>BPLS01000131.1:1492270-1537884 GCA_019656275.1 Rhododendron kiyosumense
TTGAAGATCGAGTGTTGAAAAAGAATCCAAAATTCAAAAACCAAACCGAACAAGGTCAGAGTACTCCTAAAATTTAGAATTTTTGAAATGCCCAAGGCCTCTACGGCTTTATGCCTAGGCCGGCCCCCTCTCTCTCTCTCTCTCTCTCTCTCTCTCTCTCTCTCTCTCTATATATATATATATATATATATTACGAATAATTATTCAATATTCTCGGAGTATATGAACGGTATACTTCATCCTATCACGAAACATGTGTATCCTACATGTGTCTCCTGTGTAGGCCCCAATACTCTTGGAGTATGTAAATAGTATATTCCCTCCTATCACAAAATATGTGGATCCTACATGTGTTCCTTGTGTAGGCCCCACATGTCATATGAGAGGAGGAGTATAGTACTATTTATATACTCCGGGAGTATTAAATAATTTTCGTTCTATTACTGGGCCAGTAGAATATTAGAAGTTTTCGGGGGTAAATAACTAATACCGAGATATTGTAGGGTAAAATTTGTGAAACTAATACTCCGTAAGAACGTATATACCTGCGAGCCCTAAATCACAAATCTGATCAGAATCAGAACCACCCCCAAAATCTTGAGCTTCCTCAACGATTGGCCCCTCCGGCGACGACAGGAACAGGTACATCTCCCTCCCTCTCTCTCTCTCTCTCTCTCTCTCTCTCGGAAGCAGGGGATGTAAGCCCGGTTTTTTTAAAATGCACCTGGGAGCCCTAAATCACAAATTTCTTTTTTCGTTTTCTTTTGAACTGCAATGATGAGGGAGTATCAGTGATTGACCACTATGAACCCAACTACTCCTTTGAATATCTGCAACAAATTGCTGATGGGATTTCGACATAACTGCAAAGGGTTGAGGTTATTAACGATAACAAGTTGAAAATCCCTTCGATTCGCTATGAAAATCCCTTCGATTCGCTAGGCAATCAAAATTTTTTTTGAGGATTTCTTGAGAAGGGTTGCGACATTAATCGTTGACAAGGAAGAGAAAACTTAGTAGTTTAGTTGATGGGATACCCGTCATGGGTTGGTTATCTTGTAACTTGGTCACAATGGAAAATTTAGTCTTTCACGTTCCTAAATAAAAAGAAGTAATATTGCACTTATTGAAAATATATTCTCTCACCCAACTACTTAGTGAATTCAAGTTTGGAGGACCAAACTTCTTAAGGTGGGGAGAAATGTAAAGCCCAGTTTTTTAAAATGCACTTGTATGACTATAATTAGGTAACTCAATACTAGTTGTAGGCTAAAAAAAAATGTGGTTAAGGTTAAGTGGATATTTTCAGTCTACGTTTTTGGGGCACAAGGATAGCACGATATAATTTTAGGGGTTCAGTATTTTTCTTTAGAAAGCGAGCGACACCATAATAAGCTACACATTTTGATTAGTCTATGTTGTAGTTTTTAAGAGATCGGGACCCGGACATGAATAATTGAATCAGGACAAAGTTTTAATTTAGAAAGCAAAATTGAGATTTTGTATCCCAATTTCCTTAGTGTTACACATATCAAAGGTAGGAAGTTTTTAGCTGCCACATGTGTCCACATGTCCCATAAGGTAAGAATGACTAAGAGGTATTTCACCTCTAAAAATATCTAATACATATATACGCTGGTAAGAGAAAATAAAAGGAAAAAAAAGAAAAAGAAAAAGAAAAGACAGAAAGAAAAGAAACAGCTAGAAGAGAAAGGAAAATGGTGAAGGAAAAGAGAGAGGAGCGATTTGCGGACCCCATTAGTTCAAATCGACTTCCGACTGACTTCGTTGCCGCCGCTGGAAAACTTCAGTGAGTTCTCTCTCTCCTCCCCTTTCCTACGCAGACCGCCGCACGTGGCGGCCGTCATAGCCAGACCTTTCCCTCACCTTTTTCTCTTTCCTTCTTCGTGGGTTAGAAACATGAATGGATTTAGTGGTGCCCTGTCGCGGCTGTTTTGGTTGTGCACCGTGTGTGATGTGTTGTGTGTTTGTGTCTCGTGTGTCGGTGTAGTATGAGTACTGTTAGTGTGTGATATACTGATATATGAGGGTGAAATACATATGTATGTGTAATTAGGTATGGGATTGATAAGTATGCCTTTATGTAAGTCATTTTAGTCCTTGACCAAGTATTAGTTTTGTTGGAGACTTGGAGTAAAAGAATTGAAAACCCCAGACAATTGGAGCCCTAATTAGCTTATTGTTGGGAACATGTATAGCTTTGTAAAGAGTTTAATTTGTTAGATACAGTAAAGGTAGTTATTTGGTTAACTTAATTAGGACTACCGATAGATTTAGATATTGATGCTGAGCCATTTTTAAACTTGAATAGGCCAACTCACAATCGAGAAGGCCTAAAGATATTTCAATATTACGCAATCTGATACACAGTAACATGAATTTGTTGACAAACAGGTCAATCCGAGACTTAAGCAAGAGTACGATCAAGTTTTCATTTTAGCTCGCAGGAAGTCAAAGGTGAGATACTCTAACCTTAGTTATACTGTTTTTCCAAGCAAATTATGTTATATGTTTCATATGCCCAAAGTTATGATATGTGTACAAGTTATCAAGAAAGCATGATTTGATGACATGATTTATGCCTCTCATTTATACCATGGAAATATGCTATGAACTTTTTATTCAAAGACGACGATTTTATGAGAATGGCTATGTTTAAGAAGGGATGATTCCATGAACACCGGTCTTGTCATCTAAAGGTGACGGTGTAATGTTATTATGATTCTATGAACACCTTGTCATCTAAAGGTGTAGATGTTATGACGTTATGATGTTATGAACTCAAAAGAAAGTTGATGTATCTAGACATCGGTGTCCCGGGTTAGGGGGATAGAATTTAAAGATTCCATGACCAACGAAGGGGTTATAAGGGAGGAATGTTATGTGGCACCAACTGCCAGTGACTTGATCATTTCACACCATGTGGGGTCGCTCCCCTATGCATGGTAAATGTATAACTCTGGTATAGTATTTCACACGAGCTGTCGGCTTATGAAATTAATTATTTTCCTACAAGTATTGCCAAGTAGGAACGAGAAATGCTGCTGCCTGGGGGACACGTAAAGAATGTATTAAGGCAATGTTTTGAAAACTTCAAAGATGGGAATTGACTATTCCCTGGTTTGTGAAAAGTCATCTTATATTGTAAAGTTTTTAAACCTTTAAGGCTTTGAGAGTGTGTTCTAATATTCAGATCGCTTCCGTAGTTTAAAATATTTTTTCTTTATAGTCCTTGCATCTCATGAGACTGTGTAATGAGGCCTTGGGTGGAGGTTATATCCACTGGCTGGTCACAATAATCCCTTTATCTTAATTACTGGGATAGGGTCGTGACAGGGGACCTGTAGTGAGCATCCTGTTTCTGATTGTTTTTAAATGCGGAAATATGATGCTTTAACGGGATATAGTTGGGACCTGTAGATAAAAGTAACAAACACTTGGGGGTTCCTTCTTTCTAGCCTTTGTTTGGGGGAGCCTGAAGCAGTGGCTTTCTGGGTTTCTGCCTAGGGCCGGCCCCGGGTGGCAGTGAGGGTTCCGGTGGAAAAAAAGGGTGTTGTAAGGGCTGGTACTTCCGGTGGAGCGGAGCTCGTCGGTGGATAATTTGTACTTTGCTTGTGATTCCTAGCTTGGGAATGAGAGAAGACAGATTTTTCTCTTAATTTGTTCACTATTGGTTTGTTTCTTTCTTTACTAGAGGGATGGCAAACACTATTTGTTTGCGCATTTTAGGGTGGTTGTGGACATTGGAGTAGTGGTTTCAAGGTGGTTCTAAATCGATGACTATTTTGCCCATGATAGTTATCAGTAAAAGTAGTTGTAGAAACTTAATTTTTGGAGGGACAATTGTGGGACGGAACTTCAAAATTGCTCCCACGAAAAAGGACTTCTCCTTTTGTATATTAGTCATTAGAATAGATTTTCTCCCTGTGGTGTAGCTATTTATGTGTCCTATATAGCATTGTTACTATCTAGTATTGTTGCCAATATTTTTCTCTGGTTGGTTAATTTGACTGCCTAATTGGTGTTACATCTGTATCTCCATTCTGCAGTCATACAAGATAGATGTGGTTCCAATATGAGTGTTCTTTTTACTTTCCACATAACACAATCTTTTTTTTTTTGGTCCAGGATTTGTGGGCTGATTCAGCTGCTGATTTGTTGGTGACAGAATTCTGTTCACAGGCAGAGACTAGATTGTTTCTTTTCCTTTTCATTTTTCTCAGTGCCCGTGTATCTTTCGCAAGAATGTCTGTGACGGCAGGTGTTAGTGATACTATTATCGCCATTAGGGATAAGCTTAGGGGTAAAATTGGGCAAACAAAAGTAAAAAGGTATTGGCCTGGTAAAGCTCCTGAATGGGCGGATGATGCCGATGAAGATGGTGATATTAGGATGGCTAGGGCAGTTGCCCTAGAGAAAGCCTTCCCCATTCAAGAAGATTCTGACATTGTGAGACGTGACGATCCTAGGCTTCGTCGTTTGGCTGAGAGTAGGATAGATAATCGTGAAGAAATAAGAGCAGATCATAGGCGAATTCGACAAGCTGAGATTGTTTCGACGATAGAAGAGGAAAACAGAAGGCAAGAAGGATTAGATTTAGAGGAAGAAGATGAAGATGCTATGGAGGAAAAGAGGAGGAGACTGAGGGAGAGGTTGCTTCAGAGGCAACAGGAAGAAGCAGCACTTCTTCCTGAAGAAGAAGAAGAGGAGGAAGTAGAGGACGAAGAGGAAGAGGAGTCGGAATATGAGACGGATTCTGAGGATGAACTAACAGGTCCTGCATTGGTGAAGCCTGTCTTTGTTCCAAGGTCTGAAAGGGACACCATAGCAGAGCGTGAGAGGGTTGAGGCTGAAGAAAGAGCCCTTGAGGAATTATTGAAGAAGCGATTGCAGGAGAGAAAGGTGGAGACGAAGCAAATAGTGGTTGAAGAGATTCGGAAGGACCAAGAAATTCAGAAGAATTTGGAACTTGAGGCTGATACTGGAGATGTGGATACAGACGATGAACTAAATGAGGCCGAGGAATATGAAGCTTGGAAGGCTAGAGAGATTGCAAGGATAAAGAGAGATAGGGAGGATAGAGATGCAATGTTGAAGGAGAAGGAAGAGATTGAGAGGGTGAGAAACATGACTGAGGAAGAGAGGAGGGAATGGGAGAGGAAGAATCCCAAACCCGCTGCCCAACCCAAGCAGAAGTGGAGGTTCATGCAGAAATACTACCACAAAGGTGCTTTCTTTCAATCGGATGCCGATGATCATGCTGCAACTGTCGGATCGGAAGCGATATTCAGACGTGATTTCTCTGCTCCAACTGGAGAAGACAAGATGGACAAGACCATATTGCCAAAGGTCATGCAGGTCAAGCACTTTGGTCGTAGTGGGAGGACAAAATGGACCCACCTTGTCAATGAGGACACAACTGACTGGAACAACCCGTAAGTGCAATATTTCTGTTACTATTTTCTTTTTTCCTTTTCCTTTCTCCATCTAGTGTGGTAGTTTCTAATCATCTCCTTATTTTGAAATAATAAACTGCTGGCTACTGGCATAGAATAGTTTCACTATTTTTGTTAGTAAATTGGCTGGTCATGGGATGGTTAAGTTGGCTCCTTCTTCTTAGGAACTGCATTTTTGTCTCCTGATTGGGGGCTTTGAGGTACCCCAAAGATTGTTGCAATAGGAGGATTAGAGTTTTGTGATTCAGACTCTTTCTTGATCTTGGAAGGATAGGACATGTCTACAAACATCCATGTAAGACCAAAACCAGTTGGCATTGTTAAGAACACCAGATGATAGCTCTGTAGAAATTATGCCCAGTGGTTTAACTTATGCATATTTCTAGCTATTGTGAATACACACACACACACACACACACACACAGAGATGTACTCAGATGGCAAAAGTGCAAAAGAAAAAAAAAAGGTACTGTCTGCATGCTGGATCCGATCTGAACCAGCTTTTTTAAACTTGGAGTTGCAAGCCTAAATACTAGAGAACCTGGAGTTTAGCATGCCTTGTAGTGGGCTGCCTTTACTAGGCAAGTTGTAAGTGCCGTATGAGAGACTAGAGATTGCTGAGTCAACTCATGTCAACTCACCAAGTCAGATGATTTCAATAAAATGGTCCTAAAAGAAGGGCAACTTGTAGTGTGCTTTGGGTCTCCAATTTAAATTTCTTTATTGGCCGTTCTTCAGTCAGGTCACCTTGCTTCTGCTCCCATGTATTCAAGATTTTTTAGTTGCCTAACGGATTCTCATGTGGGATATGTTTGGGCATTTTTTTTTGCTGTGAACTAATCAAGTATTGTTGCCGTGGCATGCAACTTAAAAGTTTGTCTAGGTAGTTAAAAGTTTCTAGGTCAGTCTGCTTTTTGCACTGGCCTTGTCTTCTTTGTTATGGCAACTTTAGTTACTGCTGTTATAGTACAAGTGCCATCAGCAATATGGCTTCTTGTTATAACAAGTAGTTGACATTGCTTGAGCATCGATTGCAGAACTTACTGTTTAGTGTGGCAAGCAGCGAGCTTATGTAAGTTCGAACTTCAGCCTCAGTTGAACAGACAACCCTGCACTGCACAACAATGATGACTCTGGATTGTTGAAATTTTGGAAAATGATTTTGGCACTCGCCGCACTCCATTTTTTATGATGGCATTTCGAAATTTGTCTTGTAGTGTGCATTGCTATGCATAATTTTTACACTAAAAAGACAAGTTTTGGAGTGCTATCATAAAAAAGTGGAATTCCAAAATCATCAACCGTACCAGGATACTGTATGGTAACATTATTAATTAATAATGTTCATAGTACTTAGTAAACTTCAGTCCAAGTCTATCTGCTGATGTTCATAGTTTCGTTTTGAAGGCAGGCAATATTGTCGGAAAATTATAGTTAAGAAATGAACTACTGAAGAGACGTGACGAGTACCTGATTCAAACTCGCAGATTAATTACTTTATATATTTTTGTTGCTGATCAAACAATACGAAAAATATACGTGGACATTGGCTTGGTGCACTTGTATTTCGTATTCAATGAACATGCCTGTTCTATAGATAACTTGTTGTAAGAACAATAGTCATGGAAAATAGATAACTTGTGTGATTATTAGGCAGAACATATCGTGGCTGTTTTGAATTGGTTATTTAATTTATTTTCATTTAGCTATTCTAAATGCTAACGTAGTGTTGATATCCAAATTATGTTTGTTGTGCACTAAAATTTGGATTTGCGGCATCGCAGTTACTATATTTCGCACAAATGTCGTAATTATTGTTCTTTTGTGTTACAGATGGACGTACAATGATCCTCTTCGGGCAAAGTACAATGCAAAAATGGCAGGAATGAATGCTCCTATTGCAAAACCCAAAGGCAGCAAGAAGCTTAAGGATTGGGAGTCTGCCAAGTAGCTGTAGAAATCTGTATCTTTACTTCACTACGGTTTGTAGTTCGATTTCTCATCTGTTGGCTTTTAATTTGTTAAGCCTAATTTACAAAGTAGTATTATTCGGTCAAGGGAATGCCGAAGTTGTTTTGTACTCCACTAAACATCGATAGGATAGCACTTGCACAGATCCTGTCTGGCATCTTTTCAATCTTCTCTCCGGCCGTCTTATATAAGTTTGAGGACTAGTGAAACCAGCAGAGTTCTTCTTCCTGCATCTCCTGGTTGAGTTATGGTTCCATCGTTTCAAGCTGAGTTGTAGATTACTGTTGGCACGTTTGGAAGATGAATATGAAATCGGTATGTGGTATTTGCACAAAGACATGGATTTTAAGAAGGTGGATATGATTTAATATGCCAATCTTGTGATTTTGGATGGAAACTGTATTTGTTCTTGAGAAAACTGTGTCCGCGGTCTCGGCTGCTACGGACCACATAAAATTGGTGTTTGAAACTCAACTCATCTCGAAGCTATTCATTCAGACACATGGCACAACTTTATTCATTTTCGGGGCATCTTTCCTTGATTTTGGATGGAAACTGTATTTGTTCTTGAGAAAACTGTGTCCGCTGTCTTGGCTGCTACGGACCACATAAAATTGGTGTTTGAAACTCAACTCATCTCGAAGCTATTCATTCACACGCATGACACAACTTTATTCATTTTCGGGGTATCTTTCCTTCCGTGTTTCCTTTACAGTCAGTCTTTCAATGAATTCGTAATACTCATCCTTTCAATCTCAAAGGGCAGCTACTTGTCATCGTCTGATATGGATCCACATTTGGACCACAAACTGTAAGGCCCCGCTCTGTCCTAAGACCCAACCCAATGTCAAACTCCAACAATTGAGCTTGGACTAGTGGCGGAGTCAGAATTTTGTTCCAAGAGGGACCGGCTTAATAGTCATATATAGCTCAGCCCTTGGCGTGGACACCATTGTTGTGTGCTGGTGTGAACAAGAATGTGATAGTGCTATGAAACGAGAGAGAGACACCATTGTTGTGTGCTGGTGTGAACAAGAATGTGATAGTGCTATGAAACGAGAGAGAGACACCATTGTTGTGTACTGGTGTGAACAAGAATGTGATAATGCTAGAGAGAGAGAGAGAGAGAGAGAGAGAGAGAGAGAGAGAGAGAGAGAGGTGGTTAGCACTGCACTCCGATTGTTGAGTTTTGGTGGTGTTTTGTGGACAAATATACTTGGAATTTGACTAACGAATTTTTCATAAAATGCTCTATGATAAATCCTTACGGCTTACGCTATCACTTGGAATTTGACTAACGAATTTTCCATAGAGCATGATAAATCTTTACGGCTTACGCTATCACTTGGAATTTGACTAACGAATTTTCCATAAAATGCTCTATGATAAATCTTTACGGCTTACGCTATCATGTCACACCAAAACAGTACGAAACCATACCAAAACACTCATACGGCACACCACTAGACCACATTTTTCACTGTTTGGGCCATTTCGAAGTTTCCTTGGGCTGCTTTACGTTTAGCATGATAATTGGATAGCCATTTCATGCTAAATTTCTTCTCCAACCTCTTCATTCCTTTTGTCACTTTTTTTATCTTTTGCTAATTTTTCCACGCACAAACAATAAGTACCCACTATAATTACTCCATATCTTATCCCTATAGGCTAATCTTCTGATTATGTGTTACACGTTCGTTTCTTTGACCACACAGAAGAAACATAAGCAAACCTAAATTAAGTGGTGAGGAATGGAACCCCATAATAAGAACCGAACCTAAGTCTTTTACCTGATAAATGGAAGCATTACCACTTGACTATCTCTTCTCATCATTGTCAATTATTGAGTTTGTTTCGTGTATTGGGACTATTTTTTACTCCCTTCTTTGGTAATTGGTTCGCGCTTGGTTTTAAATTGTTGCTCATGTTTCAGGAATTCAACTTTTTATGCACAAAACATAATTTGTACACAAAGAAGGAAATAAGTGCCAATTTTTCTTTTAAATTGACCCTTTATTTTGGGACAGCCGAAAAAGATAGAAGGAGCGATAATTGGTTTTGTCATTTGAATTCTTGCATTATTGATGTAAATTGACAAACAAAGGTTGATTTGCACGTAGTACCCATCAAAGTTGTGAAATTTTTTGCCATTCAAACAATTGCTCAGGGGAGAGAGATGAGTGTTTACGGAAATCGAACCCTGCTCATAGATAGAGTAGATAAGGATTAACGAATAGCGGAAGAAAAAACAATTACTCATTTGAGCACCTCCAATCGGAGGCATTAAATCTAATATCGCACATGGAGCATCAATTTTTTAAGGCTGAAAATGCTCCAAGTTTTCTTCCAACTGAGGAGACAAATCCACATGAAATTTGGCATCTCTTGTCCACCCCAATTTATAAAACCTAAATTGCATCTCGAAGGGAGATAGCAAAATGAGAACTAAGATACATTTGATGAGCCATGTCAACAAAAAGAATTTCAAGGTATGTAGCAAACTCGCTACACCATTTTGGTATAACTCTCTCACTCTTCAAGTTTGAAGAGAGAGAAATGACTATTCAAATTGACACAACATCAAACATAGTAAACATAATAATGATGATTGGTGAATTAATTGACAAAAGAGTCCCTTGAAGTGGACTTGGTATAAATAGCTGTTAAACTTGCAACATGTGTCACCAAAGCTAAATTAGGTGTAGAAATGGCTCTAAAAGCTGTTACATCGCTATGAATGTCAAAATTATTTTTGTTTGTGCCAAAATTATAGTGCTCAAAACCTTTGAACCATGTGCAAGGTACAAAATTTTTATACACTAAAATTTTAACACAAAGAAAAATGATTTTTACATTATCAATTTCCTAATTTTAAAGTGGGATTGTTCTCTTTCATTTTAAGACTTTTGGGGTCTTTGTTGGGGGACCATGGAATTCCATTTGCCATAAAATACAAATCTTGACACCATGTTTGGAAAGGAAAAATTTTGTGGATGCCAATTTACCTGAAAAACACATTTTCTACTTTGCATTCAAATTTTCTTTCCCTTTTTGGACCTCAACTTTGTACTATTAACATTACACAAAACCAAACAAGACCTATATCTGGCCCCAATTCAACCACACAAAACTCACCATCCCAAATCGAACTAACCCAAAAAAAAATAATAAATAAAAAACCTAACTAACCAACAACCGCTGGCCAACTGGCAATTGTCCCATTTGGCACCCAACTTGTAAATCACTTGATTGGCTCTCCATTTCCAACTCGGCTTGCTCAGCCGCTAACCCCTTCCTCCTCCTTTTCGGCGAGCCACTCTCTGAAGCCGACGAACCCGACACAGACGGCTCCGGCGACCTCCTCTTAGCCGTTATCCTCACCGGCTCAGGCTCGTTGGAGCCGATTCTGTGAGGGAAATTCAACAATGCCCTCGAGCCACGCATCCGGTAAGCCGCTCTATCATAAGCCAATGCGGCTTCCTCAGCAGTCTCGTAAGTCCCAAGCCAAACCCTCGCGCCATTCTTAGCCGGATCCCTGATCTCGGCCGCGAACTTTCCCCACGGCCGTTGCCTCACTCCCCTATAATGCTTCCCCTTAGGCGGCGCCACCGCCGGCTCCGCCTTCAACGGCGTTACCGCCATCGATATAGCCGTAGCCGCAGGTGGCTCCATGTCATATATTGGCTCGGGTTTAACGTCCGTTACCGTTAAATTGGACGGCGTCCAGCCAACACTAACGGCGTCACGCAAAAACCCGTAAATGACCATGTCTTCAGAGTCGTCCACCTTTAACGGCAAGTCACCCCATGTCTCCGTTAAGCATGGAATGAGGCTGCTGAAGCTTGAACTCCGGCGATACGCCGGGAATTCGCCGGAAAAACTCGACGGAAAGCAAACCGCCGTGTAATCCTGGCAGTTCATGGCAGTATGATTTTGGGTTTTTTATTGTGAGGTGGGTTTAGAGTTTTGATTCGGGAGAGAGAGAGAGAGAGAGAGAGAGTTGAAACTTGAAAATAGATAACAGGGTAAGGCACGTTTGGAGGAGAGTTTTATAGTGGGAGGAGAGAGAGACAGATTCATGCACCAAATAAACCCGGTGGGGTAGAATTTGCATTATTTAAATTGGTTAGGGGGTTCCATGAAAGTTCTTGCTCTGCAAGTGGGAAAGGTTGGGTGCGGTTTAATCAAGCACGTGGCTAAAATATCAAGAATTGGTTGGTTGCATCATGTAATGACGTTAGCAATGAGCTTTTTTATTTTTATTTTTATTGTATACATTAGCAAAGATTAGGAAGGTATTAAGTATTAAAACATTAGTTAACAAGGGTCCAAAGACTGTCTATAGCCCGGAATCTCAAACTCGCCTCCCATGGGGCTTCAACCTCTACCTTCACCGTGGAGAGAGGGTGAGACAACTAACTTCACTAGAAAGAGTTTTTCTATGAGCCATTTACAAGGTTATTTTTTCGTGCTCTTTTTTTTTTATTTACCAGTATCACTTATTAATTAATTAATCCCTTCTATTTTTATCATTTACTTTCGGGCTCTTTTGTTCGGTGATTAACTTCACACTCTTTTCTAAATAAATCTAGATGTGCATAAGCTGACACACGATTAATAAACTAAAAATATGTAAACATAGCAGTCACATGTGACACGCAGACTATAGAAACAGTCAAAATAATTTAGATAATGATTTTGTCCACATGCAAAAAAAATAAGCATCACTCATAATTATCAAAACAAAAATCTAGTCTATGAGTCGATGTGGTAGCTTTGTCTTTTTCTAACATAGTATTTTAGTACCACAATAATAGAGATCTTTTTTTTCTTTTTCTTTTTTTAAGGAGGACAACCATATAAACTTAAGAGTAATTTGCACTCATCCCAAATGATCTAGAAGGATAAAGATGCACGCATCCGGTTTGAACAATGCCCAATACAATTAATCAAAAATTCCTAATAATATAATTTAATGGATGATAGAAATTGAAAGGGATTCATATAATAAAGCACTTTACTGCGTGAAAGCTTCCTTGGAAACATCGTTTGAGAGGCAAGTATGAGTATTTTAGAATTTTTAAGTTTGGTTTTTAGATAACAAGTGACAAGAGAAATTAATGTAATAATTGGAGATAAAGGTAATGAATAGAGAAAGATAAAGAGAGAAATAAGAATAATAATTAAAGAGATAAAATGAAAATAATGATTGAAAATATAAATAATTACTAGTATTTTTTGAGTTGGATTCTTTATTTTCAAATTAACATCCAAACAAGGCATTAAAACTCTTCCGGTGGAATGCTCACTAGCTTGTGAGTTGTGACTGTCGACTTTATTTATAGTGCAAGGGTGACATAGCGCCACCACTCACATATTTGGTTCATCTCAATCCCAGAAATTTACGGTTTTTTTTGTTTTTCTCTTAACTAATATGTTCGGACTAGTTTATACGTATGTCGACTAATGTTGGGAAACCAATCACACTGTTCACTTGCAGTCTAAGGGGGTCTCAATAAATGCCAGAGCAAAACTCTACATGTTCGAAACTCAAAATCTTATAAGAATGAGCAAATTTATAAGTCTCGACCTAGGCTTTGATCACTAGGCCAACCCGTACGTAAGTTTAACTTTTTCTTGACATAGTAACTCATTTTACGAGTACTTTCAATAAAATATGAGAGAAGAAATATTGTATCGAATTGACTTTTACTATACAATTGGCCCTCTATTTATACAGGAGAGCCAGAGAGCCTAACTATGAAACAAAATCATCTTAATTACAATCAAATCACAGTCTCAATCAATCACGATATTATTTATTGCATCTATTTATTCTAAACACTTTCTATTATATTGTGCATAATTAAGAATTGGGTTCAGTTGGTGATATTTGGCTAAATTGATTATTTCGGTAAGTGATTTATTTTCCATGACAATTTCTTTTTTTTTTTTTTTTTGATCCACTATGACAATTTCTTCTGGTTTCGTATTTCCTTTGTCATGCATGGCAAGTAGAGTACCAATCTCCCAATATAAAGAATAAAAAATCAGTCTTGAATTATTCAACGTTGCTTTATTTGCAAAAAATCTTCAAACAGTAGTAGCTACTTGATCAATAAGAATATAGTAGTAGACAAGTTGTTCATTAGAAATTTGATTGATCAACTTCAATTAATTTATTAATCGGATAGGGCATGTTTGGGGTCTACCATATTGAATTGTCAAATGCTCAACATTTCAGAAATTTGACTATTGATCCATGTGTTCTTCACCTTTGACTTTATTGTCCCTTCGTTCATTAATTGGTGCTAAACAAACAAAAGATATGCCCATATCCTAACCACGAAGCAGTGATCAATGCACCTCCAATTTCCATCGTCACCGCAAAAAAACAAAAAAGAGCCCAAATTTGACATTAAGGAATGTCAAAAAAAAAAAATTCACTTCATCCTGTGTCTTTTTTTTTGGATCCGATCACTTCATCCTTTGTCAGAAGTCAAATTTACCATATATCGATCACCTCCAAAAGGATCGGAAGGCGATCGTAAAGAGAAGAATGGTGGTTATGTCAAACAGTCAAAGTGGCATTCTTGCATTTGGAGTTACTGGTGGTAAAATCCTACCTTTTTTTTTTTTTTGACAGAATGACATTGTAAACAAGTCAAAAGTAATGCATTTTTAACACCAACGGATAGATATGCTCGAATAGCCTTTTTTTTTTTTTTTTGAAACTTGTTTTAGATGGATCCTCTTTGGTACCATGATGCACTAGAGGTAATGTTGGGATTGTGAATTCCATCACATGACTCATTTTGACGATTTCCTTTTTCAAGTATTTGGTGTTTAGATAATCTATTGAATAAGCAAATTTGATTCAATGATACATAGCCAAAGTAACATTTGTTGGAGAAAAAGGAACGGATCAATATCACTTTTGAGTGTAGTGTGTTTTTCTTTTTTTGGTGTGCGAGGTATTGACGTATTGTATCTCGGTGACCTTTGTAAGGAGTTTGGGGTGAAGGTCTTTCCTCGTCGGAGCTTATTCACCTGATTGGCTATTCTCTCATTGTCCAACGAAGAATAGGCTATGCACTTAAAAATTCTTCCTTAGCCTATACCTAACTTATGTTTTCATCTTGGTCATTTTGAACACTCATGTTTTCATCTCCACTTAAAAATAAACCCAATATTGCTCTATATACTATTATTTATATACGTTTCCTTTTTCCTTTTGCCATGATATAGGCATAGAATTTTGGGACCAAAATCTATACTTGGAGGTCCTCCCCTATTATTTTGGGATAAACACACGTAACAATCCCTAATTTTATGCACCCTTCCATTATCAGTTTCTGGAAATCCTCCCCCATTTCCCTTTCCATTATCAGCCCACAGGGGCGGAGCCACTTTGAGACAAGGGGTGGCATCCGACCCCACTGCCTTCCAAATTAAACTGGAGATAGTATAGTTTTCACCCCAAAATTGCTTACTTGACCCCACTATTACATTACAATTTGCCCTAGTCCGTTTAAAAGTTTGAAACTTGAGGAAAAAAAGGGGGCAAAGTAAAATATCCTTACTTCTCCCCCCAAAAAAACTCCAAAAATATCTACTTAACTCCTTTTTGTTTATCATTTCAACGTTTTTTTTTTACTATCAAGTAGTACAAAATAAATTTTTTTTTTGTGCTATAGGAAATTGATCCCACTGTCAAGAATTTCTGGCTCCGCCCCTGTCAGCCCACCTTCAACCGAAGAAGGTGTTCAACAAGTTCGAAGCCAATGGCGACAGCAAGATCTCCTTCATGGAGCTCGTCAATGTCATGCATGAAGGCTTTGGGATCAGAATCCTCCATGGACGACAACATGAAGAAGATGATGGACGAGATCGACCCGGACCGAGACAGATTCAGGGTTGGCTTTGAGATTCTCGGGGCCTAAGACGAACTTATGAGGGAAAAAAATATTCATATTATGAGGGAAAAAAATATTCATACGGGGAAGAAAAAAAGAGGGCCCTAAGACTTAAACCATGTACCTCTTAGATAGAGGAACTAAGCTTTTCCACTAGACTAGCTAGCTTATTTATTACATAAGTGCAAGATTAAGGGGCTATTTGATAAAACTGAAAACTGAAAAATTAAGTATTGAAAATTGAATGCTGAAATTTTTAAGCTAAAAAGCTGTTTGATAAATATATTAAGTACTAAATTAAAAAGAATTAATTTTGGTGGTGGTTGTAGAGTTGGTGGTGGTGATGTGGTAGAGGAGGAATGGTGGTAGTGGAGGTGGTGGTGGTGGTGGTGATGATGATGGGGTGGTGGTGGAGCTGGTGGTAGTGGAGTGGTGGAGGTGTTGGTGGGAGTGGTTGTGGTAGTGGTATGATGGTTGAATGAAAATATACAAAAATTCAGCCAGAATTAAGTAGCTCAAAGCTACTTAATTTTTTTCAACTTTTTGGCCTATATTTTAAGTGGTACTTAATTTGTTAAGCAATGTAAAATATGGTTATCAAACTTACTGAATCACTTATTACTTAATTGATTCAGTATTAAGTGCTGAATTTAGGTTATCACATATCTGGTTATACCTATTTAGGGCCCTAATTTTGATCCAAAATTGAGGGGCTTAAGTCTGCCGCCTTGTTTGTCTCGGCTTAGAGCCGGCCCTGATTAGTCTCAACGAGTACGTAGATTTTTGGTGCAAGGGATCCGCTAGTTACGCGACCGTAGAGTTGAAGGAGGCGTTCAAGATGTACGACCAAGACAAGACGGATTCATCAACTATCACCACCACCATCATAATCCTCGCCAGCCAATAGGTATGGCTACACAATAACTATCACCACCACCATCATAATCCTCGCCAGCCAATAGGTATGGCTACACAATAAAATTTCGGTTCGGGTTGGCGCGTTCCTTACCCGTGGGATCAGAGCCAACCCGACCCGAACAATCCGAAGGCTAAATTTAGGTTTCTTGGTTGGACCCGACCCGAAGTAAAGAATTGGTCTCGCGGACGGTTCTTATCACCTGTGCAGTTCAATTTGCGTTCTTACTTGACATGGTCAGATTGGGTTCAAATTTTGGGTCAAAATCGACCCGCCCAATCCGTACACACCCCTAATTGTATCCATTAGCACCTCTAGTCCGTATTGTAGACTCGAGAAGCTAAATGACGTTATTATATATATATTTCCCTCCTTCAAATCAATTATGTCCACGGCAGAATAAGGATTCCAAAATTCATGCACATAGTGCAAATCCATCATACTACAACCCGTCATCCTTGGTGGTATTAGATTTCATGTGAATTTTATTATTATATATTTTGAGATACCTTTATTTTGTTCTAAAATACTAAATCAAGTGGGTAAGTGCATGTACCCGCGACCACATTGGAGGTGCCTTTAAGCCAAACTTTTTGACATGGTCTGTAAGCCAAACTTCCTACTAACTTGATGGGATAATTTTAAAGACTAAAATTGCATGCGGCTACGAATCTGATGAGAAAGATTAAAAAATGAAGTAATTCCTATATTCAAGTGAATTACTGTACATCATTCTGCAACAATATTTTTATTAGTATAATTTTTACATAAACAGTCTTGGTATGTTGTCACGGTTTGGATCTAATTCGAATTCATTGAAATTTGAACCGTTCGCTGTTCGAATTAATATCCAAACCGTCGATTATTTAGATGAGCGGCTAAATGAACTATTCGGCACCGCTGCCAGGTGGAGTGCTTGACAGCATCCCCGATCCCCAAGTTGATAGAAGCGACAAATTGGAGAGTCATACTGAAAAAGAAAGAATTGATGAAAGCCAAGCCGGTACGATTTTGTATTTGAGGTCGCAGCTGGAAAGTAAAGGTTTTGAGAAAAAGAATTGACTGGAAAGTAAAGTTAAGTAGGAGTGCCAATTGGAGTATAAATTAATAAAAAAGGAGTCACAAAGTCAAGCTCGAAGTACTGGGTCAATGCACGTGCCTTTTGAAGACCAGGTAATGATTTTTTATAGCGGCTGATTTTGTCACTTTTTTTTTTATTAACGTCATTTTTTTATAAGTGTATTTTTATACCAAAAATTCACTTACAGGAGAGTAACGTTAATAAAAAAGAAAGTGGCAAAATTATTTTCCTTATTTATTTATTTATTTAAGTAGTACCATTTCAATTATTAAAGAGTACGTACACAAGACTAGGCAAATTTACCTTTTTAATTATTTTATCTAATCAAAGCCACCAAAGCAGTTTGCACTAGTCTATGTAAACACAAAGGTTTTCTTCCTTTTAGGAAAATGCTCTGTAAAACTAGCGAGGTACTATTCACAAGCAAATCATTAAAATATTATTCTTCTTCTCTCTCCTTCCAATCACTCCCTCATCCTCACTCATCCTCACTCTTCTCCTCTCTGTCTCTCTTTTTTAGTATATTTTATAAGGATAAAGAGATATAATAGAGAGAATTGGTGCAGAGTTGAGAGAGACTTGAGTAAATAAAATGAAAAAAGTGGATTAGTGGTAGGTAAATACATTTTGCTAGTGTACATGCTCTAATGTGGTTTAAAATTGCATGTTTTCCACTCGATCGTTGTTTTTTTTATTTTTTATAACGGTATAGGAGATTACATCGATAGAAATAAGCTACATCAACGACGGTTGTCAATTCCAAACAGAGACAATAAGCAAGAGGCCTAGATACACTAATCTTAAAATCCAGAACCTCACAGACTAATACGGCAATATCTTGATTATCAACCAACAAGAACCTCCTTAACAAAGACAAGCCGGCACCAATGATAGCCAGCAAACCCTCGTGGCCATGGTAGCTACAGGAAGCATTCCGACAACCGGATCCCTAAACCAACGAATGAAATCCCAACAAAACCCGCACTCATATATAAAGCATTATTAATGGCTACCAGTTCTAAAAAAACCAGAATCTGGCGTAGAAAAACCAAACTGGGAGAGACCCAACCGGAAGAAAATTCACCGACAGGATGGTTTGAAAGTTCACTTCAAAGGCTTGAAAGTCTACGTTAAATTTACTACTACTACTACTACTATCTTCCGGCTCTTCCCTTGTCCATTCGATCGACTGAAAAATCCAATGATCAGTCGGTTGGGTTAATTTGCCACGAGCTTATGTGGGAAGGGAACAACGGCACGGCAGCATCCAACTGGGTCACATATATGGGCTCTACCAGCGCCAGTGTCCGGTATTATCTTTTGTATTTATAACCACACAAAAAAAGTTAAAAAACCACATGTTCGATCGAACCAGTTTACGAGCGAGCAATTCAATTAATTTTGGGGCATTAGAGTTAACAATCGGACAAATCTTCCAATAGCTGCAAGGTGTGGAATGTTTAATCTCCATAGGATTCGAACATGTGACTTTATGAAAGATGACCACTTATTTGTATCGTCATGCCCGCTTGGCCAAACCACTTGGGTTTTTGGTGTTAGCTTTTGTCGTAAGAGCAGCATTCAACTGGCTGGTGTTAGATCCTGAAGGCATTCTTTGCCGTTAACCTGTTTGCCGACATGTCGCAGAGTGAATTGACAAATGGAACTTGCTTTCCACTGTTACCTTCCAGTCAACTTGTCCTACATAGTCTGGGAAGGCAATTCTCCGCTTGAACATGAAGATAGGAATGAAAAGGGAGGGAATATTAAAAAGAATTTGGCTTGTCTGCACTCCAAGGTGCGGTCCAAGTGATCACAACCGTTGATTTGTTTTCAATTTATAATCAGTAATGTATTCAACAAATCTGAACAATTGATTTTCGAGATGAACGGTTCAGATAAAAACCGCACGCCATTTTCTACAGTTGACTGCAAAACCTCGTCCTTTTGTTTAGTTGTGAGAGAGAGCAAAGAGGAAAAAGAAGAGAATGAGATGAATTTTCACACTCTAAACATTCCATAACACAACTTCCAGGCCCTAAATTCGCGACATGATACCCACTCCGTCCCGATTTATTTATCCTTTTTTATTATTGGAGACCTCCTATAAAATTGTCTATATGTTTCACTTTAGAAGGTTTTTTATATGCAATATTGATCTTTAATAAATTTTAGTTAGTGCTACATATAATACGATATTTTCAAAATTATATAAAACGTTATATGTTGTGAGATATAAGTAATTTTTTAAAAAGCACACGTGACAGAATTTGACAAACAAATCGAAATAGAAGGAGGGAGTAATTTTTATTGGATCTTTTGTTAGTTTACCAATAAATTAAGTAAGAATATAACTAACACAATTACGTATACAAATTGGACTTGTTTCAAAATACGTGTAATGTAAAATCAAGAACTTAATATGCAAAACGGGGATAGTCATTTTCAAAGCCGCAATCCTCTCTTCTTCCTGATCCTTTTGTCTTGATTCCGAGTGTTGAAATTTATCAATAATTGCGGATCAAATAATTTTTTTTATCAATAATTGAGAGATATTTGTCCTGTTGCTACTCTCATCAGAAATACTTATTACATCACTTCCTCCATTCTATATCGAGGGTTCACCATAAAAAATCGTGTCATTTTTCAAATCAACTACTTCCGTGTATAATTTTTTGAATTTTTTTGCATTAAATTAAAGTACTAATTGAGATTGTTAATATGATGCGAAAAATTTTGGAAAATTATGTACAGAAATACCTAGTTAATTTTTTTATTTGAAAAGAGGCAAGAGAGAGAGTGAAACGGAGGGAGTATTTTAGAAGAAGAAAAACTCTCCATCATCAGAAGTACCCCAGAAGCAGAGGATTCCTTCTAGTAATTTTACCAAACGATCCTTCCTCCCTCCCTCTCTCCCTCCCTCTTCGAAACTTCACCCCTCCTCTCTCTCTCTCTCTCTCTCTCTCTACCCATCAGTACTTCAGCCTATTTATAATAAGCAATCTCAACCCCATCTTTCCACTCAAATTCCCTCCTTCGAGTTTCAAACTACAGACCTTCTTCTCACTACCAAGTTTGTTTTTTAACAACCGGGTTTCCAGACTAGCTTTAGCTCACGAGCACACCTCGACTTCAGAACATAAAATCGAATTTCAAAACCACTCTCTTCCCTCTCACTCCAATGGCCTCCACTTTGGATTTCATATGCCACCACCTCTTTGATGATTCTCCATCTAGCCTTCTCCTCTCTGCTGCATTTTTCGATAATTCAGGTGTTCGGATCAACTTACGTGCACCTGAACTACTCCCGTATGACCATTCCCACCTTCCGCCAACTTCTACTGATTCAAACTTGTCCGAAACCCAATTTCCACAAGCTTCTTCTTCCGATGATGGTGAATCCGTATCTTCAGATTCGAAGCTCCAATTCACAAATTACTTGAAACCCATCAAAAATGAAACCGACCACTTCGAATTCGAGGCGAACCCAGAAACCATAAATCCAAGGACGTCGTCGAGGTTAATCGACCGGCGTCCTTTGTTGAACATATCCATTCCACGGGCTGATGACACTCACGGGTCAGTGATCGCTCGGGTCGGGTCAGAGCCAAAACCGGATTCGGACGATAAGAGACATTACAGGGGAGTGAGGCAGCGGCCGTGGGGGAAATTCGCGGCGGAGATCCGAGACCCGACCCGGAAGGGGTCCCGGGTCTGGCTGGGGACGTATGAAACGGCCGTAGAGGCGGCCAGGGCGTACGATAGAGCGGCCTTCGAGATGCGGGGGAGAAAGGCTATATTGAATTTCCCCCACGAGATTGGCAGAACGACGGCGGCGTCTGAGCCGTCGGTGGAAACTCGCCGGAAGAGAGGGAGAGATGGTGGTGGTGAGGAGAGTGGGGGAATGAAGAGGGAGAGGGCGGCGGAATCGGAGAGCATGACGGAGGGTGGGTTCGCCATTTGCCCGCTGACGCCGTCTAATTGGACGGCGGTTTGGGACACTGCGGATGTGAAGGGTATTTTTGAAGTCCCTCCGTTATCTCCTTATCCTTCCGTTGTGGTTATCTAATGGCGTTTTAGACTCAGCCGTTGTGGCTGGAGTGGAGCGAGGGTTGAGGGTTGGGAGCGGTGTAGGCAGCCATATTTGGGTGCCGTGTGTGTAGCCTTATTGAATCGAAAAATCCAAAAAATGAAGAAAGATTGATGTTTTATTATAAGAGAAAAGAGTGTACCCACTTGGGGGGTTGTAAGGAAATAGAAAGAAACTGTATGGAATTTTTGCTTGATTGTAATAAGTTGTGCATTATTATGAATTGGTTGATTCATTTGAAATAGGCCAAACCATTGCCATGTGATGTGCTACATATATTGTCAAAATTGTTAATTATCTTTAATAATTGAACATGTAGTGGGCTGAATTATATTCGATACCATCTAGGGAGAAGGTTAGCATTGGGCTGAGCTCGACAAAGATGGACGAAGAATAGCATTCGGCTGAGTCCGGTTCTAAATTGACAAGAGCTAGCCGTTTAAGCGTCTAGTTGCATATATGGCTTTGTCACGTTGCGTACGCCTAAGCATGATTTAATTTGTACACCTAAGTATGATTTGACTCATGCGAGCTAGGAACCGCCAGACCGAAGTAGTTTTTATTAGGCTTACCAGGTGACTTATATATGATGAATACATACACATGCACCAAATAGAAAAGGTAACGGTCAAATGGCTCAACTAAGCAGAACGCCCTAACTTCCAACTTTTATTTAATAATAATATGGTGAACATTTTTCTTCCATGCAGACATACTTGGTCTCTCCATTCACCTCAATGGACTTGTTCCAATTGGTTTTATTATATTCTCAGTTGTTAAGACTTTATTTCATGTTTCTTATCCCTACATATATATATGTCCTAGACTTGGATTTCTTCCAATTGGTTTCATTAATTGTGTTCTCAGTTTTCAGAGTTACATATTTCATGTTTCTTATGTAAATGCATGTCCTGGACATTTCTTTCTCTAACTAAAATGTACACTCATAGACTCATTTACGGTCTTGTATCGATAGTGTGTCTCTCTCCATCCGTTTTCAGGTAGTTTTTCTAAGTCAAACTCTCATCCAATAATCTCCTCTTCTTGTAAAAACGAAAATGATCGATGTAATGTACACAATAAGCCCACCAGACAAAGTCGATCGAGTGATTAAGAAGCAGCATGACCTTTGCATTGGTTATGATCTCTCCTTCATGTTGTGGGGCTGTTTGGTATGCGATCTTCATCGTCAATCAGTTTCATGGTTTGAATTTTAGAACAACGCTGTGTTGTGTTGTGTTTTTCAAAGGACAACTTCCAACTTTTGTTCTTTTTGGGGCAACTTGGAGCCTGGAGGTAAGGTTTGCTACGCAGCTTGTGAATGGGTTCAAACCCCTGGCCTATTTTCACAAGGTTGTTTTGGCCGGTGCGGAAGTAGCAGACAAAGTTGGCCTTTTCGCTAGCTTCCTTTTGAACAACCATTAATAGTTTTAGTTTTTTTTTTTTTTTTTTTGGTTTTGACGGTTAAGAGTGTCAGTTTAAGTGTACCACGATTATTTCTCTCTTCGATTCGGCCAAACGCAAACCATCCAAACTAGAGAATTCACAAGAGATTTCTCCTGTGTGACATGGATAACCACCAATAATTTAGACAAGTAATCAAAAATTAATACACATTTCCCAACCATACCAATAAGCTGAGTCAAAGATCCACAATTACAATCCAAGCCATGACTCGGCACCAAGGAGAAAACAGTGAATTTAATCATGCATTTGGGAGAAATTTTTCAGTGCTGAACGGGTATATCCCACACAGTACTTGCTCGGCACTTCCGAGTCGTCCGATGCATTTTTGAACGGTTCGGATTAAAACCTTCTTTCTCCTCTCACCCTCCTTTTTCTCTTTCCAAATCCGAGCCGTTCAAGACCGCACCGGACGACTCAGATGTGCCAAGCGGACATCACCTGATACCCATCCGACACTGAAAAATTTCCCTGCATTTGGTGTGTAAAAGTGATCAAAATTACTATTTCTTCTGAGCATGACAATTAATAACTTCTCTTCTGGACTAGTGGCGGATTCCGAAAGAGATTAGTTACCCAAAAACTTTTGCTGATGATCGAGACCCGAGCAGAATATAATACAGTAACTTCTCTTCTGAAGTGTTGTAAACGAGCCGAACTTTAGAATGCTCAAGTTCGTTTGTTAAGTTTTTAAATGAACTCAAATTTGAGTTCAATGGAAATTTGACGACCCGAGCTCGAATCGAGCTTGCCTAGGTATGACTTGAACTCGAACTTATTCTCACGAAACGAGTCAAAAAATTAGATACTAGTAATAATCTCGTGCAAGTTATGAAATTTGCCTCTCACTAGTTCGAGATTATTAATTACTAGTATATACTTTTAAAAGTTCATACATGTACAAGTTATGAAATTTTCGTTATGTACATCTAAAAGTTTATACATATTCAATGTCACACGTGAAATTCTTATGATATATATATATATGTACTTTAGGTTCGCGAGCCTAATTTAGCCGAATACTGTCAGGTTCATGTTTGGCTCATTTATTTAATGAGTCTAAAATTGAGGCTCAAGCTTGATTCGTTTAGTACCCAAATCAAACCTAAACGAGCCTTTACCGAGTTGAATCACGAATAGTTCACAAACGGCTCGATTCATTTGCAGCCCTCTTACGTATAACTTGACACTTTTTTTTGCTAGAAAAGAAATTGACGCTTTAGTCCAATTGCTTCACCAACACAATATTCGACATGTTTGCCGCGCGGTTAAGATTTTGGATGGATAAAAAAGAAAGTTAATTAAAGGTATGTTATAACAGGAGATTACTTCAAGAAGGATGATTAACTTATACTTAACTGAGTAGTAGCTTTTTTTTTTTTTTTTGAGTAGTAGTTGATATGGGTTGAATAAGAGTGAGTTGATAGAAAAGATGTGAGAAATTATTTGATTGCCCTCATTAAATAATTACATTGAGAATACAAAAATAGTGAGAGGTAATTCGGTCTTCTTTTCCCACCCGCGTTAGCTAATCTTCCTTGGCACTAGAGAGGCTGGTAAAGGAGAAATTTTTCAGTGCCGGGTGTGCACGGCCACGTGGTACCGGTGCCCGTGCATGCATCTCGGCCATTCCCGGTGAAGGTAGTGTTTGTTGAGCGAGTTTACTGTGATAACTAACCTGTTCGTTCCAATCGTTGCTGTCAATTTATGGCACCAAGTTGTAGTAGTAGTACCCCAGCACAAAGGATAAGGTTGAATTGAAACAACGCAAGGGATTCTTCTCCGTTCCATCAAATCTAAAGAACTCAGCGTGAAACCCGTTTCTCTTCACTAACCTTTCCCACTCACTTTTTTTTCCAACGATAAGGGGTGTCTGGGCTATTTTAGGTGCATATCGGTTAATATCCTTTTCGGTCCGGTTAAAGACAAACCATCCACGATGAGATCAGGAAGAATTGAATCCTAATCAATTATACGAGAGCTAGCAAACTCACCAACTGACCGGAGTAACCCTCCGGACTCACTCACCCCTTTTTATACGTACCCCACAACCAAACTTCGTAGTTCGTACATCCACTCTCATCACTTTCCCTCCTAGCTACTCCTACGCCAATCCCCCCCCTCTCTCTCTCTCTGTCTCAGTGTCTCTCTCTCTCTCTCCCCCCATGATGACAACGACGGAGGAGTTCTCAGCTCTGGACCTCATTCGCGAACACCTCCTTGGCGACTTCTCCTCCACAGAGTCATTCATCTTCAACCTCAACCTCTCCACCACTTCCTCTGTTTCCTCCGACGTCGTCAACCCCGTTCTCTCTCCGTCCGGTTCATCCGACTCCATCTCTCCCCTTTCAGACCCAACCCAGTACTCCGCACCACCAACTTCAGACCCACATGATCAATTTGGCGGGGCGGATATTGGTTCAGGCCAGCTCGAGGGGAGGAAGTACAGAGGGGTTAGGAGGAGGCCGTGGGGAAAGTACGCGGCGGAGATCAGAGATAAGAGCAGGAACGGGGCTCGGGTTTGGCTCGGGACGTTTGATGAGGCCGTGGATGCTGCCAGAGCATATGACTGTGCGGCTTTTAAGATGAGGGGAAGGAAGGCTGTCTTGAATTTTCCTCTGGAAGCCGGAAAGTGTGGACCGCCGCCGAAGACTGGACGGAAGAGGCGGAGGGAGGGCGGAGTTGAGAGAGGAGGAGGAGAGTCGCCGGGATTTGAGGATGTCGAAAAGGTTTGTTCTGTTGGTTTGGCCGTTAACGTCGCCAAGTTAGAAGGTTAACGGTGTTTTAATGGGGCAATAGATTAAGAACTTTTTAAAGCTTTAGAATGAACATGTAATTAGAGTGAGTAATTACCCTCCCAATAGGTTGAATGTTCACATAATTTGGTGAATAAATCATCTTTTACATACGTTCAGTCAATTTTCTTGTAAAGTAAGCTTCAAATTACGTAAATATCAAATAAAAATTGTTCAGTTTCGCCTTTATTATAAGAAACTGGCCATACTATCAAATCTTTATGCTGAGTCAAATAGGTGGTTCAGACCAGGGCTTAAGCCAAGTGGCCCTTGAAGTTTGTTTTCAAGAGCGAAGTTGTAGGTTCGAGCTGAGGAAAGAGGAACATTGATCTTTAGTAGTAGTATAAATCTAATTTAATGGTATGCTTCTACCTATGACGTTTAGTAGAATGACAAAAAACCGCAACTAGCTTGCTTTGTTATTTGGTGGTGAAGTTATTACGTTATTGGAGAAGACAAACGTGATATTTTTGGTTGAAGTCATACTATGAGACTACTCGTACATATGTTCTTTTTTTTCTTATTGTAACTCCAATCGATAAGTGAAGCTAACGAAGGTTGAATGGTACGTATCTGATTTAAACTTAGGTTCCATAGTTGGTAAATTCCTTGTCACTTTCTAATTGGGTATACGTAAACCCGTGTTTTCGCAACATGCGTAATGAATCTCAAATCGAAAAGTTTAAGATTGAACTAGTTGTCACTCTGAAACTCAAAGGTGTTTTGGTTTAATAACCCTTTTGAACCAAATTGATGGTGTACCCATGTCTGCTATAGTCACTCAACTCTCAAATAACGTCAGCTTTGACATTTTCTCCCAAGTTAAAAGCAGCCTTGACAATTTCTCCCAAGTCAAAAGTAGCTTTGACAATTCAATATATGAAACAGAGACACAAGGCAATTAAGAAAATTGGTGCGAAATCTATTTCTTCCTGTTCCAATTTATGTGTGAAAGAAATAAGGAAAATGACCACAGCGTAGCGTTCTCAGGTACACAATGGCTAATAAATGCATAGCTTACACACTACAGAATGGAAAGAGATGGAGCCGATATGAACAAATTAAAGATCAATTTTAGGGCCCAGGCTCCACTTGGTATGGTAGGTGCATATATATAATAAATATTAATAATAGTCGGCCACAGCCTGTGATCCGTGTAGTATTTAAATTGGTGGGCCTTATCGGTCAGTAGGTCACAAAACAGTGTCTATCAAGGTTATAACAGGCCAACCCACAACTACCTGATCAACTTGCTATTCGGGGCCCTGCTTTTGTGCAATTAGGAGATGGTGCTATGCAGTGATATGCGCAACTCCGTCTTGTGTACCTCTGAGCCATCGGATTGTGCATCGAACGGCTCAGATCTCATCTCGGCAATGAACGGCTCTCGATCGTTGGTTGCCGAGATGAGATCCGAGCCGTCGGATGCATGATCCGACAGCTCGGAGGTGCACAACACAGTACTGTGCAGTGAACGCAACACAGTGCTGCACCCGAAATTTGCTTTTGTGCTAGTTGCATAAAGCTTTGTCCCCAACTAAGTCACATAATGCACAGGCGAGTGCAGGAGTGAGAGCATAAGCGGGAAGGAATCTTTCAAAAATCTCTCAACCAACCCAAATCCATGAGTTCGCGGATTGAGAGCTGGAGCAAGGGTAATTTTGAAGGAATATGTGACTAAAAGATCCCCAAGCCCCTCACATGTCTATAAACATTTCATCGTCCACAACAGCTGCAAAATGGTACAAATTGAAAGCAAGTATCATGACGAGAATGGACTTCTCTGTATTTTGATTCTGGCAGAGTCAAACACATGAACACCGAACTATAGTCGACTGTCTTGTTACCTAAAGAATTATTGGTGTCTTCCTAATCTAGATTTCCTCAGAACAACCTCGTGTTGCTCGAACCAGATCGATTTTTACTAGCTTCTCGTTAAGGAAGCTTTCCTCGTTCATATAATTCCACCTTTTTGGTGATTAGGGTACTTTTTAGCAAAAAGTTATAAACGGTAAACCGGTGTGGCAACAGGATGGATAAGGAACAGAATGAAATGGAAAACCCAAACTGGTGTAGGGACAATTTCTAAATATTGTGTTTTTACTCCCAAATGAGTAAACTCCGACAAATAGCGCCAAGTCATCTGCCATGTTGTCTATAAACTAATTTTCAAATAACAAATGTAATTCCAAAATTACCATCACAAACTACGATTGAACTCACCTTGAGGCCTCGGATAGTAACAGCTCCATGTTCAACAGCTGATACTCCGATTCTTCCCGCCCAAACCTGGTAGAGCCAAATAAAATGGTAAAGATCTTGCACAATGCCATTTTGGAACGAACTGGGAAATTTTTGCTTTTCGATATAGCGAACTGTATCTTATTTACCGACACCCACTGCTACGAAACTACGAGTTGAGGAATAGAATTGTCTGGGATTCTTGCACCTTCAAATAATACTAGATAGATCACACAGATACAGAAGGAATAAAGGATTGACAACATTTTATATCCAAACTTCTTTGATAGCTTATGTGCATTCATGTACAACGGAAGAGAGTGAATAAATAATTTCTGTTGTAGCTGCTTCTTATCCAACGTTCTGGTGTAGAGCAGTCATCACTAAGAGCCTTGCAGCTTTTCAACCAGCAACCAAGGAAGTCATTACCACAACCCTTCTGATCCCAAAACAAAAATTTCTCAATTCGGATAACAGGCATTCGTAAAGCTTCACCTAATACACCATCCCTCCTTGGCTGCAACACAGAGCTGGAGTTTGATATGAATCTAAACAAGGAAATGATCGATCATATGTTGTATGACATCTGTGCCTTCCGAATGCATGTAATGATCTTTGACCTGTCAGATATTATTGTCCAAGAGGAATCAGCTTCAAAGTAAATATTACAATAATTTTTGTTTTCAAAATAAAAAGATATTATGTATGTTCCTGTGTTTTGGGAAAAGGTTATCATACGAAAGATACGGGAGATAAGATTTTTGAATCAATGACCTACACCATATACCATTAGAAGACGTTATGATACCAAAAATACAAAGATTAGACAACGGAAGTGACCGAAAAAAAATATTTGCCAAAAAATAGAGGGAGCGTTCCCAAACCAATGGATTACATATTATTGTTCTCACTGTATTGTATCCACTAGATACGCAATGCTGATGAAAGAGAGGCGGTCAAACTTTTTTAAACATTTCTGAAAGAAGCTAATATCCATTTTGACTTCATTTGCAGCCAACAATATATATTTTTGGCGCACAACACCACAAATATGTAATATCTTGTCCTAGTGGCAAAGTTGTGGACGCCAAGTGCACTAAGTTGTGATACCATTGGGGGAGAGAGAGAGAGAGAGAGAGAGAGAGAGAGAGAGAGAGAGCTACCTGAATCACACTATGCGCAGCAAACCTCAGTCTGCTACTATGAAAACTGACGTCTACTTTTTCCCATGACACGCGCGATAGGCCAGTAACAAGTTCCTCTGAACAACACAGTTCACAGAAAAAATTGGAGAAGCAGCACAATCAAAACCAACAAAACATTAATTAAGCAATGCTCTATTAAGTAAAAATGTGAACTGGGAAGAGCAAAAGCTTGTTGAAAAAATTGTTAGTAAGATGCCAAATATGCGTCTATTGATGTACAACTCAATGAAGATACCAACCTTCTAGCTTATCTGAATCGTCATCTTCCGTCAACATGGAATCACAATGCTCTGTTACCTCTGTATCATATGCTTTGCAGTGTTCTTCATACACAATATGTGGATATTTTTCATTTAAAGAATCCTCCCACTGAAGAGCAATATAATATTTGGTCATCGAACTTCAACCAGCATTAAGCATGATAACCATATGCAAGCAAAGTCTGTTACCTTCGGAAGTTCAGTATTGCGTCTAATTGATGCTGTTCTCCAGCCCACCATATCTGCATATAGTGATATAAAGGAAAACAGGGAAAACGTGTAATATTCTTAGTCTGTATTATAAAACTGAGAACTGAATTAATGGCATTAACAGGATACGGTCATAGCCAACATTCGAATATGCCACTCGGCGTTTGAAAGAACGTAATCCAGACCTGCATCAATGATTGGAGACAATATTAACAGCAATATGCTAGAAGACTTAGTGGCATTGACCACTAAAGAAACCGACAATCTGAAAGAGAAATTTACTTAAGAAGGGCTTAAGCAATATACATGAAGTAAAATTCATCGCAATCTTCCACCATGCGTTTGAGTAGTGGAGGCTTTCCACCATTGTCATCGGCAAGAAAAAGGTGTTGGCCCGTTTTCTTAAATATCAAATGACTGAAGCGTACAGCAGCTTTCTCCAACATAGTTACACCAAAAAATAAGGGTACCTGCATATGGAAAGCAAATTAACCAAAGATCAATAAGAATAAAACTACAACCACACGGTTTCATCTCAGGGCATCATTTCAATTAGCTCAGATTCAAAATCCGATGGCCAAACACCATCAAGTATCAACCCAGCTGTAGTCAGTTTGGTTTTTTCTCTGTTGTGGTGTTCTGTCCATTCTTGGATGTTTCTTTAGTTTTTTGTCGGCTAACCTCTGTTTTTTTTACAGGCATCGGCTATCCATTTCTAACATTCTGCTGCATGTTAGCAGAGTTGGATCTGTGTGGTCGGGGTATGCCCTGTGCTTGTGTATATATTGCTCTATTCTATCAATGAATCAATTGCTTACCGCACAAAATTATGGTATATAATGCGATTTACTGCAAAGATGAAGTACTTCGCCTTGGGTTTAAAAAAAAATATACCTCAGATGTAGGACTTTATTTCTTGAAAAACAAATGCCAAGAATAAAAAAGCTTAAATAAAGCTGGACGAGTCAAGATACCAATTCTCAAGCATAAAAATCAGACAGGTGACTAGATGCATCCCTACCGATTCTCTCTGCTAAGATACCAAACAAATTTCCACACCACTTGGTCATTGCGTTTTTTCAGATTGCATCATGTTTTCTTGGGGGTGCCATCATGCAAGGAGGTAACCGACATTCTACTCAAACAAGCACAGACACTTCCAGGCACGTGGGTTGACCTCGTAAGACAAGTGTGAGACACTGCCACTTGCCAAACACTCCCATTATGTTTCAGACTCTTTTCTAAACAATCTATCTCTGTACGCGTATTAATCCCTTCTCTTTTAGATTAGAGTTCCACAAATTTTAAATCTCCAAACTTCCAATTTCTTTATAAAGCAAATTTGTAAATTACAAGTTGCGTTTGTTTCTTCTCTCTCATTTCCTTGAATTAGAACCGGAAATGATTTCTCATTATTTAATTGCACTAAAATGAGGATATGCCGTGATGCAAAAGTCAAGTAGTTATTATGTCCACATACATATTTATTGCCATGTCCCTGTATAGTGTCCTCTCTTTTTCTGTTCAAAAAATGCCATGTCGGTGTGCCTGTGGCGTGTGTATTCATATCCATGTCACATGTCTGTATCGCTATATTGGATTTTACTAAATAACATTCAGATGTTCCTACTATAGACACCAACAATTCAAAGCTGGATTAACACCATCAAATGTTCAGCATGGTTGAAGACTATGATGAGAAGCAAGAAACATACCTGCTTATTACCCCTTGAACCAAGATGAGGAGTTGCAACAGTAATGAAGTTCATAGGCTCCAAACCACCTATTGTACCCTTTGATTCCTCTACGCAGGATTTTGACAATACATCCTTTGCATTCTCCCTCCCAGAAGGTTTAAACAATATCCCAATGGCATATCTTGCCACTACTCCTCCAAGTGAATGTGCCACAAAGGAAATCTTACGTAGACTTGGTTTTTGCTTGATCACGTGGAGGACCTGGAATTTATGCATTCTGTAAATATTAAACTGCAACATGATGCGTTTTTCTGAAAAGTAAGCAGATTTAGAACTTATTCTCAAGTGAAGTAGTCGGACAATAAAGTAGAGCAAAAATGGAACAAAAAGTAGAGAACAAACCTCCCCTGCCAGTCGCTCACCCATTACATCCACACCATCTAACGTCAGCAAAGCTGCATTTCGTTCACTACCTGTGAAGCAAGTTAACAAACTTGAGTTTGGACCAATATCTCAAATTCTCAATCATCACATTAACACATGTATACAGGCTATACTATCCCAGATTTTCAGCATACAGCATAGTTAATAAGTGAACTAAATTCAGTCATTTTGCAGCATGCATAATGGGTTGAACCTGAATCATGTCAACCAGATATTGGCCAAAATTTGGCACATTAGGAAGCTCATAGGTGCTCCATATGTCATAGACTATGCATAATTTCATATCACATACTGACGTCAAACGCATTGTTTTGGTAACGATGAAATCACAGGACAAAGAAATGGCTTTTAGAACTTTAATCTCCAAAATTTTTAAGGTAACAGAATCCCCCTAAAAGAACTAGCATAGATAACCATACATAGGATTTTGAATTATGCTAAGGGAGTCAGAAAAGTGTATATACTAGAACAGCTATCCAACAAATACGCTTATCATATAATTCAGTATGGGCATCATCAGCGACCTAGATTTCAGAAACAAAAAGACGATAATAGATAATGAGTTCTATTGCTCCCAAGAGATGATCGATGTTTTCTCCTTTGTTGGTGGGATCAACATCAACCACATGCATCAAATAAAGTTAATGACGTAGTAATTTGTAGCAAGTTGCCAACAATTTTTTGCCGTCATGGAGTCAAATGACTAAATCTTTGATTGGTCCATATGTTTACCAGACCATTTTTATTCTTAGACAGATCAGCCCATGAATAACTGAGGGTACAATAAACGAGTTCCTTGGACAGTAAAAAAACAGAGCAAACTCCAGAAGAATGAAGGACAGACAGATTAGTAACATAGCTAATCAAAATTTAGTACATAACAAACTTAACCACCATAATGCACCAATTAATGTCACGTGGACTTCCTTGTTGACACTCGGATAAGGCTACAGAATCCATGTCTGACATGTGGAGTAGAACATTCACTTATCGAAAATATTTTGTAACCCGAAGTTACAAAAATCATACATAAAACATCTATATCATGCATAAAATGTCCTAAGGTCACTTGTACACACCATCTATCCCAGAAAATAGAGAAATAGAGGAGTACTACAAGATATGGACATTTCAGTGTGCCATGTGTCCTTATAATGAAATTAGATGCGCCCGACACCTGAAAGCATATCTGCACCCGTCACCCATGCCCATAAAAAATATGAATACCAATATCATTTGGAAATAAGGGGGGGTTTAGTGAAAGATGGATGGTTTAACAATCCTCCTTACAATGGACGAAGACTTTATCAGGGAGCATTCTAACAAACTGCTCAGCCGCAAACTTCCAATCCGCAGCACTGAAAAAAGAAATTAGTACCTATGAGAACATATAGCAGGCAACAAATATTTTCATGATCAACATGAAGTAAAAGTATATCTAGAGAGAGCAGAAGCATTCCACAAAAACATCAAGTGAAGTTGCTCAGACGAAACAATCCCCATGAAATGGTGTACAACATCCTTTTTTCTCTGTCAAGATCCACCACTAGAAACACAATCCTGCCTTTCAGTTAGCCCTCAGTCAAGCTTAGAAACTCCCAGTTGTTCCTTCTCTACGGAAAATCTTGTCGAAGGAGATATTCAAGTGAAAGCAGGCAACAAAGCAAATATATGTACATTGTGAGATATTCAAGTGAAAGCAGGCAACAAAGCAAATATATGTACAAGAGGTTTACAACAATAACAACACTTTCAATGATATGTTAGGTCATGTTGTGAGTGCAATAGAGAAGATGATTGACTTATGTGTGTCTTTGTCATGTATACCGTGTAAGCTTCATGGCAACTTCTAATTGCAAATCAAGCAGTTTAGTGAAAAGAATTGAGGAAATTGCACTAGAAGAAAAACAGGTGAGGAACAAGGACAGGTGATTAGAAACAAACCCTTGGTGAGACTTTGCATGTCAAACTTTACAGAAAACATCATTCGAGGATAAAATATAGCCAAGCTTCTAAGCTCAGAAACTCCTGAATCCATAATCAGACACCATCAAATTGAAATTCCGACATCTTTGTTGAATTGCAAATACAACAATTCATCCAAAAACATGAAATTCCCAACCATTAAAAGTATAAAAACACAATCTCCAAAGAAAAGCACAAGAATCCGGTTACACAACAAAAATATTGGCACAAGAGTGTTTTGGTTCCGTATATCTAGGTTATATGATCTCATCTTTCTAGTTTTTTTTTGTTTGTTTGTTCCTATGACATGGCCATGTGCACAATCTACAACAGCAAGAGAGAACAATACCTAAATGTTAAAGCATCCAACTAAAAACCAATTGGCAATGAGTGGAGAGAGCGCTCAGACTCATATACTAATTTTGGAGAGGGCGCTCTCTAGCACTCTCGATGCCCGACCCACACGTGGAGATATAAACAAAGGATCCATAACATTGCAATCTTATCGTAACAAGATGCACTTAAGGCACAAACAACGGGACAATCAATCAATAGTCTTGTCTAAAAGCCCCTAAAATCCTAGCTCTCAAACCACGTTAAAGCATCTAATTCAAAACCAGTTGGTAATGACTAGAGGCTGGAGAGGCAGCCATGCTCATATACTAGTTGTACAATTTTGGAGGCTATTAAACAATGCGGGACAAGCTCAACCACTAAAAGTTCTCAAACACTAGTAGCTGAAAATGGAAATTTCCCTCCAAATAAAGCATCGCTAGGTAGCTGAGGAATGTTCTGAAAAGTCCAAATTCTCTGCTCTTTGGTCCTACGTAACGAAATTGAACAAAGGAAAACCTCCAACGTCCTCAACTTCCGAACTGCGTTTCTCAATCTCCAACTCTAACAAACCAAAACGTACCAAACAACAGATTCGAAACCTAATAAAATTGCAGGAATCCACGATCTAGTCAAAGCATCATAACTTATAAACCAAATCAAGGCTATTTCTTCGTGGACGTGAGCGTAATTGAAATGTATAAATGCACATACAGATAGATAGATATAGACATGAAATAAGATACAGACATAAGAAACAAGACCTTCCGAGAATTCCATGAACCATGACGACGAGATGATCAGCGGAAGCAGCATCAGATTGGCTACAGCTCCAAACAACTTCGCCCCCATTCGCCGTTTCCGACGAGCACGCGCCGGTCCCTGCCGTATCGTTTTCCATTATTACTCTTGTTCCACTCAGCAACGCTAAGTTACCTACTAATTACTGGAAAACGATTTGCAGCGGAGAGAGAGAGAGAGAGAGAGAGAGAGAGAGAGAGAGATGAAGTAATCGATCTAGGAATGCTGTGCTGCAAGGAAGAAGGGTGGGAGTAGAGTAATCGCGAGAGAATCGTGAGTTGGTTGTGAGTTGTGACGGAGAGAGAGAGAGAGAGAGAGAAAGAGGGGTGGATATTATGATGTGCTGGATTTTCCTGTTTTTTCTTTTTATTTGTGATAAATTTTTTCACGAAAGCGGAGCTCCTGAAATACAGCCGTCTCTTTCGACATTCTCAGCATTGAATAGTTCGAATTTCGAAAAAATTATTCGCTAAAAGAGTTTATTAAACTCTTCATGGAATAATTTTTTGAGAATAAATTATTTATACCGTCGGTATAAATATTTAGTTCTTCTAAATTAATTGCATTGCGTTACGTCGCCATATTTTATTAATTGAAATCCCTATTTTAACATCTGTCACAATGTAATTGATTTGAAGGAAATAAATATTTACACTGGCGATGTAAAGAATTTATTAACAATCCGAATCATCCAATACACTTTGAACTAAGCCTCATCATTTAGCCCGACAGCCCACGGCCCGCCCTTAGCCCGCCCGGCCCATCGGGCTTTTACCCGGCCGGAGCACGAGAAACGGGCTGGCTAGCCCGGCCCGTAATTTGTAATGGGCGGGCTTGGGCCTATGAATTTTTACTCGGCCCGCCCGGCATACCCGTCCAAAAACCCGCCAACGGGCCCCCCATTTGCCCAAAATTCTAAAAAATCCTTTCTTTTTTCACTTAATTTAGTTTTGCCCAAGGAAATTTAAGCCCGCCCGTTGGCCCGCCGGCCCGCCAATTGGGTTAGCCCGTGGGCCGGGCTTGGGCTTCAATTTATGGTAGGTGGCCCGGCCCGCCAAAAAAAAGCCCGGGCGGCCCGGCCCGTGGGTGGGCTTGGGCCGCGACTTGGCGGGCTGGGCCGGCCCGACCCGGCCCGATGATGACCCTTACTTTGAACCACGCGATTTAGCTTCGTAAACGCGAATACACGGAAAAATCCCTAAATAAGTTTTTCCTCTTTTTCTTTTTATATCAACCAAATGTGGTCCAAGGCACTATTGCTATGGGACCATTTACCGATGTAAACCAATCCATTAATTTATTTTTGGAAGTATCCAGAAATAATCAGCTCGTCAAACTTAGTTCAAAATAATTTTTTTTTAAAAAAAAACTCAAGTTCCACTTTATAATAATTTAGGATTAAGAGTCACGTACATAGAATATAATAGGATTGGGTTGAGTTTTTAAGCTCTTTCACTTATAAGTAACTCTTGAAATTCAGTCGGATGTGAATACGATATTAATTATATTTTTGTACTTATTTATTAGTGCAAAAAAATCAAAATTTTCTATAGTACTTAGTATTTTTTTTAAGATTCTTATATGTATTTATTACATATGTATGTCAGAGAATTTGATTATTTCAACTACTAATGATCCGTGCAGTCATGCAAACAACATAAGAGAAAGTCCCGTGTTAAATGGAAATTGACCATAGCTGTTTCTATAATTTGGCACCAAATAGTGGGGTTGTGCCCAATTTTGGCACTTCTTCTTAAATGGTTGGTTCTATTTTAGCACCCAAAAAAAACGGTTTTGCACCAAATTTGGACACCAAAAAGTGGTTTGTGCCATGAATTCTGATTAGTGAGGTGGTAAGGGCATCCACATCTCTCTTTCTACTCTCTCTTCTAAACTAAGGCTCCGTTCGGTTGCCAGGAAAGTACAGGAAATGATGGGAAAATCAATTTTCCCATAACTTTCCTAGTGTTCAGTTGGCAGGAAAATTCTAGGACTTACCAATTTAGTTTTCCTGCAGGAATTACTTTCCTGCAAAAGTGATCCTGCAAAAAATACAGAATTTTGCATCGCGGGAAAAGGAAAATGAGTGAACACTCACAAAATTTTCCCAAAAGTTTCTTTTTCCTGACAAATGAACAACTAAACTTTAATTTTTCTTGCAAAGTTCTTTTGTCAAATGAACACTCACGGGAAAATAATTTTCTTTTTCTTTTACTTCACCTCGCTTCACTTTTTCTGGGAATCAATTTCCCACATAACTTTCTCGACAACTGAACGGAACGAGCCATCTCCAACAAAATTCCCCAAAACCCTGCGTTATCAGGCTCGTGGAAGTAGCCTAAGAAGTAGAAGAGCTACAGTTCCTCGTTGAAATACACGAGGAACTGTTCACCCGTTTGCCAATAAAATACTGTAAAATATATGCAAACTCTCACTGGTTCGACTTTGACAGAGACAGAGAGAGAGGGGTTCGAAGCAAAGTTATCAAATCCGTTCCGTACCAGCCGGTACGGTGCGTAAACGGAACGCAAAAAGTCATGTTCCGTACCGGTCAAAATACCGGCCTGTTCCGGTCAATACCGGACGTACCGGACAATACCGGTCTGTTCCGGGCATTTTCCGGCGTTCCGTACCGGTCTTTTTTTCTTTTTTTTTACATTTTGTTTATATTTACACTTAAAATTTTAAAACATGGTAGATATATATCAAATATATATATATATAATATTAATTGCGGTAAGTCCGAAACGGTACCGGGATACAGCCCGGTACCGGTGCGTACCATTCCAGTAGTGAAAATGGTACGCTGACCGGTACGGTATTGACAACTTTGCCTGAAACCCCCATACAAAAAAACTTCCAACAGAAATTGATTGAAAAAACCAGAGATCCCTGAATGGGTTGTGTTTTTTTCTCTATCTTTCTCTACAAATAAGTATAGCTGTTAAAAAGAAAAACGTAAATCATTATTTTGCAGAACAGAGATGGAGGGGAGGCCAATGATGGTTTCCCAAAATTAAGCTCAAGAAAAAAATACATATGAAAGAATGAATGAATAAGATTTAAAGAAGGAAAAAAGAAAAGGTAGTGTGAAATTTTGAGACAAGATTTTTGTGTTGATACTTCTCTGGGTAATGGGTGGCACTTGTTAACACTATAGGGGAGAGTCGTTTTTTTCTACCCCACTATCTCCATATCTCTCTCTCTCTCTCTCTCTCTCTCTACATGAACCTCATAGATTTCTAGATTTAAGAGAGGCAAAATCACATTTTTGCCCTTCAAAAAGTCATGTGTTGGATTTTCCTCCAAAAAAGGTGGATGGCGTTAGGATTTAGACGAAATATATGAATTTTGAATAGTTGGACGACGAAATAGGTGATTTTGTTAGTTTGAGGACGAAATAAAAAGAAGTGTGATAGTTTGATAGATATTTTCATAAAAAACTTTATAAAATACAACACTTTGGTTGATATTGCAATAAGTGAAAAGTACAAGATGGCAATGATTTTTTGGGGCTTGTGTCAGACCAAAAGGGTTGATGTTGCAATAAGTGAAAAGTACAAGATGGCAATGATTTTTGGGGCATGTGTCAGACCAAAAGTTGAATGGTAGTACTATATTTACCAACAATATAGATACTTAAAACCTTATCCGACACTAGTAAGCACCTGTTAGCAGCTCTTTGGGCATTTTTGTAGGAAAAAAAAATGAAGCTCCCGTCAGCACAACTCTTAAACCGTAAGAGGTAGCTTTTCGAAAGTGTTGAAAGTGCTATGACTACTAAAAATGTCGTACTTTTTTCTTTGTATTTTTTGAAGGAAAGATGCCCCTTTAAATGATGAAAAAAAGCTCATTTATTACTCTTAGCACTTTTGAAAATTAAGGCCAAGTATAGAGCCAATTTTGACAACCATTGGATATGCTCCAAGTCGAACTAAATGCCTTTTTAGGTCCCGTTTCAGAATACCTTCTTAAAAAATAAATATTTATTTTACATTTTTAAACTAAAAAATAATGTAAAAAAAATATTTTTTTGATTTTTTTTGCACCGTATAAAAGATCTTATCGAGATCTTTCAAATAAGATTCATATTGCATATTTTTAGATTTCATTAATCCCATTATTTTTTAGCTTGAAATTTTCTTCTTAAAAATAGTTCTGGAATGGGACCTTAGTCATTGAAATGAAAGATCAAATCCTTAGGCAAGAAAGAAAAATGGGAAAATGGTGGTACATGATGTGTTTTGATAATTAATACCCGCCAAGAATATGTTGAGAACATTTGTTAACACTGAAAATATTATTGACGAATATTAATTATCAAAATATGTCATTGGCCGTTATTTTCCCAAGAAAATAAACTACAAAATGCCTTTTACTTCAAGCAAACCCACCACCATTAGGCCAGTGGCTAGTGGGCTTACCTGTTAGGTCTTGTCACAAGTTGGCCCTGACTTTTTGGGGATTCAAAAGCAAACACTTTGTTTGGTTTTGAGTTTTGCGATTTTTTTTTATGCAATGTGTAGAGAGAGATAGATACAGAAATTTATTGAAAATATGTAAAAAAAATTCTCGAAAATTGTAAAAGAATTGAACATTTAAGGCATTCAGCCCACTGAATAACAGTCCCGGACTTGACTGTTTTGTATCTTTTGTTGGCCTTGTGCCTTTCGAGAGCCCAATTTCAATGTATACCCCAAGAAAACAAAAGCCCAACACCTACGGCGATACTTTTCGACGTAATTGTTGGGTCATACAAGCCCACAATGCAGAGCGCAGTATTTGCAATATTATGTATTCTTGATCTTGTAATATTAGTGGGGAGTATCGTGATCCGGGGACACTGTAGCAAGGGTGCACTACAGAGTTGTAGCGTTCAATTTCACCAGTTCAAAAGTGATTTTAATATCTTGAATTTTTAAAAGTAGCCTAAAAGTTATCTTACCCGTGGATGATGTTTGAAATCTAGAATATTGAGGAGCCGTTCTAGAATGATAAATAAATATTTATTTTTTAAGAAGACAATTTTAAGCTTAAAAATCATGTGCTTACATAAATAATTTTTCTATCAATATGGATCTTGTTTGATAGATCTCATTGAGATCTTTAATACAATGCAAAAAAATTTGAAAAAATATTTTCCATTTACATTATTTTTTAGTATGGAAATATGAAATAAATACTTATTTTTTAAGAATGTGTTTTGGAACGGGGCCTGATAATATAGATGGACGACTCAGATCGTGGACTGCACGTCTGCAGTGCACCCTTACACAACGACGTCCTTGAGTCCAGACTCCATAGTACCGACAATGTTTTTTTATGCTCTACAAACAAAATAATTCAAGAGATTGAAAAAGAAAGGTGACAAATCTCAACCGGCAATGACGAAAATTGCCATTGATGATTGAAGAGAATCCATTACTAATACGATGCTGATTGCGGAAATAGACAAAACCGAACTCAAAAAAATAAAATAAAATAGAACAACATGAGTGGGGATCGAATATAGGAACAGTAAACCAAAAAGGTCTACACTAATGTACACCATACATTTTTATCGACCATTCGTCGATCACTCCTTTCTCATGTATGTGTGGGATTTATTCCATAATTAAATTTATGGAATAAACATTGTGTAGTTGGAGTGATTAAGCAACCTAACGGCCAGTGCAAACAAACGAACTTAATTGGCTTGCATGCTCCTAGAGCTTTAGCATGGCTACGTATATATTCACTCTCTATCACACAGGAACATGGAATATTCTCCCTCCAAATCTTTTTATTTTCATAAGATATATGGTAAGTAGTTGTATTTAAAATACCCATAATGAATCTCTTGGAGCAATTATAGATTCTGCGATGCAATCTTTACAATCAAAATTAAATGATAGTACTATTTAATTTTTTTTCTTCTTCGTTTAGCTAATTTATGACAAAAAAAAATCTAGACCACTTTCGGTTTGGGGTCTTTGAACTCAACCTCTCTCTTTGCGCACAGTCTCCAATTAGCTTTTCCCCACAATTGTTGCTGTGCTCTTATTTCTATATCCATCTCTTTTCACTCGTTACCTTCAAAACTTTTCTCAAAATTTAAACCAAACAAAATTCTCCTGTTTGGAAATCTTTCAAAGCTCTAGCACATGGGAAGAAATTTTTCAGTACCGGGTGGGTAGCAAGTGGTGCCCGTTTGGCACATCCGGGCCGTCTATTTCGGTGTTGAACGGCTCGAATTTAAAGAGAGTAAAATGAGAGAGAGTTTTAATCTGAACTGTCTAATACACTTTGGTACGACCCGGATGGATTGTTTGAGCACCACTTGATATCCACCCGGTATCATACTACTATTCAAAGTAGAACTTTCCCCTTTTGGACGGTGGGGTTCCGTCACCCAACCGTCACTGTCACGCCTTCCCTCCAGCGCCATCGCCGAAACAGCATTAAAGCCCCCCTCATTCAGTTCTTGCTCTTGAATTGGTTCCGATCCGTTACTCTCCTCCTTTGACATCTCTTTGCTTAACCCCTACCTACCCTCTCTCCCTCTCTCTCCCTCTCTCTGTAAAAATCATCGAAGATTTAAAAAAAAAAAGAAGCTGTTTCCGGGTGGGGTTTTCCTATCCGCATCAAGAAAAGCATCATTCTTCAATATCCCCACGCCTTTTCTCCCCTTTATTTATACGCACAGGCCTCGTGCATATTCCAGAATTCCCGATCAATTCTCCCCCAATTCCATGAATTCCTTGAGATTATTCCTTTTCCTGTCCCTTTTCTCCGTTTCTTTTTCCCACGAATCTTTTAATCCTCATTCCAGTCACCTCCTTCCAAGACCTTTGATCCTCGAGTACCCTTCAAACATCGAGACCCAGTTCAGGAATTCGGGAGAGGAAATTGATTTAGAGTGTACCACTTGGAGATTCGCTGTCGAGGCTAACAATTTAAGCCCTTGGAAAACAATCCCACAGGAATGTCGCGATTATGTGAAGGAATACATGATGGGCCGGGCTTATAGAAGCGACCTTGATAGGGTTTCGAAAGAGGCCGGTGAATATGCCATGGGGGTTGAGTTGAATGAAGATGGGAAGGATGTTTGGGTGTTTGACGTCGATGAGACTCTGCTTTCCAATCTTCCGTACTATATTGACCATGGTTATGGGTAATGTTCTTTGAACTTTCTTAAAATTTTCAATTCAATTGGGCTGATTTTTCTTCGATGCTGATCCATATTCAGTTTTTATTAGAAGTGTTGATATTCAGGATTTTGGTAATTTACACTTCATTTGACGCAATGGGTTTTGATGGAATTCGATTTGTGAATGTTGACGTAGTATCAATTTTGTTGTACCAATTGCTACATACTCCCTCCTAAAATTTTAGTGTTTTTTGGGATTGCATGCCATTTTTTCGATTACTTACATCTTTCAATTTATAATGTCTTTAATGATTTTAGGTTATTATTGTTATAATAAAAGAAATAGAAACGATTATAATGAGATAATGATCGATCATATACTTGACAATTCCTATAGTAAAAAGTTTAGATCAACATGAGACCGTAATGCTTTGACTAAGGTCTCATCTTTTCCACACGAGTCATTCAATCAAAAGATGATGAAGGCTTGGCATCTTTCCTGTCCATTTGAAAGTTTTGTATAATAGAGCTAATTGAAAGATATGAATAATTGAAAAGTGGCATGTAGTCCCATAAAAGACTAAATTTTAGGACAGAGGGAGTATGTTTTTAAGAATTCATACTTAACTCGGCTAACGGGTTTTGATGGAGTTTCAAACTTTTTTGTAATTGTTGATCCAGAATCATTTATTATCGGACAAGTTGATATTCAGAATTTTCAAAATTTACTCTTGATTTTGACACAACAGGTTTCAATGGAATTTGATTTGTGAATGTTGATAAAGTATGTATTTTGTCGGACTAATTGCTAGATATGTGTTCAGAATTCATACTTAACTCGATGCAACGGGTTTTGATGGGGTTTCATCGGCCTAATTGCTATTCAAACATTTCAAAATGTAGAATTTGATTCAGCATAAGGGATTTTGATGGACTTTCATTTGGTTAAGGGATATGGGTTGTCATGAGAACTTGATTGGTTACTGGTGGGAATTTGTAGGTCAGAGATCTTTGATAGTGTGGAGTTTGATAAGTGGGTTGACAAGGCCGTGGCACCTCCAATAGATTCCAGCTTGAAGCTATATGAAGAGGTTTTGAAGTTGGGATTCAAAATTTTCTTGCTTACTGGGCGGAGCGAAATACAAAGGGGTGTTACTGTGGAGAATTTGATCAATGCAGGATTTCGAGATTGGGACCAACTCATATTGAGGTTAGTTTTCGAATTGTTCTTCCTTGTTGGGAGATAGGGTTGTTATACTTTTTGTTATTTTTATTGATAAACTTGTTTTGCCGCAAAATCAATGTAATTCTCATATTAGCTTTTAGGTGTAAGTGTTGCAACCTTTGCGGTCATGAAGGATACTGGAAATTTTCTTTGATTTTTTGCTATGTATTTATCTACCTTTGGAATTGTTCATATACTATTGGGATTCTGATACAATAAGGAATAATTTTGAACTTACATAGCTTAGAATTAAAATTTTAAAGCATCCCAATATATTTGCACATTAATACGAGTAGCTAACAGCGAGTTGTACCTATACCTTGTAAGCTGTAAGTGCGCCAATATCCAATTCTCGTATTCAGGATAACAGTTTCCAGTTTTTCCTCGTCACACAGAAGGATATGAAGTTTTAGGTGTATGATTGTCTCCAATACAGATGTTACCATGTTTTGTCCTTGTACGATAGGATTTACTTTTCTTTGTGGCACAAAAGAGACCTAGCCTTTGTGTCCTGAACATTTTTTACCTCTTCATGTTGAGGACACTTCTTGTTCGATATGGTAACCTTTCTTTTTTTGCATTCGGGGGATTCAGTTTCTGTCAGCATCTACTGTCTAAAATATCGAGTCTTCCATCTTGTCATCTTACCTGTGCATAGTACAGCTTAGTGTTGGTATTTTTTTTTATTTTTCTGAATCAAATATGGTGGTCAAAAATGATTCTTGGCTTTACTTGATCTGATGCTAGTGTTGCTAGCTGAGGAGTCTTGCAAATATATGGGTGGTGCCCACTTCCACCCATGAATCTTTTGGCCTTTAGGTAGCAAATCTTTGGTGCCCCTTGTTCTACAAAGAGATGACAAAATGGGGATCCAAGGGACTGATGCATATAGTGTTTTAAGTATATTCACTTGGCTCCTTGACAAAACTCTAGAGGGTTTAGTGAAAATATTGCAGGATAACCAAAAAACCTAGCGATCAACAGGTCCAAGGGGTAGCTCCTCTTTGAGGCCCATGTCTACATGAACTGGTAATTGATAACCTATGGTATTAAGGCTTGTTGAGTAGAGTTGGTTGGTTTTAAGACTTGTTGAGTTGATCATCTGGCTTCTGACTTCTGACTTAAACTGAGCACACGGTAACTAGTGCGTTGTGAACCAAATTTCTGTCCCTCTATCTCATTAGTTTAGGTAATACCAGCTAGCTCAACGAAAGAGCCTCCGCCCCATGATTGAAATTAGGGGCTGGACTTCACCTTTATTGATGCATGAGAGCTGGTACTTTGAGACCAAGTGTTGGTCCTTGGCCTCTTCTTGTGTCCACATGTTCAGAGTAGAGCTTTGAGGTGTTTTTTAGACGAAAGCAATGGCCCTTTAAATCTGATATGTATGGGATTCTGTTTTTTTTTTTTTGATAGGCATGTATGGGATTCTGTTTGATAAGTAATAAACTTTAGATAAAATATGTTGCTAATCTGTTTGAAATTTTTAATAATAAGAGTTTATGGCATACAAATACCCCCTGAAGAAGATGTTTCCACAAATCTGGTTTGCCTCTTTCATAGGACAATGGACCAAATGAGAATATGAGATGTATACGGGCATTTCTTTCTCAACCATCAATCTTATATGTCCATCGACAACAGAATTGGTTAAACATGTTTAAATTCAGCACACCATCTATTGATGACTTTTTTTTTTTCTTTTCCATAGAGGCATTGAGAGTTTCATTTTATTGGTTCTTGTGACATTATAATTACTTGAAGCCTGGTTAAAATATATTGTGGACAAATCTAGACTCAAGATGTGACACTTATTAGTTATTATGAAGTAACTACCAGATTACGATGTGAATAATAATCTAATCTGATCCGGTCTGGTCCTTGTTCATTTGATAATTGGCTTAAAGAAAACTGGTTCATAGCTGATTCCTTAATAGCCCTATCTTGTGGTATCTAAATGTTTAAAGACCCTGTAACTGGTGCCAATTCTTGCAACGAGTGTTTGGTTTCCCTCTTTCACAGCATAAACGCAGGCCTATTTGGCGTTTCATATAATGTTGTCTAATGTTATTGTCCTCTAGAACTGGATTTGTGACAACGCGCAAAAGTTTGATATTAGAGGTTAAAAAAATTCCAGTTTGAAGATGGTGTTTTCTAAAAAGAGATGGGCAACTTCTTAATTGCTTGAATTTTGACACTTTTTATCCGTATTGGAGCCTTTTGACTAAATTTTAAAGTGTCCCAAATTGTGCAGAGCCCCAGAGGACCATGGAAAACAAGCGACAATGTACAAGTCGGAGAAGAGGAACGACATGGTAGAAGAGGGATATCGCATTCTGGGAAACTCGGGAGACCAATGGAGTGATCTATTGGGTTCATCGGTTTCCATCCGCT
>BPLS01000131.1:1538284-1574437 GCA_019656275.1 Rhododendron kiyosumense
ATTTCAAATTTCTCAGATATTTGTGCCGTGTTCTCTTTAGTTTTCAAAAAGAATTTTTAAAAAAATTGCCCCTAGATTTCTCTTTCTTCCAACATTTCTCTCTCTATATCTCTCCACTTATTACCCTTATTATTTTTCAAAAAACTTTTCAAAAATCAAACCAAACACAGCATTGGTCACTGTACTGGTTATGTAATCGGACGCTTCAATGTCATAGGCAAATGAATGAAATCAAGGTCCCGCTGGATGATGTCCATTTTTCACTTTTGGACTCTTTATTCTTCTATGAAGTATATATGTAAACCTTAGAAAAAGGCATTCCGAAGCACACATTTGATCAATTTCTAAGAAATAATCAAAAAAATTGAAACGTACGAGAGGGCCACAGAATAGTTCCATTCCCCTTTTGATAGTTCCATCCAACTTTTGGAGCTCATGCAGGTCAAAAGTATGCAATGGCAATGGAATTAAGGGCCGTTTCGATGCGGAATAAGGATTGGAGGTATTAGTTATGAAGGGGGATAAGACAGTAGATGATATTATGTAAGAAGGGTGAGCCCATATTGATGTGACAGAAGGATTAAATAGTACTTGATTTGGATGAATGATAAAATGGGGAGATAAAGTTGTTTGTCTGACAATCCTGATCACAAGAGACAGGATCGAGGCGCTCAGCGCTCTTGCCCAAACCTACGGTTCAAAGAAGTATCGGAGCATAAAAAGCGATGGCATTGATTCCGGTCACTTGGGTAATCTTGTGGAACGGGTGGAAAATATCATCATTACCTTTCACATCAAAACTTCTATCTCCACTTTTTAAAATCATCCTCTACTTTTAGGGAAAATAACGGCCCAAAACGTGTTTTGATAATTAATACCAGCCAATGACATTTTCAATATTAACAAATGTTCTTAGCATGTCTTTGACGAGTATTAATTTATCAAAACACGTCATTGGCCGTCATTTTCCCCTACTTTTATCCATTAACTGTTGACATATTGAAAGAAAATTTTACACAATTGTTGGGCTATCTTGCACTGGTAGAACGGTTCATTCAGTTTTCAAATTGAAATCCAAATAGGAGTTAATAAAACTCATACCAAACTAAAGATTCAATCAAATAGATCCAATTACGGAGTTGGTTTGGCCCATCGGCTCACATCATCTAAAGTACAAGCGAGAAAATTGATTGCTTCATCAAAAAATTTATCTTCAAAAAAGTTAGATTGCTTTGTCATTCGTGTTTTTTCATTTTTAGTGGTCAAAATTTTTATTTACTTTTTACTTTTTAGATGTATATGGCGTATATCTATTCAAAAGGGTAATTTATTAAATTTAAAAAAAAAATTGACTAAAGACAAAAAAATAAGCAAACATATAAAGCATATTTATCTCAAAACTGACAATCAAACTTTTTTGAAGATAATCATGCAAGAATTGAGACCATGTAAGAAGGAAATTACTCAAATTAGTATAGAGTTGCCTAAATAGAGACATGAATGACAATCTAATGGCAAACTTTCCTTGACATTTTTGTTGTACTTACGCAAAGACATGTGAGGGATCTGTTAGGAAAAATAAAAGCGAGTTTCAAAAACTAAGATGCATGTAAGCTGACACAGACTAACTTTTAAAATTTAAAAAAGGAAAAAGCATAGAAAACAATACAAATTTTTATGTATGTCACTTCAATTCTCTTTTTCTCTTTTAAATTTCCTATAATGTTTTTCCTCACAAATTTAAGATTAGTCCTCACATCCGGCTAGCATTCAATTGATAGTCTTTCTTTTTCTTTTTCTTTTTTTAACTTGAAAAAGGCATATTATTAAAAAGGCATAAGGACCCGAAGGCCCTAACATCAACCAGAGCTAAGTCAGATAGCCAAGAGGAAAAATTATTCCTTCAGCTTTCCTTCGAAGTTCGAACATGATTTTTTGATAGTCAACTTGACCAGCACTTCAACATGCATGTTTTTTTTTTTTTTTTTTTTTGTAATTTATTAAAACCACTCTCAATTTGTTCAACTTTTTTTCTCTTATTATAAACATTCCAAAAATTGTCTATTTTCTGATTTAGTTTCTCTCTCTTTTCTAAAATAATTATCAACAAAACTAATCAAAATAGTTTAAATATTGGTAAACAAAATTAGTTATTGCTATCAAAATGTATTTTACACTTACACTCAATTAAAGGAGAAATAACTTCAAAAATGGCATGGAATTGAAGGAGGATAACAGATCCATCCAAATTAACATCATCAGAAATATATCAGCATTGCACTTTTATTTCAAATTTTAAAAAAATATATATATAGTCTACTAGTCGGGTATATCCCTCATTGCAAAAAGTCAGTATATTGTATTGGAAGGTCAAATTCGGCATTTCGTTACTCTCAGGCAAAAAATGAGAATTTAATACCAGCACTCGTGATACGTGTCACATAACACGTGAGGTGAGGTCACTGTCATGTATGTAATCATTCCCTCCCTCTCTCTCTCTCTCTCTCTCTCTCTCTCTCTACATTTCGTGCATGTATAGCTCCACTGCTACTTCTAACAAGCCTCATCTCTCTCTCTAGAAATTTCCCAGAACAAGATCGATGGAGTTATTTTTGTTGTTTGATTCCATTTCCAGCTGAAAGGTCTTGAATTCCTCACCATTTTCCTTCGTTTTCTCCCATTTTCTCTCCTTTTCCGTCTAAGAAAGGGAAAAAACTACTCTATTAGCTAGCTGGTTGACCTTGGTCGATCGAATCTTCAGCAATGGAGCAAGATCTTTCTCGTAAAAGGTATATAAACTCTTGACATGAGCAATGTTTTTTCTATATTTGAACACGCATATATTATGTATGTATGATTTACCCATACCCATTTAGGTCAAAAAAAGTTAGGGTTTCCTCGTTCTCCAATAATTAATGTCTCCTTTTCAAGTTTCCAGTGCAAATGTTTTGCATTTCCTCAGCTTTGTTTCGGTAAAACAAAACGGCCTGACTTCCTAGGGTTTCAGATGACAGCTAGTAATTTTGCTATAAAGTTTGCAGCTACATTATGTGTGTGCATCAGTCTTTGATTTGCTTTTTGAGCTCTGCGATTTCATTTCTCTATTTTGATCTCCCCATTTCTTTTGCCAAACATCTGCTGCTACTCCACTTTTCAGTGATCTCTAATTGTTAACTTTTACATCTCTCTCTCTCTCTCTCTCTCTCTCACACACACACACACACACACACACTAGACACACACAGCAGTCTGCAATCTGCATATAAGAATGCACAGTTCACGTTCATGTCTGAGTTTATTGCTATATTTGTCTTTTGGCTCTTTTTGTTTCATGGCCGCAATATTAAATTCCATACTACATAGGGAAGGGCTTGAGACAAAAATGTACAGCTATTTTGGGAACCCTAAACCAACGCCTACAGTTTGCTATCTTCTCCTTTTTTCTGCTCTATCCATTCCTCATTTTCTGCTCATCTCGATGTTTACTATCCTTTAAGCCTTCGATTCAATGCCTCTGATTCTGATGATTTAAAAAAAAAAAAAAAATTGTCTCTGATTCATTGTTCAACTTTCCTCCTGCTTAAATTCAGTATTTTTCGGATTAACATCTGAATTTCTCTTTGATTTTTTGACTTATAGGTGCTAAAAATGGAATATATTTATCACCGCAAACGATCCAAACATGCCATTCAAGGAGATATTCATGACAATGTAATCTCTCTCTCTCTCTCTCTCTCTCTCTCTAAAATCTGTTATTTCCAGGCATTTTTTCTGTTCTCATTCCGTTTGTTTTGCACACGCACGTCGAGTGAGGACCCCACGCGCCTTCAGTAGACTGTGAGAGCAAACGAATCCCATGGTGATGGTGCACGGTGCACACCCCATCAATTAATCCATGCGCTCTGTGTACCTTTACAATCAGCTTTTTAGAGCTGTTGTCGTAAAGAGACAAAACAATTGCATCTGAATATCTGATCATCATTATATACAAACCACATGAACGGAGCAAATATCAAATCTTCAAAATACATGATACTGTATATACTGGAGTAGTACTCTCTTTTAACCATATAGAATTAGAGTGTGCGCGTGTCACATGCGATCTGGGTTACCCTAGCATATTTCTCTAGAGAGAGAGAGAGAGAGAGAGAGAGAGAGAGAGAGAGAGAGGACAATCGCGAGTGTGTTGCTGTAATTCTGCTTGTTTTTCGTTTGCAGGGAATCATGTACTTAAAAGGGCAGGAACAAGGCAAGGACGTCGACGGCGCACAAGCACAAGCACCACCTTTGGCCAGACAACCACTGCCCACATCCAGCTGTGGCCTCAAGACCAGCAACGGTAACAGAGCCCATTCTTCTTGTCCTCGTCCCTATCCTTTCATCTCCAGTCTATTTCTTCAATCCCTCGTATACACCTTTAGCCCTAAGTTATAAACAAGCACTGCATCTCTTCCTAGAAAAGAGAACACATGGCTGATTTGTTCCTTTGGTCGCTCACAGAAACCCGAGACCAGATTGAAGTGGGTTCCATTTACGAGATTGATCATGAAAAGCTTCCACCCAGAACCCCAGTTCAACTCAGGTCTATCCGAGTCGCCATGGTAAGAAACTCATCAATACAACAATTATAGACCTAGCTAGCCAGACATATTTCTATTTGTATATTTATGGGATTTTACGTTTGTTGTTTTTGAAACCTCTTTTGATGATTTCCTGCTGAGTGAAGAATAATTAGACATGTGTACTAAATTTATGGGTTTTTTGTTTTGTTTTTGGTGTTTCAAAAATCTGTGGGTGATTTTCAGGTGAGTGAGAAGACTGAGTCCAACGTCTCAGTGAGATTTCCGAGCTTTCAGTCGCTTCAAAGTTACTTCAAAAACGGCATCAGAGAGATGTACCCAGAGCTGGACGAGAAATTCGTGATGGGGACAAAGCTGGCCGAGAAAATGCTGAATCGGAAGGTCCCATCTCAGGAATTTGCAGAGAAAAAGCACTCGCAGGAGTTTTGGGTTGTTATCTCAACTTCGTCGTTCCATGGGTTAGGAGATGTCGTTTCGAAGAAGGCTGGGAATTTGTTTTCTGAGCTGAAGGGAAACGGAATGGTGGGTTGGGGTGTTCGTCGTCAGGTTAAGTTCATCGGAAGGCATAGAGAGAGTAACCCTCAGTCTTCTTCGAGCTTTGTAAGAGAGGGAGATGAAGAAATGGATGAAGGAGACGAAGAAGAGGAAAAAATTAAAGAAGAAGAAGAAGAAGATGAGGAAGAAGAAGAAGAAGATGAAGAGGATGAAGAATCTTTGACAGAAGAAACCAAGATGACTGCACAGAGAAAGCGACGTTATAGCTCAAGACTTGTTGGAATAGCAAAGAAAGCAAAACGTGAGACTCAAAGGAATGTGAATACAAAGACTAAGGCTAAGGCTAAGAATCGTTGTAAGCAAATATTTGCGCTCAAAAACCCACAAGACAGGTGGTCTAAAGAGAGGTGAAGATTGAAAACAACTTAAGATATTATAATTTCCATCTCATTTAGTCTATGCTTTATTGTATTTCGTTGACTTATCCGTTGTTGCGCTTCAGGTATAAGATAGCGGAGAAAAATCTAACGGAGGTGATGAAGGCAAAGGGTGCTGTGTATGGGAACCCAATTCTCCGGCCGGAACTTAGAGCGGAGGCTCGGAAGCGAATCGGAGACACGGGTTTGCTGGACCACCTCCTCAAGCACATGGCGGGGAAGGTGGCGCCTGGAGGGGGTGAGAGGTTCCGGCGGCGGCACAATGCAGAAGGAGCAATGGAGTATTGGTTAGAGAGTGCAGACCTTGTTGATATAAGGAAAGAAGCTGGGGTTCAAGATCCTTATTGGACCCCACAACCAGGATGGAAGCTGGGGGATTGCCCCACCCAAGACCCTGTTTGTGCTAAGGGGCTGAAGCAATTGAAGGAGGAGACCTCCAAACTAAAAAGGTACTAATATATTCTAGTGTAAGTGTTTAGTCTGTTTTTAAAGGGTTTGGATAAGATTCTTCACTAATGGTTGAATAAACAGGATTATGGCCGAGGAGATGGTTTCCAAGAAACAGGTGGAGGAAGAATTGACCAAATTAAGAAAGTAAGAAATCACAAGATATCTAATCACTGAAAGGGGAAACGTGCTTTTGGTATTTTTTGGGTTTTGAATTTGACCTTCTTTATTGCTTGAACAGGGAGGTGGAGTTGTTATCCCAGAAACGAAATGAGGAAAGTCAAGCAATTGTGGTTTCAAACCCTTCTGAGATAAGTCAGAAGTTGGATTTTGATACTTCAATTGTTCCATTGAATTCTGACCTTGATAGTTCACTGGTCAAACTGGTATGTAGTAAATAAAAGCGATTTGAATAAATGAATCATTCATTAAAAGTATTGATTGGTACTTGTCTTAATAGGAAAAGTATCAGGAACAACTGAGAGCCTTGGCAGAATACGTGAGGAGAATCGAGGTATCAAATCATTGAAATTACTACTATTTAGTTTGGAACTTTTTTTTCTGGGCTCTGCCGAATAGTTGCTAGAAGTGTGCTAATACATTAAAGGATAATGCTAGGCAAACAAAAAGTACACTTTCACCTGGCTATTATTTTTGGAACTTTCAGTTCACCTAGGTTATGGTTTCCAACCTCCAATCAGTCACGAATTCTGTGTTTCGTCTAGTGGACTTCAGTAAATTTAATAGTTCTAGGTAGACGTGTGCTTATATATGAATGGATGGTTTTGCATTGAACTGATATGTGTACAACATTGTCAAAACACAATGCTATATAACCAAATTGGTTTTTTGCGTAGATCTTTATGCAAAATGATGAGACCTTTTGAGGTTCCATTAGCTTCATTTTGAAAAATTTACTGGTACAAGTCATAATAAAAAAATACCTTAAATGTTTGTTTTGTTTTTTTTTTTTTTGTAAAGATAAGAAATTCATTTCATACACTACATGCTAGAGAGTCAATAGGTTAGCGGTGGCATGAGTTGAACCCTCGATGAACTTAACCAATTCCTAATCAACTGGGTCAGCTTGCAAGTTCGCTTATAAAGTACTTGAAAATAAAGTTCTAGTGTAGATTACTAGATTTACTTGATGATGTGTTGTGAGAATATTTAATTTGATATGCCTTAGTCCTTAATAAATGATTCATATTTAATCATTATGTTTCTGAATGTTCTGTGGTTAGTTTGTCTTGGATATATAGGGTGTAGTTGGTTGTGTATGAAATTTTGTTTGTAAAATCAGTTTCCAACATGAAAGCACACACCAACACCTCACAACTATTGATTGGATCTCTGTGACTGTGAATCTGTGATGGTCTATTGCACCAATTTATAGCACATCTAGTTTCTGATTAATGATGGTTATTAGGTTAGTGTAGGCCATTAGTAGGTTTTATATGAATGTCATGGCGTTTTGTGTTATTGTTACAGGAAGAGATAAGTAAGCTAAAATCCAAGATGGACCAGGGTACAAGGTCAGGCTCAGCATTAATGGGGTCAACAGATTGTTGTGCTGAAAAAGATAAAAAGCAAGGGGAAGAAGAAAGAGCAGCACAGGCAGTAGAGAAAAAGGAAGTGGGAAGTGATCAGTTGAAGACAGAAGCAACAGCAAAAGAAGCAGAGAACACAGCAGCGGCAGCAAAGGAAAAAGCAGCAAAAATCCAAAGGCTAAAGAGTGGGTTCAGAATTTGCAAGCCCCAGGGGACGTTCCTTTGGCCAAACAACAACAGCAGTAATGGCAACATTAGGCCATTGTCTTCTCAGGTTGTGGTCCAGGTTGAAGATCTCATGGTTGTCCCCACCCCACCATCAGTTTCCTCCTCCACCGCCTCTGCACCACCTCAACTCCCCTATTACCACCACTACCTCCACCACGGCCACCCCACTTCTCCGGTCAAGCCCTTGGCAGAGAGAAGAGCCGTTACGGTCACTGTCTCCGCCATGGGTGATCACAGCAATTTCTCGACTACAACAACTACCACAACCACAACTACTACCAACAAGAAGAGCAAAACTCACATCAATCTCAATGACTTACCCATCAACCCTGGAGGAGATGGATTTTGTGGGACCCCGGGTCCCTCACGTAAAACTGTCAACACCACTGCTGTAGTGCCACGTGTGAGTATCCCACAATGATCAAGTTTCCCTTTGTTTGGTGCTTAATGCTATACTTTTGGTTAACATAAAACTGTACAGATATACTATATAGTAAGTCATGGTTACTCATTTCTAAGCAAAAAGTCGATCATCAAATTGGCTTACATATTTCAAGAAAATGAAGCATATGCTCTACAAACTCGTAATAATTCATACTACAAAATTTCTAACTTAGTGATATGGCATGCATGTGGAGCTAGCTTCAAAATCTGAGACATGAACCACTTCATTTATTTGATGCTTCTGATGAGTGAGTTAAAAAAATTTCTTGATTTTGTTAGTTGGTATAGCATCACCCTTAAAAAATGTCCTAGTACATTGTTTATTTCACGAATGCAGTACAGAATATTTAGAATAGAGTCTTGATAAGTCAATTATATATGATCCATTAGTGATGTTATTTTGTTAATCTTATGTACAGGTGCTACCCTCCGCAGTGAAGGGTGACATTAATCCGTCAACAGAGGTGGTCGGGCATGGTGGTAGCGGTGGCAAAGCTTCGAAGAGTGGTAATACGATGAGCTACAGTGAGCAGCAGCACGAGGGATGCTCCTCCTCCTCCACCCTGTCCGCCGCCTCATGCTTGCCAGAGGGAGTGGGTAATTGGCTGGCTCTGGCTACTCCCACCCCTGCACAAAAAGACTCTAACCGTGGATAAACTTGCCATATCCAATTAAGTTTAGTTTTTTGGTCACTTATTTAGAAAGGTTAGGCCTTCGATATTAGTAGCTACGAGTGCCTTTATTTTAGGTATATTGCCCTCCTGATGGTGGGACTCTACAATCTAGCTTGGAGTGATGTTACTTTTGTTCGGCATGTATTAAGAAAGATCTAGCTAAGTGAGGGCAAAATTGGAGAAATGCAGGAGAGGCCCTTCTTGTTTAGGAACATTTATGCGACGGCCTAGATATATGACAGTGGTATTAGTTACTAGTATTTTTGTTTTTGTCAATTGTTGTTATAGATGTGTTGTGCGACTTTTAAACTTTTTGAAAGGGATTCTATCACACAATTAGAGACAGGGTATTCATATTAAACGAAAATACCCTTGCCATAATAGTAATAAATTAATAAAAATCACTGTCATCTTGATGGTCTGAGCGAGGAGAAATTATTTAGTGGTCTAAGAGTGTCTTCAATGACATAAAAAAACTAAAATATTTTTAAAGTAAGAAATATTAGTTCAAAATATAGTTCACAATGGTATAATCAAACTTAGCAACCCCTTAATCAATAATCAAAATTTGGCCTTTTTAATAAGCAATATTAACAACTTTTTTCTCTTTAGATAACCAAATTTAATGGGGATAACACTCTTTTTTTTCTCTCTCCTCTTATTACTATCAATGACTCACCCGCTAACATGTATTTTTGACCAAAACTCACCCCCCCCCCCCCCCCCCTCTCCCTCTCTCTCTCTCTCTCTCGGCGATTCAGGCGCCCCAGAATTTCAAAGGTTTTCTCCGCCTGGAGGGAGGCGCTACTCCCTCCTCCCCCCGGGCTCTCCCCTCCCTCTCCCCTAACCTCTCTCGGTGTTGCTCTCAATCTCTTCTCTTTCTCTGTGCCACAGTCTTCTTTGCTCCCGTCCATGGCTCTTTCTTCCCTCTCCGGCATCTCTCCCATTGATTCCATTGCTGGGTGGAGTCGATCCTGAGGCCTAACGGCGTTGTGGAGGTCGTTCAGTTGGTGGGTGGTGTTTGGGCTTTGGATCTCGCCGGTCGGTTTCCTTGGGCCGATTCGGTTCAGTTGCCTAACGGCTTGGAATTCAACACTGCTGGCAGCTGGTTTGCTGTTTCTGTTTTCAGATCTTGGTGGCTCTTCTTTGTCTTTGGTTTGTTTTGGTGGTTGGAGCGCGCGTGCAGAACCAGTTTTGAATTTTTCCTAGACAGTGATAACGGTGGCAGCATATGGCAAAGGGTGGCGGTTGGTGGCAGGTTGGCCGGTGCTGTGTTTAATCTGTAAATGGTTGCTTGTGGCTTAGCTGGGTTGGCAGGTTCGGCGGTGGCGGTGGTGATGGCTGGCGTATGGAGGCGACGACTGGAGGGCCGTTTCTTGAGTTTGGTTTAGGTGTGTAGGGTTGTATTAGGTGTGTGGACTTAGCCCGTTTGGATTTTTGGGCTGTTTGCTTTTGGGTTGGTGTCTTTCCAACTTGGGCTTTTTAGGTGTTTTTTCTTGATTTGGGCTCAAATAAGTTTTCTTCCATGTGGTTAGGAGATGTGATAAGGGTCATGGATGGTCAGGCTGGTATATCCTTGATCCTATTAGCTCTGTACTTTGTGTTTGGAGTTAATAAATCTTTATCTTTTGTCGATAAAAAAAAAATGTATTTTTGACCCTCATTGTCTCTCTCTACTAAAAATAACCATTGTTGGACTTTACATTGTTAATTTTAACAACTCCTTAAATGGATAATCAAAATATGCAAAAAATTTTAATATCCGATTTTGGTTATGTCATGAATCCGGGGAACCTGTGGTGACTGGGGTGTAGTGACCCAAAATGGTGTAGTTTTAGGGTTACAAAGGGTTTAAAAAAAAGGGCCGAAAGACCGTCTTTGGTGGAAAGCCAAGCAAAAAAATTAAGTGTTCCAATTTTCAATCTGTTCGAATCGGTGTGAAAATCTTATTTCTTTGATCATTTTATCCTAAATGGTCATAATTAATTTTTGGCTCTAAAGCTCTCGTTGATTAGCCCCAAGAGATATTTAGTTCTACTACTTTCTTAGGACTAATTAATAAGATCTTTAGAGTTAAAAATTAATTATGACCCTTTAAAATAAAATGATCATAGAAATAAAATCTCCGAACCAGTTCAAACGAATTGAAAATTGGAGCAATTAATTTTTAAAGGGTAAATTTTTGTAATCGTCCCTCTAATTTTATGGTTATCTCAATTTCGTCCCTCTAGTTTCAATTGTCTCAATTTTGTCCCTGTAGTTTGTTTTACGTTCCAAATTGGTAAAATCATTAACACAAAAATTAAGTGCTCCAATTTTTAATTTGGTTGAACCGGTGCGAAGATTTTATTTTTTTGATCATTTTTTTTTAGATGGTCGTAATGAATTTTTGGCTCTAAAACTTTTCAACGAGCACCCAAAAATTCCTTATTTAGTTTCAGGGTTCTCTTAGGGTGTTCATTGAAAGGCCTTAGAGCCAAAAATCCATTATGACCATTTAAGATAAAATGATCAGAAAAATAAGATCTTCGCACGGATTCAAACGGATTGAAAATTGGAAAACTAATAATTTTTTACACCGTTTATATATTAAAAAATATAGTTAAAAAATTAAGTGTTCCAATTTTTAATCTGTTTGAACCGGTGTGAAAATTTTATTTTTCTGATTATTTTATCTTAAATGGACATGATAGATTTATGGCTCTAACCTTTCAATGAGCATCCTAAGAGAGTCCTGAAACTAAATAAGGAGTCTTTGGGGGCTCGTTGAAAGGCCTTAGAGCCAAAATTTATTATGACCATCTAGGATAAAATGATCAAAAAAATAATTTTCGCACTGGTTCAACCGGATTGAAAATTGGAGCACTTAATTTTTTAATCATATTTTTCTGTTAGTTTTATTAATGGTGTTAACGGTTTTACTAATTTAGATTATAAAACAAACTACGATGATGAAATTGAGACAATTTAAACTAGACGGACGTCATTGAGACAGTCGTAAAAATAGAGGGACGATTACGAAAATTTGCCCATTTTTTAACCATATTTTTTAATATATAAACTACCATGGTTGAAAAATTAAGTCATCCAATTTTCAATCCGTTTGAACCGGTGCATAGATCTTATTTATATTATCATTTTATTCTGAAGAGTTATAATTAATTTTTGACTCTAGAGCTCTCGTTAATTAGTCCTATAGAGTAGTAGAACTAAATATCTCTTAGAGCTAACCAACGAAAGCCCTAGAGCCAAAATTTAATTATGACCCTTTAGAATAAAATAAAATCAAACAGATTGAAAATTAAAACATTTAATTTTTTGCTCAGCTTTCCACCAAAGAGGGTCTTTCGGCCCCTTTTTAAAACCCTTTGCACCCCCAAAACTACGCCATTTTGGACCACTCCCCCGTGTGGTGACTTGGGCCCCCCCCCCGCCCCCCCCCCCCCCCCAAGTCATTGGATACCCTAAAGAGCGACAATGTCAATCCATAGCCATAGTGATGAGAATATTGAGTGGCTAAGAGCATCTTATCAGCTGATATCTCAAAAGTCAACATCAAACTTATAAAATTCAAAGTAAAAATCTTTACAATTATTAAGGGATGAAATTGAGATTTGGATGAAACTAGAGTGATGATTCCAATAATTTAGTACCTTTTTCTTATCTTAAAGTCAAGTGTGGGCTGGGTCCAAGAAAAACGCTGGCCTGGGCTATAGCTAATTTGTTTATTGGATGAGTGTTCTAATGAGTAGGCTGGGTGTTCAATTTGATGGCTCAAATCTCGGTATTTGTATTATGTATGCACCTAAAATGTTGTGCTAGGATCAATGAACCAAACACAAACACTAAAATACACGAAAAATTTACGTGATTCTTTAAAATCGAATATTTACTATGTCTATATGTAACCAAATTTCACAAATCACACGTATAGAGGAGGAAATGAGGGAGCGTGGCCATGGCTTCAATGGATGCAACAAGATAAGGTCCCGATTCCGAGAGTCTTGAAAGCCCCGAGGTTCTGATTGGCAGTTGCACCTCTGAATCCTCAACAGCTGCTGGAAGGCCACATGTTGGTCCCATAGATTTTGAGCCAAAACAAAAACCTTCATGGTAAAATACTACGACGAATATCTTGGGTGTCCAATTGAATACTCTCGTTATTTTGAGCCAAAACAAAAACCTTCATAGTAAAATACTACTACTAATACCATGGGTGTCCAACTGAATACTCTCGTTTGGTGTTTCCGACAGTGAATTTATGATTAGAGTTACTATTACAAAAAAAGTTTGTATGAACAACAAACAAAACCTGTTAATTTGTTGTGTGTACGACATGGTAAAAACGTTTACGTTTTTTCCTCGAATCACCACCGGAAACATGGCGGCCGCCGGGGAAGAAGTGTGTTGAAGCTGATTAGTACTAGAGTATTTTCTAAGAGGAGTGTCATTAATTTGATAAGTGTTATATTGATTTCGGCTTATCACGCTAAACCACTCAAAATGACTAAACCAGTGTTGCTTCCGTTTTCGGTCCAACTGGTGTTGCTTTCATGAAGAAATTTACGTTAGATTTTCACGCCTTCATAGCAAATTTGGGTCATTGACGTACTGCGACGAAGTCTCCAAAAATGGGTAATTGATGGGACAAATCCGCTGCCTCCACTCCACTCCACTTTTATATATAGAATTGATGACATAGATAGAGATAGAAGACAAGTAAAAACGTAAATGGAGAGGCAAAGCAAAGGTTCATATTTCACCCAAAAAAAAGAGAGTTAGTAATCAACACGGATTTGATCCTCTCCAATCTTTGATTTGGACTAAAGGGGATAGTGCAAAACTAAATTGTCCATTACTGCAATTAATGATTCATATTTGCTCAAATTCTCTTATCGGTAAGAATGTTTAAACGAATCTAAACCATTGATTATATCAATGCGTGATCCAAATTTGATTTGTTTTGTCCGGTTCGAAGTTTGACAGGTTCCGATGCCAATCAACATCATAGCCGTAGGCAAAAGCCAAGAAAACAAAGGCCGAAAGATGACTCTAGATATCTTTATGACCGACACACAACGAGGACCGAGGAGTTGATGCACGCAAGTTACTACTTACTACTCCAATAATTTGACTGGTTCCTGTGCCTGGACTGGAGTCATAGTGGGGATGGCTTCTTGATCGTTACGACCAATTCAGATGCTCTTGTGCTAGAAAATAATAACTTTTAAAAAACTCACAATCGCTGCACTTGTTACGTATCATTCAATACTTGCATTATATCAATACTGCTTCTGTCGTTTTGCGACCGTATAACACAGTCCGCTTCTACTGTTTAAAACCTTGGAAGACGATCAAGGAATATTCCTTATTTTTTGCACTACTAGAGAAAGAGGGAGTTTTAACACTCCTATGAAGGCTTTGTTTGAAATTTAGAGAAAATGAGAGAAAATAAAATATGAGGAAAATTTTACTATTCATAAAATTTGAATTCTTTGTATTTTCTATCACTCTCTTCAAATTCCAAACAAAGTCTAAGTTAACATATACAACTCCAAACACAATTGTGTCCGGAGTCGTTCAATGCACGTAAATCAATATGCATCAAATGGCTCCGAACATAACTATGTTCGAAAACGTGGTAAAGAATTATGCACGTGTAACATTCTTGTAACACTCAACAAAAGGCAACCAAAAGAAGAAAAACTCCTCATATCTGTCAGTGGAAAAAAATTTCAGTGCCGAGCGGGTACCACGTGGTGTCCGCTCGGCCATCCGAGCAGTCTATTATATGTATGGATGGCTCAAATTTGGAGAGAGAAGAGAAGAGAGAAAGTGTTAGAATGAGAGGAGAGAGTGTGTTTTAATCCGAGCCGTTCAAAAATGCATCGGACGGCTCGGGTGCGCTGAGCGGGTGCCACGTCGGCATTACCCGCTGGGCACTGAAAAATTCCTCCTGTCAGTGTCCTGTTTCCAGTAGGCAGTAACATTTTTTGCCAATAAGCTAGTGAGGGGTCATCAGCATTGGTTCAGAAAAAATGAATGCTTTGTGCAGCACGTGCGGAGTTGCCCGGCCACCGCCACCGTCAGGGGCCCGTTCCAAGCCTTCAGTGACCGCCGCCGCCACCACCACTACGGCGGCGGCGACGACAGAGGAGGTGGAAAAGCTTCAGAAAGGGATAGCGGAGTTGTACGACGAGTCTTCTGGGGTTTGGGAGGAGATATGGGGTGACCACATGCACCACGGCTTCTACGATCCGAACTACAATAACAAGAAAGACAAAGACGACGCCCTCTCCCTGCTCTCCGACCACCGATCCGCTCAGATTCGAATGATTGAAGAGACTCTCCGATTCGCCGCTGTTCCAGGTGACTAGTTCTTATCCCTCTCTCTCTCTCTCTCTCCCTGTGCACGCGCATGCGTGTTTTTCTCTCCTATGCCTCTGTGAATGCAGGCTACCTTTGTTTTTGGGTTGGCTTTTCGCCGCTGTTCCAGGTGACTAGTTCTTATCCCTCTCTCTCTCTCCCTGTGCGCGCGCCTTCGTGTTTTTCTCTCCTATGCCTCTGTGAATGCAGGCTACCTTTGTTTTTGGGTTGGCTTCTTGCAAACAATGCTTTGTTTTTTCCTTGTTTTCTCCTCGGGTTTGGGATGTCATAGGATTGTCTCTTCGGGTCTGGGATGTTATTTGATTGACTGGATGTCATATGATTGTCTCTTCGGCGCTGGGATGTTATATGATTGTCAAGAGGCTTGACCACTTGGACGCCAACTGCCAACTTCGTCGGAATTTCTCGTTGTGATACCGTCTTACTTCCTTCGTGTCCCTTCAATCCTTGTATTCTTTATTCAAAGATTAATTCTGTTTTTGGTGTTCAAAAAAGAAAACAATATAGTCTAGCTTTTTGACATGCTTTCTTTTTTGAATATAATCTTGATTATTGGTGTGGGTGTGGGCTTGTGAGAGACAAGAGAGAAGATGAGATTGAAGAGGGGCGGCCATACCATGTGGTTATAGATTTGGAATTGAAGAGAGGAGTTGGCACCGTAGGCGAGGTTGTGCGGATGATAGAGCTTTGTACTATTTCCGTTCTATATTGAGAGTCCACTATAAAAAGTAGTGCCATTTTTTAAATAAAAAAATCAACTACTTCCGTGTATAATTTTTAAAAATTTTGGCATCAAATTAAAGTACTAATCGAGATCTTTAATACGCTGCGAAAAAATTTGAAAAATTATATACGAAAGTAGTAAATTTTTTTATTTGAAAAAATGTAAAAGAGAGAAAATGAGACTATCATCGTGAAACGGAAAGAGTATTTCCTATATGTTTTTGTGTATGTGCTATTGTGTAAAGTGTGTGTGTGTTTGAGAGAGAGAGAGAACGTGAGAATTAACTCCCTAGGGGTAGGGGGGCTTCCCCACCATGGTAAGGGCCTTTATGGCTAAAATAAGCTAATTGGCAGCTTCTTTTTTTTGTCCTTTAGAGTTCAACAAAGTATGAACAATGAATATTGATTTGCAGAGGATTCAATGAAGACACCTAAGAATGTTGTCGATGTTGGATGTGGAATTGGAGGAAGTTCCAGATACATAGCAAGAAAATATGAGGCTCAATGCCAAGGCATCACCCTGAGCCCCGTTCAAGCCCAGAGGGCTAATGCTCTTGCTGCTGCCCAAGGACTAGCCGACAAGGTGTGTGTTTGAGCTTTGTGGTTTAATTTCCATTTTTTCAGCCTTCTATTCTGTGAAACTTTCGGTGGATGCATGGCTTGTAAATGTCCTTTCTTTTTCGTCGTCTTATATAAATTTTTTTTTAACTTCGGTCTATATTTTTTAACTTTTTCGATTCCTCTCGTCAAGACGAAAAATATGATGCGAAAATTTTGGCTGAGATTTAAAGAAAACAACCAAAAGAACGTACCAAAAAGTCCCAAAAAAAAATAGGCCAAACTCACACTTTAAATATATGAGAAGAAACCCTACAAAGCACCGGCACCTCTGGAGGTTGAGGTATCGCCATGGCCGGATATAAGAACATGTGTCTGAGTCCAATAATTTAATTTAATTTTTGGAGGGGGACACGGGTGGGACACGTACGAGACAAGATTGGAGACACGACGGGGTGCATCTGTAAATTTTTTCGGGAGTAAATATGTTATTACATGAGTTTTTTTATCTAATATATTATATAAACTATCACAAATGATGCATCAATCATTAAGAATTTTATAATGAATCACTTGATGAGATTGACTATTTTTAAAAATTAAAAAATATGTGTGTGTATATATATATATATTGTTGACTTTGGGTGGCTCCACCCTCCTTTTGCTAGCACACCAGAAGAGACTTTGTGTGCACTTCCCAGTTCACCAGCACACCTCCATTGATGATTGAAGGCAAGTGGCCTACAAGTGGTCATTCAAGGGTTGTTTAACTAAATAAGCTAAGTGGCTTATTTTTTTGTTTTTATTCAAAAAAAATTCGTATTTGTTAGTTTGTCGTTAATTTTTTGGGGATTATTGCATCGCCATGACGAAAGAAATCTAAAAAGTAAAAAATTATGATTGAAATCAAATTTTTTTGAATAAAGAATAAAAATAATAACAAACTAATAAATGTGAAAAAAATTTGAATAAGGACCAAAAAAAAAGTCGATTAAAAAAAGTCAATCGACTTTTTTGTCCAAACAACCCCTTAGTCCTTCTTCTGCAGCCATGGAGTAATGGCTTTGTCTGACATGGAAAATCTCAGGCGTGGGTTTGCATTAATTGCAACTGATTCTCCCAGTGAACAGTGCACTGAATTGTGCCTATAAATGAGGCACTAGTTTTCTGTAAGAATCTTCTCTCTTGAGTGAGAGACCAGAGTGGAAAAAGAAAGAAGGGGAAATTGCAAATCAGTGGACAAAGGGGTAAATAATGCCCAAGTGATGGAGAGGTTTTGTCAAAATTGCATAAATATGGAAAGGAGGAAAAAAAAATCCCCATACATGAAACGGAGGGAAAAATATTCCCCATACATGGAATCGGTTCTGGACTTCCTAAGTTGCTCCTTCTGTGAATTTATGTTACCCCTTCTATGAATCTAAGTTGCTCCTTCTATGAACCTAAATTGCCCATTCTATGAATTTCTTGGTTATTCAATTTTTTGAGCATTTCTTTAATTTCCTTACCATTTCTATTATTTTTTGGGAAATTTGGGATCTGGGTTACTTGTAGATTTGCATGAAACAGACCAACTGAAATTCTCCATGCATGAAATGGAGAAAAAAAAAATTCAAAACATGAAGTCGATTTGTACTCAAATCTGAATTTAAACCTAAGTTACTCCTTATATGAATTTAAGGTCCTTATTCTATAGATTTAAGTTGCCCCTTCTATGAATCTAAGTTGCCCCTTCTACGAACTTCATGAGTATTCAATTTTTTGAGCATTTTTTCAATCTACTTACCATTTATACACCCTCTGTCCCAATTTACTTGTCACAGTTCTATTCCAACCGAAAAAAAATAATTAGTTATATCTTTAAATTGGTAATGAATTTTATATCCAATATGGATCTTGTTTGATAAATCTCGATTTGTTTTATAATACAATGTTTTCAAAATCACTTAAAATATTATAAATTACAAGATATAATCAATTGAAAAGTGGCACGAACTCCAAAAAGTGACATGTAAATTGAGACGAAGGTAGTATTATTTTTTGAGAAATTTGAGATCTGGTTTGCTTGCAGATTTGGGTTTTTAAAATACTTTGATACATACATCTTATTTTCTCTATTATTTTTCTTTCTAAAAAATTACCCAAAATACACTAATATTAAAGTATTTTAAAAACACAAATCTGCAAGTAACTCAGATCTTAAATTTCTCAGAAAATAATATAAATGGTAAGTAGATTGAAAAAATGTTTAAAAAATTGAATACTCATGAAGTTCGTAGAAGGGGCAACTTCGATTCATAGAAGGGGTAACTTAAATCCATAGAAGAAGGAACTTAAATTCATATAAGGAGTAACTTAGGTTTAAATTCAGATTTGACTATAGAAATCGACTTCATGTTTTGAATTTTTTTTTTCCCTCCATTTCATGCATGGAGAATTTCAATTGGTCCGTTTCATGCAAATCTACAAGTAATCCAGATCCCAAATTTCCCAAAAAATAATAGAAATGGTAAGGAAATTAAAGAAATACTCAAAAAATTGAATACCCAAGAAATTCATTGAATGGGCAATTTAGGTTCATAGAAGGAGCAATTTAGATTCATAGAAGGGGTAACATAAATTCACAGAATGAGCAACTTAGGAAGTCCAGAACCGATTCCATGTATGGGGAATATTTTTCCCTCCGTTTCATGCATGGGGATTTTTTTTTCCTCCTTTCCATATTTATGCAATTTTGAAAAAACCTCTCCATCACTTGGGCATTATTTACCCCTTTGTCCACTTATGTGCAATTTCCCCAAGAAAGAAAAGAGAGGAGGGAAAAACGTGGGAACCCCTTTGGGGTTGGGTTAGGAATATGAATATGAATATGAATATGAATATGAATCAGTAAGGTTTGAATGTGAATAGAGAGAGTGTAGAGAACTCCCTTGTAAAGTTTGTCTCCATATTAGAATATGAATTTTTTCCGCAGTAAGGTTTGAATATGAATAGAGAGAGTGTAGTGAGTGTAGAGAACTCCCTTGTAAAGCTTGTCTCCATATCAGAATATAAATTTGTTCTACTGTCCGTGGATATACCCGATTTTGGGGAACCACGTATATTCTGTGTTTGTGTTCTTGGTTTGGTCCTTATTTCTGCAACATAGATATATTATATGAATAAATAACTAAATATACACGTGGCGTATCCCTCATAGTGTTCATATCCTCATCTTTTTAGAATTTCCATGTCCTTGTATCTGTGATTGTATCGGTATCCGTGTCTATGTCCATACATCATAGAAGAAAGCTATAGGTAAGCAATGCCTGCTTGAGCTTTGCTGGAGTATACATTTTCCAAGTAAATTATGACTAGAAATTAAACAACTTCACAAGTTTGTTATATAAATCCTTAGTTGAAAGTAAATTTGGTTACTTGTAGAAATCCGAAATACCAAAAGATGGAAATTCCATCACATGTAAGAAAAATAAATCACAGGTTGTGTATTATGGAACCCTTGCTAAAGTACTTCCCTGTTTCGATTTTCTTTACCCGAGCTTTAGACAAGGAGTGTCGTGGATAATTTGGTAAGGTGAATGGTTGGCAGGTTTCGTTCCAAGTCGCGGATGCTTTAAATCAACCATTTCCTGATGCACAATTTGATCTGGTATGGTCCATGGAGAGTGGTGAACACATGCCTCACAAAGCAAAGGTTAGATCTCTCTTGCTCCTATGTCGTCGAACATAGTTTCGTGTTCTTTTCGTTCCTTCCTGCTTTTATGGTAGTATTTGTTTTGGTTGCCTCACGTTTGTATTCTATTGCTATTGAACCTATTAGTTTGTAAATGAGTTGGCTCGAGTAGCAGCACCCGGAGGCACGATCATAATAGTAACATGGTGCCATAGGGACCTCTCCCCTTCTGAGGAATCTCTGAGACCGGAGGAGAAAGCTCTGTTGCAGAAGATTTGTGATGCTTATTATCTTCCGGCCTGGTGTTCTGCAGCCGATTATGTGAAAATACTTGAATCTCTCTCTCTCCAGGTGACGATCGACTTACTCAATTCACCATCTCATTTACTAAGGATCAAACATTTTCAAGTACGACTTATACATATATGTTGTTTTCTATATTACCCACTTGCTGTGAATACGAATAAAGACAACAAATCATTTTCTGATTTCGTTATTGCCATGGCTATTGATTGGAATGGCTGCACGCGCGTGTGCACACACATATATGCAACACGATGAATTTGTGCCGGATTTCTTTTGTCTCAGGATATAAAGACAGCAGATTGGTCTCAGAATGTTGCCCCATTTTGGCCTGCAGTGATAAGGTCAGCATTGACATGGAAGGGCATCACATCTTTGCTACGAAGTGGTAGGGCTAATGTACTTCACTGGCATTTATAAGGACCATTTCTGTTTATGTTTTGGTAAACCTTTTGAGACAACTTTTCACAACCCCCCCTTCATTTTGTTGGGTTTTTTTTGCCTTTGATGAACTTGATCAGGATGGAAAACCATCAGAGGGGCAATGGTGATGCCATTGATGATCCGCGGATACAAGATGGGGCTAATAAAGTTTGCTGTCATTACATGTCGGAAGCCTGAACATGTAGTTACGACAACTACAAGTGAATGTGCACCGGAGGATATATGAGGTGCCTCCTCCCCGTTGTGGTGCCGGCGGCCTGCATGCTTTCTGTCCTCCTAGTCTTTGTAACGATCATGATTTCAAAGTTTAATAAGTTTTCTGTGTTCGTTGTTCTTACGAATATATATGAGGTGGTATGTTATCGTCTATGCGCAACAACTGTGGTCCTAGTTGCTACTTTCGTAATCTCTCTTCTCCACGAGGAATTAAGAGGGTGCCTGTCAAAATGTTGTTTGTTATGCCCTATTTTCAATATCTGCAAAATTCCACTACATGCGTGTGAACATGCTATTTCACATATTGCATCCGTTTCGGTAGAGTTTGAGAGGTCGCCCCTGATATTCGCTTGAGCCCGATGATAAATTTTCTCTCCTTCTCGTATGGATCAAAAAGATAAGTTCAGCTTCTTCTTTTTTTAAATTTCTCTAGTCGAGATGATCCGAATTACTAAATTAAATTAAATTTATTAAAAAGATAAATTGAGACAATCCAAACTTAACAGTAATATTTGTTCTTTCTCCTCAAGATTGTCAGTGAAAATTTGTTGTCCGTAAACATTTGGGAGGACTATAATCGTGTGGGCGAATAGGTTTAGCGTTTCTCGAAGTTGTAGCTATACTTGGGAAGCTAGCTCTCCATTCCGATTGTTAAGTCCTTTGAGGGTTGATGCTTGTAACGTCTGATTCTTAACTGTCTAATAATTCAGTAATGAAATTATTTCGTTGGCAAAATTATAAATTTAAAAAAATAATAATAAAACTTTTGGGAGGACTCTGGCCCAGAACAAGTAATTTGCCATGATGGGTTCACTTTTGATCCATTGCTCACAGGATTCTGGCCCAAAACAATTTATTTGCCTTCTTGGGCTAACTTTGGAAGACACTACTGTTTCTTTCAGCCCATGAATAGTAGAATCATTCCTTATTCCCCCAGGGTTCAGGACTAGGGAGCAAGAAGACATTGTGCATGTGGGACTCTGGCCCTAAGTCAGATAATGCATGGTTGGTTGCAGGAGCACGAGTGTGAAAGCGTCTTTCAAAAATCTTTTAAACCATTAAAATTTTGGAGTGTGCAAGAATTAAAAGCACGAACGCAGAGCGAGAACTAAGACCACAAGCGCAGATTATTTTGGAGGATTAGCTTTGGCCCCATTCTCCCCAAATATTTAATAGAATTTTTTGTTTTAGTATTTTTATTCTTTTTCTGAATTTTTAATAGAATCGCGTTATATTTTTTTAACTCATCAATCTCATCTAGAGAAGTTTTAAAAAGTTAGTAAAAATTATGAAAAAAATAAAAAAATAAATAGTAGAGAGAATAAAAATGTCTATTTTGATATTTTCATCGTCTTATACCAAAAAAAAAAAAAAAAGTTTAACTTTCATGCACATTCTTATATAAATATTTTTCTGATTCAAGATTGCTAAAACCTAGGGCAAAAACCTAAACAAAGATTTACAAAAAGTAAAACAAAATCTCTCTCTCTCTCTCTCTCTCTCTCTCTCTCTCTCTCTCTCTCTCCTCTTCCTGTTTCTTCGAACGCACTTCATATAAATTATTACTCCTACTAGTAATAGAGATTACCAGTTGAACACGGAAACAAAAACCCTTTTAACAGCTCAATCATTACCCGTGAGATCCATCCTGATCCAGGGTTTCCACTCCAATCACGAATTGACTCCAATTTCAATCCCAGCTCTCTTACCTCTCTTTACCTTCTTCGTCGCATCAATACAGCACGCCATGGTTCTTTCTCAGAAGCTTCACGAAGCCTTCAAAGGAACCGTCGAGAGGATCACGAATCCACGCACCGTCTCCGCCTTCAAAGAGAAAGGCGTCCTTAGCATCACCGAATTCGTCCTCGCTGGCGATAATCTCGTCTCCAAATGCCCTACCTGGTCTTGGTACGCTTTCAATCGCTGCATTTATTCTGCCAATTGTATTGTGTTCCACGTAATTCGTTCGTTTATTCATTTATTTTTTTGTGCACAAAGTAATGAAATATGCTGATAGTTGCTTGTTCAACCCTAGGTCTTAGAGAGAACGTGGATGCTTATTCAGTAATTTCGAATTTCTTACATGTCTTGCATAAATTTCCAATTTTTACAACTTATTGAAATCCGGCTTAGGCTTAGTGAAACTTTACTCTGTGAATTGGATTGTGTTTCATTAAATTGAGTGGTTTATCCATTTAATTTCCTGCATGAGGATACGAAATAAGCTACAAGGAAAACTCGAGAAGAGAGAAGACCAACCTTCAATGTTGCAATTTTTTTCTTTGCTGCACAAATTCAATTCAGCAAAAAATACATACAGAGAAAGAGATGGCAGGGCAGTTCAAAAAAGAGAGGACAGGGCAGTTCAAGAAGAGGGACAGAGCACTAAGGACGCACCTTGAGAGAGAGAGAGAGAGAGAGAGAGAGAGAGAGTGGTGTTCTAAAGTTTTAGTGTATGGCAGTTTCATCTTCATCATCCTCTAGGCAGTTACAAAGGCAATTGGTGTGGGGAACATGTGTAGCAAGGGTAATTTTGTGACAATTAAAAGGGCAATTTGGACATAGTGAAAATCTGAGCCAGCCTCAGAACTTTTTCCACACCAACTTGTGCTCTTCCGTTATAGATAGAATAGATATTTTCAAGTTCAACCCTAGATTTTGGAGAACATGGATACGTAGTTAATAATTTGGAATTTGTTAAAGGTCCAGTCTAAATTACGGATTTTTCCATGTTATTGAGCTTCTTTGAAATCTGCCTTGGTGAAAATTTACAAGCTTTTTTTGCAGGTTTTTACCCTAAAGTCTGTGAAATTGATATTTTTGTGCATATGCAGGCTATGTGTGATATTTTGAAAGTCGTGCGAATCACGATATAAGTCAAATTTACAGTTTTGAAAGTTGAATTTTTCCTACTTATTCTGTGAATTGTATAGTGCTCCATTGAATTCATTCGTTTATTCATTATTTCTGCGGAAAGAAACGAACTAACCTAATATTTGCAAGTTCAACCCTTGATTTTGGAGAGAACATCCCTTGATTTTGGAGAGAACATGGAGGCTTAGTTAGTAATTTGAAGTTTCTTAGAGGTCTAGTTTAAAGTTTGAATTTTTCCGAGTTATTGATCTTCTTCAAAATCTGGCTTAGTGGAAGTTATAATTTTGTAACTTAGTTATTTAGCCTAAAATCTGTGAATTTGATCTTTTTGAGCATATGCAGGCGACGTGGTATTTTTTGCAAGTAGTGTGAATGACGATATCTTGTTGAGTGTGAGCTCGATTAATGAATATTTTTAAAGTTTTCTGCAAAGAGTTGGAATGTAAACAAGTTGCAGTTTCATACCTTAATCTTGGGGAGAATGTGGGTTTTAGATAGTTGTTTGGGTTTGCTTTAGAGTTTAGTGGTCCAGTAAATGTTCAGAGTTGTCCGTGAAGTTCTTGTATCTGCACTTGTTGAAAGCTACCCAAAAAAAAAAGTTGCTTTGAAGGTGTAAAGCCTTAAGCTGTTCTTGCCCTGGAGTCTTATTTTCAGCTGAGTTAATTCCAATCCTGAACACAGCCTGTTCAAAAGCAACAAAAGTTCACCCAATTTGCAAATCACTATTTGATTGATTTTGTTAATGCTTTAATACTTTGGGTCATGTCTTGGGAAAATTGATATTATCATCTGGCTTGCTGCGTGGTTCATGTCCCTAATCAAATTGGTATGCGAGTTAAGAAAAGGAATTGTTTTATTGGCACTAAGGGAAGAAAAAGTGTCATTGGTTTCAGGATTCAGGATCATGACTTATTTATTTACACATTTTGTAACTGCCACAGTTGACTCAAAGAGTTAGACCAATGAGTGCACTTTAGGTCTTTCAAAAAATTTGAATCAACATAAGATCTTCGGACTTCGGGGGCTGATATATGGGGTGACTCTAGGGTCTGGGGCTGAGGTGGATGTTACAAGCCCAAGCAATAAATTATGCGTTTGAGAATTGACGAGGTGCATAGTGTTATGTTTTATTTACTCATCAGAAAAAAAAAAAAAACTATGTAGTTGTCATAGCCTTGTCTCATGAAATACAGGACTCATTCCTTGACCTTAGTTTTGGAGTCTTTCGTGGAGTTTGTGTATTGCAACTTTCATCGGTGATCATGGTTTCGCTTTTCTTGGGTCTTGTCCTTGTCTAACAAACCCGTTTCTTTTGGTGTGGTGGGTTTGATGTTACAAGACAAATCAATAATTAACGACTTCAGAAGTTATAGGATGCATACAGCAATGTTAAAAAAAAAAAAAAAAAACTGTGGCTGATGACATTCATTCGTTGAAATATAGATCAAACATTGGGTTGGGTTTATCTCCTTTCGTTTCTTTGACCACCTAAGTTTACATTAAGGCCATAGTTGTTTTTGTTACCTGCAATAGCTAGAGCTCTTTGTCAATTTTTGGTTTTCTCTCCCTGCCTTATATCTTGCAACTTATGTATAGGGAATCAGGTGAGCCAGCCAAGAGGAAGTCATATTTACCCCCTGGAAAGCAATTTTTGATCACGAGGAATGGTACAAGACTTTATCTTTTGCTATGGTCTCAGTTTGTTCAGGAAGTCATGTGTTGTTCCTCTTGTGTGGTAGTATCAGCCAGTTGTCTCAAATCTACTACAAAACTTCATAACTTAAAAAAGATAGTGACTGCACCTTACCAAAAAAGGAAAAAGAAAAAGATAGTGATTGCATAATGAATAAAGCATGTCATAAAAGAGCTTAATTTCTGTTCCCTTAAAATGCAACTGTCCTTTTACAGCAATTTATACATTTTCTTTCCACTTTCTAAATTAACTCATGGCAACTGAAATTCTTTTCACAGTTCCTTGTCTACGTAGAGCTGCATCAGTAGAGGAAGACTATGAAGCTGCTGGAGGTGAAGTTCTTCTGGATAATGAGGACAATGATGGTTGGCTGGCAACTCATGGAAATCCGAAAGGTAAGTTATGTAACTTATGTTGCGGCCTGTTTATCTGAAATTGATTTTCACCCATTGTGACATTACGCTATGTACTGCTTAGATAACAAACACGGAGAGGAAGAAAACTTGCCTTCAATGGAAACTTTGGAGATCAGCAAGAAAAACACTATTCAATCTATTGCTTCACACTTTGGGGGTGAGGAGGAAGAAGACATACCGGACATGGCAGAATATGAGGAACCTAATAACCTTATTGAAACAGACCCTGTAAGTTGATGGTTGGACCTTTTAGAATGGTAATATGTTTTGTCTGAATGGTTACTGGATGGAGCTAGGTGGGCTAAAAGTTAGTTTATTTAATCCAATTTCATAAGCTAAGAGCAAGGTCCTTCAATGGGATAATAACTTGAGAGGATCGACTAACCTGAGAAGGAGGAGTTGCCTTTCTAGAGGGATTTCAATAAATATGGGTGTTCTATATGGAGTAGGTTGAAGGGAAAATTCGACTGATGTCAATAACTGTAGGGAATGTGCCTTAAGGCTTCCTAATTGCCTATAATTGGCGTTGTAGTGGGTTTGGGCTGCTCAAAGTCTCTAGGTTAAGATTCGATATGGTAGGTAAAGACTTTTAGTGGTCTTTTCATTGACTGAAAATGAGATTCAATCAGGTGTCATGCAGCTTGCTAGTTTTTAATGAATAAGGTGATTTGAGGTCCAAAATGGTAGGTTTGGTATTTAGTTGTAAATGAAGGTCAAGAGGGAGGGGAAGGGGTTAGACCGTTGGAGTTGATTTAGCATGATTGTATTGGTTTTGAGGCAATAAAAAACACATTTTGATGGCATTAACATTCTACTATTCTGGTTGAAGCTTTGTTGTTGTCATTTATTAAGTATATCTTGTATTGCAGGCAACACTTCAATCTACATATCTTGTGGCTCAGGAGCCTGACGATGATAATATCCTAAGAACCCGAACATATGATGTCAGCATCACGTAAGTTAATCATAAAGGTCCTCTTGATTGTGATACTTGTTCATGATTGCACATCATTTGATGTCTAGTGCTCCCTTTGTGGTTGTGACAATGGTATTTTGACATTTAACTTTCATTTCAGGTATGACAAATACTATCAAACTCCCCGTGTATGGCTTACTGGATATGATGAGGTTGGTCACAATAACTTACCTTTCCTTTATTAATCATGCGAAACGCTAAATGGAGGAATTTAGGTCTTTTGTTGCCTAGCCTTAGGGTAAGCATATTGAACAGAGAAAAGACGGTGGTTAGGCATCAGGGAGTCAATCCATTGTTGTGCCTCAAGGTGTTAGTCTTTGATATTTAAAATCTTCCACTTTTGGAATAGGGAGAAATGAGAACTTTTGGGGCTGCATAGAATTGTACTTGGTAGGGCTGCTCCGGCAAATCCTGAATGGTTTGCTATGCGAAAACTATATTTATATCAGTCATCACCATTTCTTCAGCCTTCGTTAATTCACAGTCACTGAAGTAATTAACTTATTATCCATATGACCATATCTTATTGGTGAGCATGCTTATTGATTTTCTGCGCAGTCAAGGATGCTTTTGCAACCAGAGCTTGTACTTGAAGATGTTAGCCAAGATCATGCTCGGAAAACAGTAAGATGAAAATTGAAACTCCTTCATAGTTGCTTTAGTGAGGAATTATATGATACTAGCGGTTGGGGGCACACCCTCCCGTGTGTGCATATGCAAGTGAAAATATTTGGGGAGTGGGTAGTTTTTTTTGGGTGTGGAGTGCGTGGTTGAGTTTGAAAGATTTTACTATTTCGCTCCAAGGTTAATTCATGCTATAGTAAAATTGCATGTAAAATTTGGGTTTTGATTAGGACAATATTGGAAAGCACTTTTGTGATGGGGCTTCATAAAAGGGAGACACCAACTTATGCTCTCAATTTAGTCAATTATATACTAGAATAGATGCTAACTTTTTTGTGTGCTATGTACTCTACGGGGGTTCTTTTTGTAACGTGTACAATCAATTTTGTCCCCTGATAAGAAGGTGTAGAGGGTGATCTAACATTTGAGGTCTTACTTTCCGGTGCTGATGAAGTTTTTATCCAGTCTACTTCAGGCGAACCCACGGTGACCAATGTTTGAGGTATCTCAATGGGTACTTTAGGATTTGTCAGAGGAGCATTCAAAAGGTTGAACTATGACTCTTGTCTCACACAAGCATTTTAAGAATTGGGTACTGTGGGACATTGTGAGTCTCAGCTCTTCAGTGTTATTTTTTCCCCTATTAAATTTTGACTCCCTAGTCCCAATTGTTTTCCACATCTATAACTTCCTAGTGTCAATCATAAATCTTTAGGATTTTGTTCTTTATGCAGCAGGAGCATCTTTTGGTTAAAGAATGATTAAATTATGAACACAATGCTCTTGACAGAGCACAATGGAAAAAACAGATTCATGTAGCCAAACCCCGGGATTAAGGCTCGGTTTGCTTTGCTTTGCTTTGTCTCCCAAGCTCGTTAGTAATCTTCTGCTGTTAAATTGAGTCTTGTTCTAGTCATCTTGTCTGTGTGAATTTTTGTTTTCATTTCTGAGATGATAATGTGGGTTCACCTGGAGTTACAACTGCTTCATCTTTCTGTTAACCGCTTGAAAGGATGCAAAAGTTTGATCTTCTTTGATCTCGCGAGTAATCGGAACGAGACTAGTCTAGAAATTATGTCGTATGTTCCCTTCCTGTCTAGGTGAAGTTGATGTTGACCTGTTGTTTCACATGCTTTTCCTTCATCAACTTCAAACTTGCCTCAAAGAACTATTTTTCTTGATTTCTGTGATTCCCTGTGCTTCTTACTCATTTCCAAGAGAATGTGGATGAAGTATCATTTGTTCTAAGCACTGTTGAAACTCAGGTTACTATTGAAGACCACCCACACTTGCCTGGGAAACATGCATCTGTGCATCCTTGCCGACATGGAGCTGTTATGAAGAAAATTATTGATGTTCTAATGTCACGGGGAGTTGAGCCAGAAGTTGACAAGTAATTTTCTTTCTCAAATCACTTACAGGCACTTTTGTTTTAGTTTTTTTAGCTGCTGCTTAAAATCAGGGTAAGCAGTGTACATAGTTAGGTGTGGCTGTCGATGACTGAGTCACTATATGGCTTTCAGTTTAAACTTCTCGTATACTTTTCCTTTTTCTGAGTTTTAATTTCGAGTGTTGACTTTTCATAGGTACCTTTTCTTATTCTTGAAATTTGTGGCCTCTGTTATTCCCACCATAGAATATGATTACACCATGGACTTCGATCTTGGAAGCTCCAGCACATAAGGTAAGTCGCAATATGTGGAGATCTTTCTTAGTTCAACATAACTTTGTTATCAAAATGCCTGATTTTCATATCGAATGGTATTTCTTATGGAGAGGTTATGGATTGTCCTATGCTGGCGGTGTGGCATAATGTGTTTAATGCGTTCATATTACAAAGAAACATGCAAGGACGTAGTTGCTTGACCTCGATTTGGTTCCATTTTCGCACTCCTGAATTGATTTGCAAATGCATCATATTACTCGAGATGAAGTATTTCATGTGCCTTTCTCACTCCAGATTGTTCATTATTATGCCTTTAGTTGATTATCATTTATTCTCATAGAATATGATTACACCATGGACTTCGATCTTGGAAGCTCCAGCACATAAGTTAAGTCGCAATATGTGGAGATCTTTCTTAGTTCAACATAACTTTGTTATCAAAATGCCTGATTTTCATATCGAATGGTATTTCTTATGGAGAGGTTATGGATTGTCCTATGCTGGCGGTGTGGCATAATGTGTTTAATGCGTTCATATTACAAAGAAACATGCAAGGGCGTAGTTGCTTGACCTCGATTTGGTTCCATTTTCGCACTCCTGAATTGATTTGCAAATGCATCATATTACTCGAGATGAAGTATTTCATGTGCCTTTCTCACTCCGGATTGTTCATTATTATGCCTTTAGTTGATTATCATTTATTCTTGTTTCGGTGGTAGATCTGCTGTCCATTCAATGACTTTTAATCTTCAGATTGCACATTTATAATCTGACCCACATTTGTTTTTTTCTTTCGTTTTTGTTCTGTATCAGTCTCAGTCAGATTGAAGCTGCCAAATTGCTGTAAAGTAGACCAAGTAATTTGTTGATGCTGGCGTGCTCTCAACCCACGATTCCTCAACCTGATTGTGTTCTCAACTCTAGTACATATCCCTCATCTCATGATTCTCTTCTTTTTTTTTTTTTAACAGCCTCATCTCATGATTCTCGTCAAAATAAAGCAACTTGTTGCAAGCCTCGGCTTAATTATATTTTTTGTTGCCCAATGTCATACTGCTGTTGACAAGTAAATGTTACAATCCGCTATGCTCCAGAATGCTGAGCTATTTGTCAATGAATGCTATTTCTGAAAGGCTTCAGAATGGTATTTGATAGATTATATGTATATATGGTTTTATTAAGCTTAGTGTTTCAGTGCTATTTTATTGTATTTGATGGAAAGTTAATACGACAACGTATTCTAAAGCTCGTTTATTTTATTTTCTCGGACAGATGTCCATTTGTTTTAGAACTTGGAAAATTTCGGTGTTAGTCGACAGTTACATGCTACTACATAAAAACTTGAGATAAGTACACCATATAAACCCGTTTCATGGTTCATAGGTTCGAGGGTTCGTATGTTTTCCGATATTATAAACGAATTAACTTTTTTCAACAAAAGGAAAAAACCTTTTCGTGTATTATTCCCTGTGTACTTTTTTCCTCTTTCCCCCATCTTGAGACAAACGAAAGCTATTCGAGCTCGACTTGATTGGGTCTTATCAGTTTGCAGTTTGGAGTCGCGATCAAGCCAAGAATGGTATAGCTTTGAAGCTCTTGAATCTATCGTATTTTCTGCTACAAAGATAACTTTCTGGGAATTTTGAAGTACCGTGGTGGTGCTTACTTGAAATATGGACTTCTAAAAATAACTATCAAAAACTTGTCCGCCGACCAATTACCAAACCCAAGCCGACTTCCATTTATACATTCCCCAAACCATAAAAACACAACCTTAGTTTGCATCGATGTCTATTAACAAATACATTAGGCATATTACACACAAAACCTGCCAAATCCCTAGTTCCAACTGATATCTGTCGCTGTAAATGGAAGTTAAAACTGAAGGATAATAACCATCGTCATGTCGTCAAATTGAGATCAAGCATTACTTGCAAGATCGCTCACTAACCACAATGAACAGGACCACAATAGAGAGGAAGATCGAAGCTCGCACCATTCTGTTGAATGCATTTGTGTCTTCTGTTGCCTGCTCGACCTCCGGTGGTTGAAACAACACACTCACTAGGTTTGTAATTTTCTCAATCAGTTCCATCACCTTCGCCTTAGTATTATCGAATATCCAAGTCAGTATGTTTGTTGCCGCATCAGAGTCATGAGAGCCGTTGTCTCGGTTCTCACTACCACTATCTTCAGTGGCATACGAAAACAAGATATCTGTACAAAAGCAAAATATCATGTGATAGTGCAATCAATAGATAACGATTAACGAGTGTAGTCGAATTTCTACTTCATGATAATTCCAGTCTCATTCCCAGTTTTTTGTCTCACTATCTTACTAGATATAGGAAGACGAGAACCAGTATAACCATACACGTGTCTGATTCTGGTTTTGTGCAAGTGTATCGCTAAAGATATATGTGAATTTATTCCATGCTATTTCAAACAGACCTGGACCAAGTGACTTTCTGAGCTCCTGTACCACCTCATTGTTCAAGACAGCATCCCAAACAGCTTGATCAGATGATAATGAAGAGACCATCCTCTACAAGAAAATGAAAATGTATCAGCTAGAAATCACAAATTGAAAAAGAAAAAGGAAGAAAAAGTAATTTACAAATGGGGTAACCATCAAGTTAAACAGAGTTGCAGGTTGTTCTTATATTATCGCAACCAATATCAAGATCATGAAATAGAATTTTCAAGTTTCTCAATGAAGTATTAGTGAAAGTTGTGCATTATGGGTATATCCACACCGAAATTGATGCTTTGGTGACAAGCTCAAAACTTTCATGTGAATTCCAAGAGTCCATAATATAAAAGTCACCTTAACGCAAGGTTCAGTCTGTAATAGAAGGAAAGCATCATAAACTCCGTTGGATCCATACGGCCTCCTTGGATTACATAGTTGTACCGAGGGCTCAATCCAATCTAACTCTGTCCCAAGACTTCCAACTGAAGAAACTCTCTTACCCATCACAGTCGGGCTTGTGGTTTCATCAGGGACATCCTTGTCCGAGTCATAAGCAAGTCTATCCTCAATGGACTTAGAGGAGGAGGCTGGGTTAAGGGCCCTACAAGAACGAAAAATTCACAGATAACAAGCCTTTTTAGTTGATTGGAAGGTGTTGCGAACCACCACACACACAATTGCACGATGAATAAATCAAGGAAGGAACGCAAAAAGAAAAGAACAATATGGAAATTTTACGTGGTTTGCCAATTGAGTAATTGGGTACATTAATGGCTCACACCAGTTTCCACTATATGTTGGATGAAGATAGAAGGTATATACTACATCGGTTGCGTATAGCAGAAAATATATGCCTTAGGATTTACATCGCAAATTACCATAATGCCCACTATGTAAGGTTCATGGGCGCTGCCCCCTGGACCCTTGTGGCCTGACCGGTTAGAGTCAGTGAAGTGTTGAACCAAGTCCAAATCAGACTTTATATACCAACAGAAAGAACCAAGACAAGATCACAATTGACAATGGGAGAACTCTCACTCCGGATACATCTTCATCGTGACTTGCACCATCAAATTCAAATAGTTAAATCACCAAGTTTGACAAACAATCCTAGAAGTAACTCCAGATAAAGAGTGTTCGACACTACTCAGGAATAATCTTTTAATTCTTTCCTTGTGTACACAAATGTAGTATGAAAGTGACATTCGCTGAAATTGAATAAATTAAGGTAAGCTGAAAAATCATCCTTATTGAGGAATGTACTGATTGGAATGATTACTATTACCTAATATTTAACCAACTGGTTCATATTCTCATCCCCATTGTTGTCACTGTCCTCATTCAGTCATTCTATAGCTTGACAATTAAATAACATATTATACGTTGGCATGAATGGTAGCTGTACAAGAAATTTTGCGTGTTTGGGTAATCTAAGCAGTGTCACAATCAGTTATCTTTTTCTACAACACTGCAACTTGGTAGTTAAAAGTAGGGGTGTGAAAAATACCCGAGGCCCGACGGACCCGACCCTACCCGACCCGACCCGACCCGAAGGGTTTCGGGCGGGCCCGAACATGTGGTCGGGTCGGGTCGGGTCCAATTTTTCGAAAAAATCAGTTTTCGGTTCGGGGCTCGGGTGCTGTTTTTCCCAACCCGACCAAACCCGACCCGACCCGACCAAAACATGCACAATTCATGTAGTTTTACTTCGGTTTGGTCGGACCCGACCCGACCCGACCAAAAAAATCGGGCACACGGGCGGGTGTACACCATCGTTCGGTTCGGGTTCGGGTTGGTTTTTCTCCTACCCGACATGGTCGGGTCGGGGTCGGGTGGCGGGCCATACCCGACCCGCCCGACCCGTGCCCACCCCTAGTTAAAAGTAAGCGCTAAGAGGTGGTGCCTTCCGTTGATCACCGTTAACACAATCATCGCCATAGCAATAACTATACTAAATCCTGATCAAAGTTATTGAACAAAAATGTCTCTTTGCTCTCCGAACCTATTTTTAGTGTAATTTATTGCCTTCTGTAATTTAACCTACCTTTGTGGAGCTACTCTATCCTCCACTATTCTCAAATTTAACTAAATGACCAAAATGAAAAAGGAGCAAATTTGATGGGGAATTTACAATCGCCCCTTTGGGTGCTGAGAAATGATGAGATAAGAAATGGGAGCCCTTTCTTACCAAATCTCCCCATTTTTGGTGAGATATTGGGTGAGAAAGAGGAATCACCAATCAAAAAACTTCTGTTTTGTACTTTTCTCTCCATTCCTCACCAAAATACTCTATCCAAAATCCAAATGAATGATTTGACCAGAAAACATAACCCTTTCCTTTCTTTTCTCATGAAACCGATTCCAAATGGATTTATGTGGATGTCAAATAAGTTTAATGTTCCATTTCAACTTGAACCCCCAAAAAATGGTCAATTAAAACAAAATTAAACTGGTTGAGCTATAGGTGGGTTGTGAAACTGCATGGTGAATTAAATAGTTTTTTCAAATCCGTTACTCCTCAAATCCATTGAAGATTATTGCTATCTGTGACTTGGGATTTCACCAATCCTTAGGGATTGATTGTCTAGATTTCATACTCCACGTGTCCCGACCTTCATTGGCAGTGTGAAGTCGTTCCCGGTCTTAGACAATGTATCTTCCTTGTTTTGAGTTACTTGTTCATTCTTAGTTGGATGGATTCGGTTGTTTCTCTTGTCGTCGTTTTTGGATGGATATCTGTAGATGCCATATGGCTTCTTTGAAATGATATGATTGTGTTTCGGATAAAAAAAATAAGAAAAATGATATTGCCACTCCAAAAATTGACGAAGTACTCCAAAATCAATATAATTCCAAAGCCAATTTCCTTTGTTCTTTTTGGAGGGTCTGCGTGAATATTTGAAGTGACAATATCATTTTCCAAAAATAAATAAAAAATCATTACTCTTAGACAATCAAGCCCAAATTTCAGCTATTCTCGGTAAAATAAAACCCCATAAAGATCCTCATTTAAAATCTAAGTCTATCCGAAGTCCAAACGAAGCCCCAAAATCAATTCAAGAAAATCAAGAACTCAAAGCAAAGCAAATTAAAAGTTAAAACCACTTACTGCAGCAGAGAAGAGACAGCAAACTGGACTTCATCCTTCGACGGAACCGACCCAAAATCAAAACCCCTTTCGTATTCACTTCCATCCACGCATTCCCACTCAAACCCTTCACTGTCGGATGGGGCAGAAACTGGATGGCCAAATGAGGAGGAACTAGTTGAAGAGGAGAGAGAGAGTACGTCTGATGGGTTTTTCCCCCTTTTGTAAGTGTGTGTACTGGTGGTAGAAGCGGTGGAGGAGGAGTGAGAAAATGGGTCTTTGACACTTCCCCTGACTGACCTTCGAACTGTCCTCAACATCCCTCCGCCTCCGCCACCGGCTCTTCCACCGCCTGCAGCTCCGCCCATTCCTCTTTTACCCATCAGTGGCGGCCACATCGTGTGTTACCCCTCTCTCTCTCTCTCTCTCTCTCTCTTTTTTCTTGGCTATATACGGAGTACTATTTTGCAGGGGATTTCGATTGTTTCGAGGAGAATTGATTTATATAGAATATGGATAGAATGGTCGGTGGAAGTTGAAACGTAAAAGACCTGTTTGTGTGAGGATAATTCAAAGAGAGTCCGGCCGCACCTCTCCCGGTGGAAAATTTATTTGGTTGTCCTGCCGCACCATCACTATTATTTCCAACTCTTTTATTCACCACACATTTTTAAAAATTAACAATAAAATATACTCGTATAATTCTACAAAATTGTGTGATGAATAAAAAAGTCAGGACACCAAATGACGATGCCCTAAAACCACTGAATAATTACTCCTCCGATTGCAAAATTGGTTTGAACCGTTTACTTCTTGCGGTGGCCGGTCCGGTCGCATTATTTGGACTCCGTCTAATGATTCAAGCCTAACATATTTTTCGCTTAAAAAAAGTTCATAGGATAACAGTTACTACGGAGTTGTACTATATAGTTTTGTATGTAAAGAATGAACTGTAGTACTATTTTGTATCAAGGTTAGGAATTTTGTACCATACCGGTACCTTGTACCTCTAAATTAGTCCCGTTTCAAATACCGGACGGCTTCTGCCATACTGATCCGTACCAGAGGTACCGGATAGTATCGGACTACTTCTTAAATTTATTTTATGCTTCTATTATGACCATTACCGAACAATACCGGTCTTAGTAAATGCCATACTACTTTTTATTTATATTTATAATAGA
>BPLS01000132.1:8632-28556 GCA_019656275.1 Rhododendron kiyosumense
TAAGTTACCAAGCCCAGAAAATCAATTGTTATCGATACCATTTGCCATTGTTATCGATACCTTTGCGTCTTGAATCATTTCTGACCAAATGGTATCAATACCATTTTTATTGGTATCGATACCTATTGCTTATCTCCAGCTTTTACTGTTTTGCTCCATTTTTCACCGTTTTGATTTCTGATCACTTCCAACTCATCCGAATACCTCCCAAATGACCCGTAACTTGATTGCTTGTACCTAGTAACTTCGTCGGACGTATCCATGACCTCAATACTCATTTGAACATGATTTTACAAAAATTGTTTTATAGACCAAAGTCAGATTTGAACGGTACGGACTGGTTGGAAAAGGATTTTGAAACTTTACGGACACAAGTAAAACACATCAGGACATCCCGAAAGGGTAAAGAGCCTGGCAGAGGACATCGGGGTCCTTTAATTGGCCCGGCATGAGCTATAAGCTCGTATCAGGACATTCCGAATGGGTAAAGAGCCTGGCAGAGGACATTGGGGTCCTTTAATTGGCCCAATAAGAGCTTTGGCTCATGACACATGTGCGAGATACATTTTGATTCAAGATGCTTCCAAAGGTTATACGTTGAAACACTTGATTGGTTTTGGAAATAAAAGTCTGGAATTGGATTCTTCTTGTCGCTATTTTCATTGGTTTCGACTGCCATTGTTCCTCTTGTGATTGTTCCTACATTTCATATGCATACATTGTTAGATTAGAGCTTTCTACTGGGTTAGTGTAGCTCAAACCTTACTTTATTTTCAGGTACTAACTGTAACGACCCTGATTTTTGGTCGTTAAAAATTTCGTTAAATATTTGAATTTTATTGTAATTGCTTTTAATTTCCAAAATTTGTCATAATTACGTTTTTGCCCTTCAAATTTGATTTCTTTGCGCTTTGGCCTAGTTAGCTTCTAACCGGCTAGTTGGAGTAACTAAGCTAGAAAGCTGTCTAGTTACTTTTTCTAACCGCAAAATGACTGTTTTGCCCCTCGTGAACCTTTTGAACCCTAGACTAAGAAATTGAATATTTTTTTTCTTTTAATTACTTTGGTTTTAATCTTTGTCCATTGGATAATAAATGTTAGGGAAGCTATTATCCATTGGATAATAGAACCCCATTTGTTTATATTAAATGTCTACTTGGTTAAAGTACTAGTCTTTACAAAAAGTAACTTTTTGATTACTTTAAAGTACCTTTTTGGATTATTTTAATATTTAATCTCCCTAGCAACTATTATCCATTGGATAATAAAAGTTAGGGTGGTTATTATCCATTGGATAATAGGTTGTTCTTCCAACCAAGCACATGGGTTATTAATTTAGTATTTTCTTTTAACCCCATGTGTCAGGTTCCCATTGTTTAATTGTTTTCTTATACATGTTATATATACATATATGTATGTATGTACTAGTACATGGGAGACTTAAATATTGCCTTAAGTACCAAGTACCTTTACTCTCCTTCTTGCATATATATATATATATATATATTCACATGTGTGTACTTGTACTTGAGAGAGAGAGAGAGAGAGAGAGAGAGAGAGAGAGAGAGGTGCCGAGAGGGAGAGAGGGAGAGAGGGAGAGAGAGAGGAAGGAAGGAAGAAAGAAGAAAGGATTTGGTTGTACTTCCATGATCTTCCATTATTCTTCCAAATCCTTGGTTGTTACTCTTCCTAGCCAAGACTAACCTCCAATGTACTTCCTTGATTTGTTTAACACAAAATCTTGTACAACTTATTCCTCCTTGCCCACCAAGTCTTGCAAGATTTCCCAAGATCAAATCTTGGTACCAATCTAGCCATGCAAGCCTAGGGTTAGCCTTGATCTTTCAAAGATCTCTTGCCAAGTGTCAAAGTGAGACTTCGAGAGAGAGAGAGAGAGGAGAGGGCCAAGGCTTTGCCTATAAATAGAAGGCCATTCCAAAGCTTGAACTCACACCTCAAAGCATTTGCTCTTCCTTCTCTCTAGAAATCTCGGATTCCAGTTCCAGGCAGCCTACTGCCCTTCGAAAATCCTCATTTTTCTCCTGCTTAGAGTAGTTTTTAGGACCAACTTCCTTGGGGAAAGTTGTAGAGCACTTCGAAACCTTCAAGTTAGACCCAAGAACCACCCCAATTGGTTAAGAAATGACAAAGATATTATCATCCGAAGTTCAGTGAAAATCTCGGATTCCAAATTCCAGACAGCTTACTGTCTTTTTCTTTACCCCCATTTTTCTCCAACCTAAAGTCATTTCTAGGATTAACTTCCTTCATGGAAATTGTAGAGCACTTCAAGAACTTCGATTTTGACCCAAGAACGATCGTATTCGGCCAAAAATTGATCGAGTTACTGCCGTCCGAAGTTCGGTCCAGATTCACCACCCGTAGAATTTTTCCAACTAGCTTATTCAGCCCCGACTAGTTTTGGATCAAGGTAGTTTAATCTTTCCCTTCTAACTCTAGTATTATTTCAAAACATATGTTCTTTTAAACTTTCCAAAAGAAAGAAGATTGAATTTCAAAGAAAGATAAATTCACATTTGAACATAAGTATTCGTATTTTGATCTTTAGGATGGTTGTGACCATGCTCAATAATATAGAATTGGATGATCTTGTTAGAATGTTTCATGCTTACTTTGTCTTACCGCGGAAGTCTTTGCATGTAACGAAACACGAGAAACGAGAAAGTAGAAACATGGCACCTAGGGTATGGTTTAGAAGTTGTGTTTTCTCGGTTGGAAAATATTTTCGAAACTACGTAATGACCATCTCGAGGGTATTACGTAAGTGTGTGTGTGTTCCAATGGGAATCCGGAATAGCGGAACCATTGTGAGGTTGTGTGTGTTCCCATCGGAAACCGGACCGGCAGAACCATGGTGAGGTATGGCTTGGTTATCCGCAGAGAGGAGCCAATGCAATGTGTGCCAATGGGAACCCGGTGCGGCGGAACCATTGTGAGGATACTCGGGAACCTGGAACGGCGGAACCGAGGTTGGGTGTGTGGCTTGGTTATCCGCGGTACGGAGCCAATGTCAAATGATTTTGAAAGGTTGGGTGTGTGGCTTAGTTATCCGCGGTACGGAGCCAATGTCAAATGATTTTGAAAGAATGGGTGTGTAGCTTGGTTATCCGCGGTACGGAGCCAATGCAAATGATTTCGAAAGATTGTTTTGTAACTGAAAAATGATTGACACGGTCTACGATGAGTCGCGTAGGAGAAACACTGAATTCTTGGACACCAACGATAGTTATGAAAGGAATGTGGAGATGTTATTGTTATTGACTGTTAATACTGCTTATATACATATCATGTGGAAATCGATGTTTTATTGGTTCATAAGTCAAGGGTTAAGAGTAGGATTTTACTACTGAGCCTTCGTAGCTCATGGTGTTGCCTTGTGGTGACCTTGGCATATTATATGGGTGGCGACGCCGGTATAATATGTCAGATTTGATAGACGGACAGGGCGAGATCTTCACCTTGGAGGCGTTCAGAGCCGAGGAGCTGGCTAGGATGGAGAAGCAAGATGAGCTGTAGTTAGGAAACCCTAGTTTCCCTCCCTTTTGTAATATTGAACTCTTGTGGGAGTTTTGATGTAATAATGAGCCAGACTCCGTTTGATTTTATCAATAAAATGTTTTATTTAATGTACCCAAAATTCGGGGCGTTACACTAACTCTGGGCAGTAACCTCATGATGGGAGTGCATGGATTGTGGACACGATTTTGAAAACTAACACTGGAGAGTTATTAAGGCATCTTTGTAATTTATTTTGTTGAAAGATGTATTTGTAACTCTAATTGTAAATCTTTTGATTAAAGGATATTGTAAGCTTTTAACTTCTTTGATATTCAGTACTTATGAAGATTTGGGGCCATTGAGCCGAAGATGTACCTTTGTGAACATTTGGGTGTTAGAGCGTAATTGACGGAAATGGAAATGTCAACTTTCTTTTGGGGAATTGTACGTATTATGAGAGATTTTATTTATGAAAATTCCTTTATAATTATGTTGAAAATCGAGGGTGTGACAGTTCAAATGTGTCAAAACCTTCAATATCTCTGTATTTTCAAATATGGTCTTGATGAAGGTCCCATAAAAGGTATACCTTTCCATCTTGTCTATCCCTTTCTCACCCAGTTTGAAGTCTCTTACCATAATACCTTTTATTTTAAAAAAGATGCTTTTCTCCTCTTATGGTATTTAGTCGATGTGTAAACTATAAGTATCAGTTTCAATAAATCAGCAGTATTGGTTTATCTAGCCCAGGCAGCGTTCAATCAAGTCCAACCCCAAAAGGATTTCTTTTTGAAATTTCTCTTACTCTTTGGAAGCATACCCTACTGGCAGCAGAAGATCAGACAAGTCCCCACCCGTCCAGACGAAGACCTCCAATTTGCTTTTTGGACAAGTCGCAAGAACAGATGTTTTCCTAATCCAGATGGTTCTATCACTTGGCAAAAGGAGTATCACGCTATCTTCCTTTCAGCATATCAAGAGTCTCCAAGCATTGAGATCCACAGTGGTAATTATCTGGTCATGACTCAAACGATGTGTTCACTCAATGGATTGACACCTGCAGAAGTTCCCTCATCTCTCCTCCATTATGAATCTGCAAACTGAAAATTCAATGATACTTATCCGGAAGAGTGGCGCCAAAATATTCGCTACCTTTTGACCTAGTATCACTTAACTAACAGAGATGAAGAAAGCAGTTCAGATGATCTAGAGTAACATCCATGTGATCATGCCAGCTGTCTCTTTTGTGTGGTGTATATTTACTTTTGTGAAATGTAAAATAAAGTAGTTTTGTCCTCTTTTCTGGAGAGGGTGAAAATTATTAGTGTGTTCTACTGGTCTGTAAATTAGGTGTGATGTAATAAAGTAAATGTCCTTAGTAAGTACGTATGTATTAATGTTGTAGAGACCCGTATTTAATTGAATTAAGTTTAATGTTTATAAGTGGAGAAATATGAAATAATTGTGTTTATGTGATTTTGGGCTAAAGTGTTAGAATTGATTGTGGAAGGGTACAATGTGTAATTAGCATATTATTGGGTATATATAGGAGGGTGAGAGAGTAGGAGATTATTTTCTCCCTCACTCCCTCACCGGCTCTCTCTCTTTCTCTCGGTCTCTCTCTCGCTCTCTTGCTCTCTCTCCAAATTACTCTCAAAACCCACCAAAATAACCTTCAAACCTTCACCCTCTACATGTAAGGTGGTCCGTATCGCGTTGGTTTGAGCTCGGAGGAGTCGTATTTCGTTCGAATCAAGGTTTTCGAAAAGCTAGGGCTCGTATCTTTGTGGGTTTCGTTCTCCGACCTCGAGGTAGGAATTCTACCTCTCAATATATGTAATAGAAGTGTTTTCTAGCCTTAAATCGTGTCTTTGGTTGTTGTTGTTGTTGTTGTTGTTGGAATCGCCGAAATCTGCAGAAAATCTGGGCGAACACTCCTTTGTATCGATACTGAATTAATCAGTATCGATACAATGCTCTCTGGACCGTTTTTAGCCCCTGTTGTATAGATACTGGAATTCGCAGTATCTATACAACAGTACGTTATCCCAGCTATTGTTCCTTGCTTCAAACTCCGTTGTTTTGACTCCCGATCATTTCTAACTTGTTGTAGACATCACCAAATCACTCCGTAGTGTTGTTACTCTTATTCCTTGAGTTCATTGAGTGTCCTTTGCATCCCTTGTCCTTGTTCGATAAATTTTGATATCGATTAACGCATGAACTTCGCTTGAATTAAATTGAATTGAAATGACACCTTATGTGAGTACGAGATTCTTGGACGTTTACAGACACAACGAGAACATTCGGGGCCCATCGACGGGTGGGTGCCTGGCAGGGGATATCAGGGTCCCATAATTAGCCTGGCAGGAGCTAACGCTCATATTGAACACTCAAGGCCTAACCTCCCAGGTGGGTGCTTGGCAGGGGATATCGGGGTCCCATAATTAGCCCGGCAGGAGCTTCAGCTCATGACACATAACGTGAGGTGACATTGGACACATGGGAAATTGATATGATTGGAGGTTGAGGGGTTTACCAAATTTCGTATCGGGTACATTGGACTGTTGAACCTTGGTTATTGCTTATCTTGTGGTATATATCCCGTTCTTGCCTTGTGATCATTCTTGCATTTCTCTTGCATATAATGCTAGCGTAGAATTTCCTATTGAGCTAGTGTAGCTCAAGCCTATTATCATTTTCAGGTACCAACGCAGGGCAATAGCATGCATGCTTAGAGTGCTTGGATGTGATCATTGTTTTGAAAGCTATCATCGAAGAGTTACTTAGGCATCTTTGTAAATTTCTTTTGAAGATGTATTTGTAACTTTATTCGTAGATCTTTTGACTATGGAATATTGTAAATCCTTAACTCTCGAATATTCAACACTTATGTTAATTAGGGCCTCGGAGCCAAAGGTGTAACATTTTGGGAATTTTACATTATTTTGGTTATCGTAAGGATTATGGCGAAGCTTATTTATCGAAATCATTTATATTTATGTTTACCAAATCGAGGGCGTGACAAATGTCCTGAAAGGTCATTGTCAATAATTGGCGCAAATTAGTGTAATTGTCTTCGTAGTGTAAATTAGTTAAGAAAGGTTGTCAGTAGAGGACCAAGAACAGTAGTGATCAATTATATGTGTAATGTTTGTATTCTCCACCCGACTCCTATAAAAGGAGGAGGCCACCCCCGATGTAAAGACAGACCTAAGTAATCAGATCAGTGTGTTCTATAATATCTCTCCTTGTTTTCTCTATTGCTCTCTTTTACGATCCTAACCTACTTTGTGTTTGGCTAAAAAGTTGCCAACGGGCAAGCGAAGCTGCACTACATGAGCATGAAAAAGGAAAGTAGGCAATGCCAAGACTCAGTGGAAGGCAAGGCATGGCACGACTCTATGCTAAAAAAAAAGACAGAAAAAGCCAAGGCATGGAAAGCCGATAGCTTGTCACCGGGCTGGGCAAGGCATTGCTCATGGCAAAGCCATTAAGGCAAAGGCATGGCAAGCCGATTGCTTGTCACCGGGCAAGGCAATGCATTGCTCACGGCATCCCAAGACCAAAGGTGGCCAAGGCATGACTCACGGCATGCCAAAACGAGGGGTGGCCAAGGCAAGGCTCAAGGCAAAGCCATAACACGGGTTGGCTCCCAAGTTGCTGGGTAATGGCTAAAAAGTTGCTGGGTAACGGCAACCAAGTTACTGGGCAACGGCTAAAAATTTGCTGGGTACCGGCTAAAAAGTAGCTTTTCACCAGGCAAAACTATGCAAGCATCAATACGATCTTGTCAAAACGCCCCAAAAACTCTTGTTTATTCACCATCTTTCGGAAATTTCGCAATGTTAGTATTTAATCTTTTTTATTTTTTTATTTCACACATTTTTAAGTCCTAATTTAAACATTTTGTATTATCGATGCCTCATTTTTCAACCCAATATATTTACAAATTATTTTGTAGCTTGTTTGTAATTTTTCGTATTTTTTCATACTTTTTTTTGTATTTTTTGGTATTTTTTAATCATTTTTATCTATTTAATTTTTATTTAATTAATATAAAATTATCCTTTTGGGAAAAAATTCTGAATTTTTTTGTGTAGTAGTTCCATATTTTGGTGAAGATGTTCCAATTCAAAATTCATGAAAAAAAGTTGTGAAGCTCAAAAAAAAGCCCATTATGCCTGTTCGGACACATTGATATTCCTTCCTGCCACAAGGGCAAAGGCTAATTTTACTACTATAGGGGGGGTGGTCTCCCTCCCATGGGGAAGCCGTGGCCACCCGACGCCGGGTGCCAAGGTGTTGGGAAACCGAATCCCCAAGATCCAGTAATGACGCGTACAGATTAGATAACAAAAATAAAAACCCTACAAGGCGGAATTAGGATTTTACCACAACTCCCTGCGACACGAACGCTGGTTGAACTTGTTATAACACGCCTTGCTATAAACCACGAATACTGCTCGACCGTACCTTACGATCTTCTACCGTATTCCCCACACATCTAGAACACAAATTGAGTGTGGACTCTTTCGTGATCTATTTGCTCTCTCTAAGCCTGCTTCTATTTATTGAATAATAGAAAAATCTCAAACTGACCTAGAGAGCATAACGTGTATATATAGGGCTACGATAAGGACCTAAGGAGTAATAAGTCTGAGCTTCCAGTGTAAATAAGAAAACTTAATCCCACCAGGATTCTATTTCTTATTTCACTAATTATAATTCACCCCACTACAGAATTATAATTGCACTCCCGTCCTTATCTCAATTATATTACGAGCTCCATGATATTAAATACTTATTAATCTCCCCACGTTAAGATTACAGATACCCGTTGATTAAAATAAATTACTAACAATCTCCCACTTAATCAACATCTTAACTTGAGACTATTCGCTTAACTTATTCGATATGTCGGATACAAATATCCACTTGCAGGGTTTAACATAATCGAAACTTATAAGCTTACTCAAGGGGTATCATCAATCCCTATCGGGACGTGGATTCCATTAATAATTAATAATTGTCATATACGTAATGTTGCGACCCAACCCACCGAGACTATTGACCGTATAAAGATCTCACTCTTTAATGAATCAAAGTCAACAACATTAAATATACACATCTAATAATTATTTTTGGATTAAGAGCATAAGTATTCATAATAACCATGAGGTTCCAATTGTCTTACAAAGTTAGTATAAAAACAATTACCTCAATGCGGTCCTGTTCAATACACACAAAGTGTACTAGCACAATTAGTTAGAACTAGACCGTTCCTTGTAATCAAGACATACCTACTAAACATTGTACTATAGTCCTATCAATGGTGTGTCCAGTTCCATCTAAGACTGTGAACCATATCTTATATTTCACAAGAACTGATGATTTGATCTTCTGTGTGTAAGCCGAACTCTACACACTAGAACATCTACTTTGTAAAATAAGAGACACACATGCACAATATACAATAATATTATACAAACATTGCCCATAAAAGATTCTCATCAAAAATGGATAAAACTGATTAATAAATAGCAATAAAATATTAATCCATTACACAAAAGCATAACTTTTAGTATAATTTTCTAACAAACTCTCACTAAGACTCAAAACCACATTTCCACGCATCTCACTTCCATTCCCTCTACATGACTATCAAAAGTCTTAGCTTGTAAGCTATTCGTAAAAGAATCTACTAGGTTGTGTACTGATGCGATCTTGGACACAGTTACATCACATCGCTAAACGATCTCTCAAAACAGGTGATACTTGTAGGGAGGTATTCCCGAACAGGTAAGATTAGTTGCCAAACACGTGATGTGTTAGGGACACGTGGCAGACATGATAAGTTTATCGCCGGGCAGTGCGATGAGCAGCAATATGGACCAGTTGCATGTGAGGTCATTGGTCCAAACAGTCTGTTCGGCTGCTAAGGTCAAAAGACATGTGAAGTCATTTGATCAGATACAACAACGTGGACCAGTTGCATGTGAGGAGGACTGTTCGGCAAAGAGGAAGCCGAACAGTGGGAAAAGTTGCTCTAAGTCGTGACATGACAAGAATATTCTGGAATGGTAGTATTCCGTAAAAGCGTAAGATCCTGAGTATATAGGATCGAGCCAAGAGACCCAACGTGAGTGGGGTGTTCGGATAATTATAGGAAAGAGTCCCATAAAGATTGAGCTTTTGTACAGATAAGGGAATGAGAATCCAGAAGATACTAGGTTTCTTATACGAGGTAGGAATCCTAGGGCAACAGGGATGCTTGGGCTGCAAGCATCCGTGAGCCTATAAAAACGAGGTGAGCCTGGAGGTAAAAGGTACGCAATATTTGGCTATTTCTTATTGCTTCCCTACTGATAATTAGGGTTTCATACCAGTACGTGATACTAACTTAAGCATCGGAGGGCATTTGCCACGAGAGGCAAAGGTGTGCTCACCCCTCGCCTGTTTTGCAGATTAGGGTTCCGACGAAGAATTAGGGTTCCGGTGTAGAGGCACGTGTAGCCGCTGCAAATTGGTGTTGTTCTGAACACTAATTGTTTTCATCCCCCTACAATTGGCGCCGTCTGTGGGAAACGAACAAGTTCGTGAAAAGATAACCATGATGGAAGAAGATCCAACCACGTCGTTCAATCCAAAGAACCAGTTAAGTGGTGGAGGGGATAAATCTCCACCAGGAGCTCCGAGAAAGCCCGCTGGAAGAGAGGACAAAGCAGCTACTGGCTCCACGAGAAGGAGCAAGTCCTACCGAAGAGAGGCATCGGTGGACCGTTCAAAAAGTGTCCATAACAGCCAGGATATCCTCGACAGAAAGAGGAAAGAAATTGAGGAGTACGCTCGTTTGATCAAAAGACGAGAGTACGAGATACGCGAGCTGCAGCGGATACGAGATCACCCGGAGGACTCCGGACTTTCACGAAGGAATTCCGGAGAAGATAGGAGGGCTCTGTTAGTCCATAAAGAGCCCCATTCACGAGGAAGAAGGAGCAGGAGCGATAGTCCCACCACGAGACGGGGTGAAGCTTCTCCACGAAGAAGGAGAAGCAGAAGTAAAGACCGTGTACTAGAAAGGCGGAGGGCTTCTTCACGAAGAAGAAGGAGCAGAGAACGAAGTTCCTCATCTGAGGAAAGGACGAGGAAGCATCACCGTGACAGGTACGAGAGACCTGATGCTGACTGGGCCAAACCCACGGCTCACAAGACGATTGAAAAGGAGGAAGGGACAGTGTCCGCACGAGAAGCGGCGCGTAAAGCCCTGAGTAACATCGCAGCCTCCCCGTTTGCAAGGAGGCTGCAGGAGGCCAGGTTGCCGAGCAGAGTGAAGCACAGGGCGTTCGTGCTTTACGAGACAAACACGGACCCTGTGGCTCACATACAGCATTACCAAAAGGCCATGTTCATGCACGATGGTGACGATGCCATTCTGTGCAAAATATTCCCGTCAAGTCTTGGCAAAGTGGCCCTGAGCTGGTTTCATAAACTAGCGCCACGATCCATAAGAGGATGGAGGCAGTTGGCCGAAGAATTCACTGCTCGGTTCTTGACAAGCAGAAAGGCCCCAAAGACTTTTGAGAGTCTGTCCACCATGAAACAAGCGGAAAACGAGCCGATCAGAGATTATGCAAAGAAGTACTGGGAAACTTTCAACGAGATTGAAAGTTGCAGTGAGGAGTATGCCATAGCAACCTTCAAAACTGGTTTGCCTGTTCGGGGAGAACTGCGCCGCTCATTGAACAAACGTCCGGTGGCTACGTTGGCCAAACTGATGGAGCGAATAGAGCAGCATGCCAGAATGGAGGATGACATACTCCGCGAAGACGGCAGGGTTGCTGCCGAAGAGCCCAAGACGCCAGCAAAGAAGGTGGACAAACCTGAGCCCAAAACGTACAAGGAGCGTAAGGAGTACGGGCAGGCTAAGAAGGATCCGTACAAGGAAAAGCAAGCCCCTGACCCCAAGTCCTTCTTTTCTATCACTACTGTTTGGAAGGAGCCAATCTACAGGATTCTTTATCGAATAAAGAATCAGCCGTACTTCAAGTGGCCTCCGAGCCTTGGCGGAGATAAAGACGCCAGACGTGCTACGAATCAGCACTGCAGCTACCACAAGGGTTGGGGCCACATGACTGAAGATTGCGAGATGTACAAGAAACACCTCGATGATTTGGTCTCTCGGGGCTATCTCAAGGAATTTATCCAGGAGGATCCCAAGGAAAAGGAGAAGGCCATGGAACTGGATTACGAGCAGAATCCTAAGGGAGTAATCCATATGATACATGGGTCGGCTGCACCTTATACGAGAAATGAGGTTAGACTGTTGCAAAGACAGTTTAAACACGATCAGCACGTGATGCGATTGGGCAATAAAAGAGGGCGAGAGAGTGATGTATGCAGAGAGAGCATAGCCTTCACAGATGATGATTTGGGAGAGGTCCAGATACCTCATAACGATGCTCTGGTCATAACCCTACGAGTTGGGGAGTATGACATTGAAAGGATCCTAGTGGATTCAGGAAGTTGTACAGAGGTGATGTACTACGACGCGTTCAAGAAACTGGGACTGGCCCAGACAGATTTGGAACAGTCCACGACACCATTGATTGGGTTTGGTGCAGGGGCAGTGTGGCCCCTTGGAAAGGTGACCCTGCCTGTTCGGGCAGGTTCAGTTGTTTTAAGGACGGATTTCCTGGTTGTAGACGTCCCCTCTTCTTATAACGCGATTATAGGAAGAACCTGGTTACACAAGATGAGGGCAGTCTCCTCGACTTACCACCAGATGGTGAAATTCCCAGGATCCAATGGGATCGAATCAATCAGGGGTAACCAGAAAGTGGCCCAACAGTGTTTGATCTCCATCATTAAGAAGGCCCCAAAGGCCCATCATGTTCATACATTGGAAGTGCCAGATCAACCGACTATCGAGGATGTCGGAAGATGCCTGGCTGATAAGGTGATCGAGGGTTTGGAAAAGATTCAGATCAACGAGGCTGATCCTGAAAGATATTTTTTGATTGGGGAGTCGCTACCAATGGAGGAAAAGACCGAATCAATACAGTTTCTGAAGGAGTATATTGATGTGTTTGCATGGGTACCAGAGGAGATGCCTGGTGTAGATGCTGACATAATCTGTCACCATCTGAATGTTGACCCTCAGCATAAACCAGTTATTCAGAAGAAACGTAGGGCTGCCGTGCAGCACGTGGATGCTGTTGTGGAAGAGGTTAATCGATTGCTTGAGCCAAAAGCAATACGCGAAGTTCACTACCCTGAGTGGCTATCCAACACCGTGGTCGTGAAGAAGAAGAATGGAAAGTGGCGTGTCTGTGTGGACTTCACAGACTTAAACAAGGCCTGCCCCAAAGATAGTTTTCCCCTCCCAAGGATAGACCAGTTGGTTGACGCAACAGCTGGCTACGAGCGAATGAGTTTTCTTGATGCGTATCGAGGATACCATCAAATTGCCATGTATGGGCCCGATCAGGAGAAGACGTCTTTCATCACCCCACGGGGTTTGTATTGCTATAGTGTCATGCCGTTTGGGCTGAGAAACGCAGGGGCGACATACCAAAGGCTTGCAACTATCATGTTCAGGGACCTGCTCGGGAAAACTATGGAGGTTTATATAGATGACATGGTGGTAAAAAGCCGAGACAAGCGAGGGCATATTTCAGACTTGAGAGAAGTCTTTGAAATCTTGAGGAAGTACAAATTGAAACTCAACGCCTCGAAATGTGCGTTTGGGGTTGGTTCTGGGAAATTCCTAGGGCACTTGGTGACTATGAGGGGAATTGAGGCCAACCCAGATCAAATTGCGGCCTTACAGAGGTTGCAAAGTCCCAAAACCACGAAGGAGGTCCAAAGACTAACTGGCATGGCTGCAGCACTCAACAGATTTATCAGCAGGTCAAGCGACAAGTGTAGGCCCTTCTTTCAGTTGTTAAAGAAAAGGGAAGGATTTGAATGGGGAGCAGAATGTGAGCAAGCTTTCCAGGACCTGAACAAGTATCTGGCCGAGCCACCACTTCTGTCGACCCCATAGCCAGGTGAGTCCTTGATTTTATACCTAGCTGTTTCTGAGCATGCTGTGAGTGCAGTCCTGTTAAGGGATTTGGGAGTTGAGCAAATCCCAATATACTATGTTAGTAAGACATTGCTAGATGCAGAAACGAGATATCTGCCCCTAGAAAAACTTGTCCTGGCACTTAGGACAGCAACGAGAAAGCTGCCACACTATTTCCAGAGCCATAGGGTTGTGGTGTACACTGAATTTCCACTAAAGTCACTGCTACGAAAGGCAGATTTTTCTGGAAGAATCTCGACGTGGTCCGTCGAGTTGAGCCAGTATGATATTGATTATCAACCACGAACAGCAATCAAAGGCCAAGTGCTGGCTGATTTTGTGGCAGAGTTTTCTCCCACGGTAGCTCCCCTACCTCCTACGAAAAAAGGACAGGAGAGTAGAACCTTGTCCACGAAGGACAAGGTCTCAGCCGAACAGGATGGTACGGAATGGAACTTATTCGTTGACGGATCAGCTTGTAATACTGGTTCAGGAATTGGTGTTGTTCTCTTTCCTCCTGGAGGAATTATGATAGAACTGTCTGTTTGGCTGGGATTCAGTGCGTCGAATAACGTGGCGGAGTACGAGGCACTCCTAGCTGGATTAAGAAGTGCGAAGACTCTGAAGGCAAAAAGAGTTAGGGTGCATTGTGACTCGCAACTTGTCGTAAATCAACTGTCCGGCGAGTATCAGGCTCAGAATGAGAAAATGGCAGCATACGTGGAAGCCGCCAAAGATTTACTTGACACCTTCGATAGGGTCCACATTGAACAAATAAGTTCCGGACAGAATGCACATGCCGATTCATTGGCATGGCTGGCTGCAGCGGTCCCAACTGAACTCAAGCGAAGAGTTGCAGTTGAGTATCTGAATGAGCCGAGCATTGGGAGAAGTGTGGAGTTAGTGTTGGAAGTGAACCAAGGTCCAAGTTGGATGGACCCCATCGTGGAGTTTTTACGAGACGAAATACTCCCCGCTGACAAGAAGGAGGCACATAAGGTCAAAACCAAGTCTGTAAGGTTTTGGCTGTCCCCAGAAGGAAAGCTTTACAGAAAGTCCTTCACAGGCCCATATTTGTTGTGCGTACACCCCGAGATGGTTCAGAAGTTTCTTCACGAAATACATGAAGGAACATGTGGGAGTCATGCTGGGGGAAGATCTATTGCCCACCGAGCAATTACCCAAGGCTACTGGTGGCCACATATGCAGGAGGATGCAAAGATGTATGTTAAAATTTGTGAGAAATGTCAGAAATTCTCACCAATGATTCGAACCCCAGCGGAGGATTTGGTGCCTTTGACAAGTCCTTGGCCGTTTGCTCAATGGGGAATGGACATCGTGGGTCCATTGCACAAAGCAACTGGGAATCGAAAATTCCTTTTAGTTGCAATGGACTACTTCACCAAATGGATTGAGGCTGAACCACTGGCCAAAATCACCGAACCCATGGTCGAGAGGTTCGTGTGGAAAAGTATTATTACCCGATTTGGGGTTCCCTATTCCTTGATCACAGATAACGGGTCCCAATTTCAAAAGAAATTCAAGGCGTTTTGTGCCCAATATGGAATTAGAAATTACTATTCAACTCCAGCATACCCTCAAAGCAATGGGCAGGCAGAAGCGTCTAACAAAACCATTCTTGATGGGATCAAGAAGAGGTTGGATAAAGCCAAAGGGAAATGGCCCGATGAATTGCCCCTTGTTTTATGGGCTCATAGGACAACACCTAGGAGGTCTATGGGAGAGACCCCCTATTCGTTGGCATACGGAACAGAGGCAGTTATACCTCTAGAAGTCGGACTTCCAACCAACAGGACTGTGTTGGTTGAAAGTGGGGGCAATGACAGAGCCCTTGAAATCGAGCTTGACCTCGCCGAGGAGAGGAGAGAAAGGGCCCTAGTCCATTTGGCCTCATATCAGGAACAACTGATGAAAAGCTACAATAAGCATGTTCACCCACGAGAATTTGGTGTTGGGGACCTTGTACTACGAAAGGTGCTCGGCAACACCAAGGTAGCGAACGAAGGCAAGCTAGGAGCCAATTGGGAAGGCCCGTATCGGGTGACAGAGATTGTGGGCATTGGGGCCTACAGATTGGTTGATCTGGACGGCGTCCCAATTCCGAGGCCATGGAATGTTCATAATCTGAGAAGATTCTTTGTTTAGAAGAATTTAGTTTTATTTCACTACGTGATTGTGTGGGAATTACGAATAAAATTCCCTTCTGTTTCTTATTCTGTTTTAGTTGTAAGGGGTACGAATAACGCCCCCTTAAGTTCAGTCTATGAATAAAGACATCCTTTTCCTCACGAGTATATATTTAGCTTTTTGAGATATTTGGGTTTTTAAGATATGGAATATGAATAATGATTTTCAATTCCTTATTCATATTGGGGAGCTTGGGATTGGCTTAAACGCCATATACAAACGCTAAAATATGAGAAACTTGTAAACAAATGTACCCCGAGTATGAAAACACTTGGGCTGCATACAAACTGTTCGGGTACAATCACTCGAGTAAATGATTGTGCTGAAGAGTATAAGATACTATAAGTCCGAGAAACTTACAATTAACTGTTGTAATTAAATTCGATTTAAATTCAAAAGGATTCTGATCGAAACCTAGTATGAGATACCTCAAGTACGAAATACTTATGAAATGCCTAAGTACGAATACACTTAAATTTGAGGCTTGCATACGTAAACATGCAATTAATCAAGTACGAAACACTTGATTCTGTGAGGCATATCGAGACATGTCAAATACTTAGTACAATCTAAGTATGAGAAACATACCCCAAGTATAAAAATACTTGGGATGCGCAGCTATTCGGGTAAAGATACAATCATTCGAATATGTGATTGTATGATACTTTAAAGTTCGGAAAAACTTATCGTTGGGTATGAGACACCTCAAGTACGAATATACTTAGTAACATTCAGGCTTGCATATGAGAACATGCAAGAAATCAAGTCTGAAAGGCTTGATTCTGTTATGACAAAATACGAACCTACGAAACAGGCATAACGAGATACTTGCATAAAAGCTAAAAAGATTACGATAGTCAAAATACAAGAAGGTACGAGGTACCCAGACTACGGCCATGAAGGGCCAAACAAACGCCAAGGCAAAGTTATGCCACGAAGGGCCAGATACTTGTTTCATCACAAACAAAAAAAGAAAAAAAAAAGATATCATAGTCAGGTGCCTCGCAGGGCTGAATCAAACTACGGTCGCACAGGACCTGCAAATTGTTTCACGATATACTCGCTATATTCAGTCCAGTTCCTGGACCCCAGGAGTCAGCTGCTCGGTGGCATCTGTTCCAATCTCCCTTGGAACACCGCCATCCCCTTCTTCAACTATGGGATCGTTATGTGATCCCCGAACAGGTGACTCCACCGCAGCAGGTGTATCCTCTTCAGCACCAGCAAATTCTTCGATCTGTTGATCGATGTCGTCATCTGGATTCCCCTGGGGTTCATCCGCAACCTGAACTTGTTTGCTCGGCAAATCATTCTCCAGCCAGAGGGGCGAGTCCTCAGCCACACCGACCTTGGACAAGCAAGCTTCCCAGCTTGCAGCCCAGATCTGGTCCTGAAGTTCTGGTATTTGCGCCACGTAATTGGCCGTTGTAACGTTGAACCCCTCGTTGTATCCGGCGTCAAAGGCCGCCTTCTTAGTGTTGTCGATCTCTGCCAACGCTTGCTTAAGGTTGTCTTCCGCGGTCTCGAGACTGCCTTTGGCCTCAGCGTAGTCCGCCTTGGCATTATCTCTCTCCCTCTCAAGTCTCGTGACTGTTCGGAGTAGCCTCGTATTGTCATTAAGCAATTTGACCCTCTCGGTCTCGGAAGCTTGGAACTTCTGCCCCAGTGTCAACATCTTTTGAATAAACTGTCCAAAGAAAAGACTTTTGTTAGAGAGATTTCCAATTAAAGTTTTTTGCTATGAAGGAAATTTTGTGTACCTTAATCCCACTGACGAGGCCAGTGGACACCAGCCTATCTGCTGGCGAGGCGGCTTCTTTCTGCATGTCCACAGGCAGAGATAGTGCCTGCGCCAGAGCCAGTGCCGTCTCTGAAGAGCTGGCACTATCCCCGACGTGAACGGGGCGATCGCCTCTGATAAGCGCGGGAACCCACGTTTGGGGAAGCACTTGGAGAGGAGGCGATTGGGGCTAACTGATGTTTGCGTCAGCTGGCGCGTCGGAGGAGGATGGGTCCTCTGTCCTTTGGCGTTTGTCCGGTTGAGTGTCCTCAGCTTCCTGAGAGCTGTCCCGTTCGTGTCTCAACGAAGATACCCCCCCTCTAGTACGACGGGAGCGTGGAGGGGGAGCACCTGTGGATGCCACTCTGCCAGCGGCACCGCGTCCCCTCGTTGAGATAGAAAGGAGGGAGCTGAGGTTGAGAGGTTCGCGAGCCATCGTACCTGACTCGGGGGGAGATCGAGAGTAGCCCGAGGAAGACGACTGGCTCGTAGTACCCAAGGTGACGGGCTGTTCGGTCACCTGCTCGGGTACGTTTTGCCTTCGTCTAGACCTCCTGAGCACCACTCGGGTTGTGGGAACGCCCTCAGGAATGACGACTTCACCAGACTGCCCGGCAAGGGTGACTTCTGCCTGCAATCCTGAGCTTTGCGTTTGAGGTGGCGCTGAGGTTGAGGCTACACTGGTGCTCGGATGGGCAAGTCTCCTGTCGATTACCCCTCTGTATGCGGGAGTGTATCCTAGCAGCACCTCTGCGTTTCGACCCCTACCTGCTGTTCGGGTACCAGGCTCCCCTGTGTTGTTCAGGATCCGATTAATATCCTCTGTTCGGATATGACTCGGAACACGTCTGGGCCGTCTGTTGGCGTTGTCAGCTGCAAGATTGAAGTATGGAAACGAAATATATAAGCATGGCAAAGCTACGAGAAAGCAGTAGATAAAGCACTACAAAAACAGAATTGAGAGCATACGTGGGTAGCCCCATATGTGCGGGCAATGGAGCCCTATCACTTGGCCACCTTCCCCTATTGGTTCGAATGCTCCCGTTATGTAGAGGAAATCAATCTCGTGGTCACGAGCGGAGTCAGGCAGATTTAGCACGAGCCGTTTGTCTGCCCTCCTAACCTTGAAGTAAAAGGTGTTGTACTCGGGGTTTAGCACAATGCTATACCACCATTGGATGTCCCAAATCCCCAGTTGGGTCCCTAAGATCCTATTTAGAGCCACAATCCCCATCACTAGCCTAAAAACGTTAGTAGAAACTTGCATAGGGGTGAGGCGATACCAATTCAAAACCTGACGAAGTAGGGGGTGGAGGGGAAATCTAACTCCTCCCTCAACAATGGCTACGATAGGGATGCACATCCTATCCCAGGTACCCCCGTCCCTGTCTGCATCTAAAGGGGCGAGTTCAAGCCCTACATTATCAGGAATGTCGTACTTTACCCTAAAAGCCGCCATGGCTGACGGGGTTTCGCACAGCTTCCTGAACTTTCCTGGTTTAGGGCCGCTATCGCCCTCATTCGCCATTTGAAATATGGAGAAGGGACTGTGAAACGAGTAAAAAGGGTACGAATAAATCCCTAAAACTAATGAACGAGAAGGAGCGAAAAACCTTACGAGGAAAGCTACGACGATGTCGGAGGTTGCGGACGGCGGCGATGGCGTTCGAGTCGCTTGGGGTGAAGAAGACGAGAAGAGAATTCGAAACTGTGAGCCCAAATGAAACCTTTTCAGAGGTTTAAGGGCTGAGAACGGAGACGAAACGTCTCTCACCACGCCGTTACGAATTAAAGTAACGGAAAGCGGAGATCACGCTAACGACGTTTGAAAAACGTCAGTTCAAAATTAAATGCAAAGCTACGAGATACGCCACGTGGAGTTATTACCCCGAGATGGTATAATGACGAAGCCGCCAAGAATATCGAAGGGCATTAAACGTGATGACTGCCCGGGGCTGGACGAATATGGTCCAGAACTGTTGTTTCTGAAAAGCCCCACCCATTGCACCCGAACAGTGGCAAACGGATGGGGCTGGGGATCAATTGTAGGGAGGTATTCCCGAACAGGTAAGATTAGTTGCCAAACACGTGATGTGTTAGGGACACGTGGCAGACATGATAAGTTTATCACCGGGCAGTGCGATGAGCAGCAATATGGACCAGTTGCATGTGAGGTCATTGGTCCAAACAGTCTGTTCGGCTGCTAAGGTCAAAAGACATGTGAAGTCATTTGATCAGATACAACAATGTGGACCAGTTGCATGTAAGGAGGAGTGTTCGGCAAAGAGGAAGCCGAACAGTGGGAAAAGTTGCTCTAAGTCGTGACATGACAAGAATATTCTGGAATG
>BPLS01000132.1:65143-71993 GCA_019656275.1 Rhododendron kiyosumense
CTAAAATGAAAAACATAAAGTGTATGCTCTGTGGTTGCCTTCTCAAGATCCTCCACATCAGAAACTTCACTAACTATTTTGGTTAAAAGAATTTTGTATCAGTGGGATAAAAGTACCTTGAGACTTTGGCCCTGGAGTTGGCAGTTTGTCTCGGTTTATCTTCCCTAGTATACAGAATTTTGTTAATCAAAAATTGGTTAAAATCATACATTGACAAGGAAAAAGGTTTGTTGTACTAAGAAAAAGAAGAACCCAGTTCTTTTCTTAAAAATGAATCATCTATTTTCTACTTATTCCTCTGCCACCTCATCCCGTGTTCCTTCATGTTCCTCTAGTAGAAATTCCTCCACTTCTTCTCCTAATCTTGAATATTTGTATGAGTTTGAGTACCTTCCGGATGATAGTATGGTTCCCCTTACTGATCTCCCTTTTCTAAACTCTTATAATGCTTTTGTCCGACCCCAAACTTTCGTAAAAAAGTCTGTTACCCAACTTTTTTCCACAAAACGACCAACCTTAGTAAAAGAGTATGTCTAGGCCTCTAAATTTGACTAGTGTTTCATAGCAACTACAGAAGTTGAACAACTTTTACCTTTGGAAATCCCAGCTGACTTGCCTTGTCTTTGGCAATAACAAGGATTTACCCACCTTCATTTTGGAGCAATCCGCTTGGCCGTCACTTTCCATGGGCAAAAAGGTTTGCCTGTTACTTCCAGACTTGCTCTGGTTGATACCAGGTTTCTACAGTATCAGAATGCATGCATCGCTACAGTCTAAACCACTCTAAATGCTGGAACTATTATCTTCACCTTTTACCCCAATTTTAACATGCCCCTAGCAGATCCTCATCTACTATCAGCTTTGAAAGTACAAGTTCAAATTGGTGGTACCTCCCAAATTTTCACCACATATGCAGCAACCCTTCACTGCCAAATGGCCTATCGCCTTCAAAACCATGCTTTTGACATGTCCCTACCTTCCTCCACAGATGAAGCTCTTTTTCTGACTGTTAATGCCCCTCACCAAGCTTCATGTGTTCATGTTCCTCGTCAAATTTCCCGTCCTGAACTTCTCAAGCTACTCCCAGAATCTTGGGTCACAGCTTATGAGAAAAATCAACAAAAGCCCATACCAGTTCAAACCTCAAATCCAACGTTTATCCCAAAACCTGACGGTACAGTGGAAATCTCATTCCCCAAAGAAACCTCTGCCTCATCGTCAACCCATCCTATCATTTTCCCTTCGAGAAATGACATGTTTGTCGATGGTTCTCGACCTGGTCCTCCAATTCAATATTTTCAACCCAATGGTCTTCCAGTCTACTATTTTAAAAATCCAGAAATAGGTCATTGCTATTTTGATGCCTGTGACTGTGATGACTGTTTAGAAGAAAGTCTTTTAGACGATGAAGAGGACTTTGAAGATGATCCATGTCCACTATGCACTTCTCCACCTCTTACTCCTTATAAATCTCCACCTTCCCCTCAACCTCCATCGGATGATGGTTCGTCTAGTCAACCAAGTGGATGTTTCATGTTTACTTCATCCTCCTCCTAGACTGAAGCAGATTTTCCTCCTTTGAAATTTCATAATTCTCAGGAGAGGACGACTCACCATCATAAAATTCCAGACCCTACTTCCATTCTCCCTGATGGTAGTACCAAGGCGGTGTCCGCAGCGGAAGCAGCAATAAATTGGCAGTCAGCAAATTCGCTAGTTCAAAACCAAATTCTCCAGAGAATTGCAAACTCTCAGAAAAATTTGGAGAATGTCATTCATAAGAAGTTATCCACTCTGGAACTTCTTATTAGAGATTTGCAGCAGAAAATTCAAACTGTTCACCAGGAACTTCTCCAGATGGCCTATGCCAACCAAGCATTTTCAGTAGCTTTTTACCAAAAAGATGCTGAAATGAAGCATCTCAAGAACCAGCTTCATTCCCTTCAAGCTCAGCAGTACTCTCAACAAAAAAGCCCATTTGACATGTTCTCATCTTCCTCTCAACAAAGTTTGTTTGGGTATCCTCAAATGTCTCAACCCTTACCTATACCTCCTACCTCAGGGTTTGGTGAGTCCAATATTTTTGGGAGCTCATCAGCTTTTCTTCCTCCACCAAAAAAACCATCTCCACCAAAACTTCCTTTCCCAAAGCTCTAGATAAAACCTATCGAACCAAACCAACCTCCCATAATTCCGTCTCCATCATCCACATCTACCTCTACCACTACCTCTACTCCAACTACCGCCACTCCTCTTAACCCATCTAATCCAAACTCCAAGTCACCTCAGTTAATGGTTCAACCAACTTTCTAACCCTTCTAAAAATCCAATCTCCACTCTCCTACATACCTTAGCCACTATACCTGAACCTCCATCTCCTGAACCAACCATTGAGTTTGATTCGGATACTGAATCCATAAACTCTATGCCAATTCCTCATGTTTTCATGATGAACCCAAAAAACCCAGAGGAAAATGTTGAAGATCCCATCATTGAAGAAGGTCCTGAGTTTGATACCCCTCCAGAAAATCCAACCTTTGATTCCTTCTCACATTCCAATATCCACACCCAAGGTTTCTCGTTTGATACCATACCCCCATCAAAATGGTTGGATAAGCTTTATGAGATCCATGCTTGGTGCACTGCTGCTATGCTTTCCCCAAATGCTACACTAAGTATTGTCCTTACTAAGTGTACAGCAAAATTCCTTGGCCGTCTCCGTCAATGGTACTTAGCTCTTGGTGAGTACCGACAGCTGCAGCTTAAACAACTTCCGACCCTTGATCAATTCATCTCAGTCCTGCATACTGAGTTTCTTAGAGACCATGACAACACTAAAGAGTTTGTTCGAGAAAAATATCTCAGCATGAAGTGTCGTTCATTCAAAAGAAAAGACATGGAGATTCACTATGACCGCATGTCTCAGAGATTTTATCTCCTCAACAGCATGGATGATGTCAACCTTAAGCAAGCCTTTCTCAATTCCCTTCCTGAACCATTGGGAAATGAGATAACAAGGCTCCTTCAGACAAAAGGATTGACGCTGAATGCAACATCGCTCGGCGGTATTTACCAGCACTCTTTGATTGCCTTGGAAAAACTGTGCAATCACCAGAAATTCCTCAGAACTCTTGAAGAACAGGGAAAACTTCTTGGCAAAACATGTGACCGGCCCGACCTATCTATAAAGTGCAAAGACAAGAAGTGCACTTGTCTTCCTTCATATCGGAAGTTTAAACACTTTCAGAAATGGAAGTTCCAATCTCCTGGCAAGTTTTCAAAGTTTTCCAAATCTGGCAAGTTCTCACACCGGAAAAAATGGAAATTCTTCAAGAAGAAAAAATTCAAAGGGCAGCGAAAGTCTGATCGTTGCTACATCTGCGGAAAGAAAGGGCACTATGCAAAGCAGTGTCCAAATAAAGCAGCGAGAGATAAAATGGTGAGCTCTTTGGCTCTCATTGACGATGATCTTGAAGATGCTGATGTCGAATCCCTATTTTCTATTGACGATGAAGCAACAAAGGAAGCAGTCCTTGCTTTCACGTTTGATGACTCTTCCTCAGAATCAGGTGATTCTTCTGATGATTCTGAATCATTCCCCTATGAAATCCAAACCTTTGGCTTCTTAAACATCATGCTGGCTCAACCCTTAGCCAGGGTCAAAATCTTACTTGGATAATATGAGAAACCTATACCAGTTATCGCTTTCTTTGATACTGGTGCAGCAGCCTCCATTCTCAATCCAGTAATCCTCCCCAGATCCTATTGGCAGTCGTGTTTCAGACCCTTTATAGCAGCCAATGGAGAAACATTTGTCATCACTCTAATCAGTAAGCCTATTACCATCCAACTCTTCCCTGGATACACCATAAAACACCAAGTTTATGGTTCTGATCTCCCAGGAAAAGATTTATTGTTAGGCTTTAATATCCTCCAAAATCTCAACAAAGTCTCCTAGCTCAAAAAAGGCTTGAAATACAAAAATTACCTGTTACCCTGGACCACTCAACCCAATCTCTTTTCCATAGAAAATTTTTTTACCATCAAAGAAGCCATAAGCCAAACTTCTTGTGCTGAATCTCATTCCCAGTTCCTCACCAAATGCTCCAACCCACTTTGGAAAAATCCAGACTTCATTTCTCTTCCATTTAAGAAAAATGAAGACATCAACCCCACCAAAGCTACCCATCATGGAATGAATCCAGAAACACTACTAGCTTGCTCTCCAGGAGCTCCAGCAACTCCAATCAGAAGGTTTGATTGAGCCTACAACCTCTCAGTGGGCATGTGAAGCATTTTATGTCAACAAAAGGATAGAGCAGATAAGAGGAAAGCTCCGCCTGGTTATCAATTACCAGCCTCTTAATCATTTTCTGCAGGATAACAAATTCCCTCTTCCTCGGCGAAGTGTTCTTTTTGCAAACTTGCCTAGAGCTCAAATTTTCTCTAAGTTTGACTTCAAAGCAAGTTTCTGGCAACTGGGTATCCATCCAGATGATTGCCCCAAAACTGGCTTTTGTATTCCAAATCACCACTTCCAATGGTCAGTCATGCCTTTTGGATTAAAAACAGCTCCATCTTTATTTCAAAAGGCCATGATTCAGATATTTGCTCCCATTCTATCCTCAGCACTCGTCTACATTGATGACATCCTCCTCTTCTCCCTAGATATTGAGACTACTGTCGTTTTACTACAATCTTTTCATTCCCTAGTCCAAACCCATGGTATCATGCTCTCAGAGAAAAAGATGCTTCTTGCTCAACCAGAAATTGATTTTTTAGGGATGCATATCTCTAAAGGTCAATATCTCCTCCAGCCTCATATAGCCTCTCAACTTTACCATTTTCCATATGAAAATCTCACAGTCAAACAAGTTCAACAGTTCCTTGGGATTGTTAACTATATGGCTGATTTCATCCCCAACCTTACCCAATACCGTACACCTCTTTCAGCTCTACCAAAGAAAAACCCTCCTCCTTGGTCAACCCATTGTACAAAAGTTGTCACAAACCTCAAAGCCATATCCAAAACCCTTCCTCCATTAACTATACCTTCAGATGGAAAAAGAGTTCTTCAGACAGATGCCTCTGATCTATATTGGGGAGCAGTTCTTTTGGAAGAAAATTCAGAACAGAAGCGCAGAATTTGTGGATATAAGAGTGGTGCTTTCTCTTCAGCAGAACTTCATTACCACTCTACTTACAAAGAAATTCTGGCAATTAAAAGGAGCATTGAGAAATTTGAATTTCATCTAATCGGTCATCATTTTCTAATTGAGACCGATATGATGACTTTCTCCAGCATGCTCAAGTTCAAACAGAAGCACCTTCCAAAAGCGCAGTTACTCAGATGGGCAAATTGGTTTTCCAATTGGAGTTTTGATGCTGTCCACATAAAAGGAAAAACAATTGTCCTCCCTGATTTTCTATCAAGGCTCAAAAAAGAAATCAACCAGTTTTCCAAAACAAAACCCCATCCATTTGTCCCTGGTTGTTTTCCCATGATTTCCTGTTTCTACCAAGTTAATCTTCCTATCCATCTTCCGTGTCATCTTTTAGAGTTAACCCTTCTTTCTAGGTGTGTTCAAATATGTCAAAACCTTCAACATCTCTGTATTTTCAAATATGGTCTTGATGAAGGTCCCATAAAAGGTCTACCTTTCCATCCTGTCTATCCTTTTCTTACCCAGTTTGAAGTCTCTTACCATAATGTCTTTTATTTTAAAAAAGAAGCTTTTCTCCTCTTATGGTATTTAGTCGATGTGTATACTATAAGTGTCAGTTTCAATAAATCAGCAGTGTTGGTTTATCTAGCCCAGGCAGTGTTCAATCAAGTCTAACCCCCAGAGGATTTCTTTTTGAAATTTCTCTTACTCTTTGGAAGCATACCCTACTGGCAGCAGAAGATCAGACAAGTCCCCACCAGTTTAGACAAAGACCTCCAATTTTCTTTTTGGACAAGTCGTAACAACAGATGTCTTTCTAATTCAGATCGTTCTATCACTTGGCAAAAGGAGTATCACGCTATCTTCCTTTCAGCATATAAAGAGTCTCCGAGCATTGAGATCCACAGTGGAAATTATCTGGTCATGACTCAATGGATTGACACCTGCAGAAGTTCCCTCATCTCTCCTCCATTATGAATCTGCAAACTGGAAATTCAATGATACTTATCCGGAAGAGTGGCGCCAAAATATTCGCTACCTTTGGACCCAGTATCACTTGACTGACAGAGATGAAAAAAGTAGTTCAGATGATCCAGAGTAACATCCATGTGATCATGCCAACTGTCTCTTTTGTGTGGTGTATATTTACTTTCGTGAAATGCAAAATAAAGTAGTTTTGTCCTCTTTTCCGGAGAGGGTGAAAATTATTAGTGTGTTCTATTGGTCTGTAAATTAGGTGTGATGTAATAAAGTAAATGTCCTTAGTAAGTACGTATGTATTAATGTCCTGAAAGGTCATTATCAATAATTGGTGCAAATTAGTGTAATTGTCTTCGTAGTGTAAATTAGTCAAGAAAGGTTGTCAGTGGAGGACCAAGAACAGTAGTGTAGGGGGATGAAAACAATTAGTGCTCTGAACAACACCAAACTGCAACGGCTTCACGTGCCTCTACGCCGGAACCCTAGTTCTTCGTCGGAACCCTAATCTGCAAAACAGACAAAGGGTGAGTGCACCTTTGCCTCTCGTGGCAAAGGCCCTCCGATGCTTAAGTTAGTCTTACGTACTAGTTAACAACCCTAATTATCAGTAGGAAAGCAATAAGAGATGGCCAAATATTGTGTACCTTTTACCTCCAGGTTTACCTCGTATTTATAGGTTCGCGGATGCTTGCTGCCCAAGCATC
>BPLS01000132.1:86993-98190 GCA_019656275.1 Rhododendron kiyosumense
TCTCTCTCTCTCTCTCTCTCTCTCTCTCTCTCTCTCTCTCTCTCTGTTTTGATAAGAACAAAGAAAAAGACGTAGAGGACTTGTTTTGTTTTGCTAGGCTTAGGAAAAATTATTGAGTGTGTGTGTGCCATATGCCAACTTATGTTCCAATTTCATTTAACTAACAAATTTAGCCCAAAACACATCACATAATTAACTTGAAATATAATCAAAGACTAGGGGTATTACAAATAGTTAAGAGAGAAAACTATTAACCACATCATATTTACTATGAGGTAAAACCACCAACTTCCTAACACGGGTTAATGACAACTCCACGCCACTCTACTATATTAAAAATACAATGCCAAGTAGTCATGAATGTTAGTCACATAAGCATGCACAAGTCATGAAAAAGATTTGCGATGGTTTGAAGTCTAGGGCTGCTCAAAAAATCCGGTAAACTGTGAAACCGGTTCAGACCGAACCGATCCGTACCTTTTGGATTTTGTCTGTGGATTAATGGTCCGGACATGGATTTAAAAATTAGAAAACCGTGACTCGCAGTTCGGTCCACGGATTTTCATTACGAAACCGTGGATTAACCGAACTGGACCGTGAGATATTTATTTTATATAAATAATATTTATGTGTGTATTTATATAATATATTGTTAGTAATGTTAACACTTTTTTCCACCAATTTTAGTATTTTATCTTAATAATGAGATTTAGTGTAGATGTACATAAAATATAGGGAGTAAATCGTAGTTTTTTCGTAAAAATTACGGGTAACCTTAGTTGAGTTTCAGTAGTTCGTTTCTTTTCCGGTTCTTTTATGTTATGTAATGTACTATAATGATACAATCCTACTTGTGTTTTAGATTATTTTGAATTGGATTTCTGAAGTAAGCCTTTGGTAGTTTATGTAACAAGTACTTTCTGATGGTGTTAAACTTAATTCTGAATGTAACATTCTTCCCTTTTATTCTGGGATATATGCTTGAACTTTAGCTAAAATCCGTGGACAAAACCGTAACGATCTGCGAGTCATGGATCGGATTGGAACCGGACTGTAGGACTTTTGGTCCAGACACGGATTTCATTTTGTAAAAACCGTGACTAGCAGTTCGGTCCTCGGATTCCTAGAAATCCGAACCAAACCGGACCGCGAGCAGCCCAGTTTGAACCCATGAGACGAAACGTCTCCCCATTGCCTTTAAGTGTTCTAAACCTATGCTCTAATATCAAGTTGTCACGCTCTCGATTTTCATCATCAATATAAATGATTTTCATAAATAAAACATCACCATAATTTGTACGATAACCAAAATAATGTAGCATTCCCAAAATATTACAACCTTGGCTCCGAGGCCCAAATTAACACAACTGAATATTCAAGAGTTAAGGATTTACAATATTCCAGAGTCAAAAGATTTACAATTAGAATTACAAATACATCTTCCAAAAGAGATTTACAAAGATGACTAAGTAACTGCTCAATCGTTAGCTTTCAAAACAATGATCACATCCAAGCACTCCAAGCGTGCATGCTATTGCCCCGGGTTAGAACCTAAAAATGATGTAAGGCTTGAGCTACACTAGCCCAGTAGAAAATTATACGCTAACATTATATGCGAGAGAAATGCAGGAGAATGATCATAAGGCATGAACAAGACGTAGGCTATATAATAGGCAATAACCAAGGTTTAACAATTCAACATACTCAGTACGACATTTGGTATGCACCACAACCCTTAACCGTTTCAATTGTTCACATGTCTAATGTCACTTCGTGTTATGTGTCATGAGCCGAAGCTCCTGCCAGGCCAATTAAGGGACCGCGATACCCCCTGCCAGGCACCATACCCATCGGTAGGTCTTGAATGTAATCAATATGAGCTTTTGATCCTGCCGGGCCGATTTAGGGACCCAATACCCCCTGCTAGGCACCCACCCATCGATGAGTCCTAAATGTTCTCGTTGTGTCAAAAAGTATTCGAGCATATCATAGCCTCATTATGTGTCATTCCAATTCAATCAAAATCCATATGGAAATTAATGTCAAATTATACCAAATAAGGGGCGATAGATGCAAAGATACTTCACGAACTCAACGGATATGATTGATCATGTTATGAGATGATTTGGTGATATTTAGAACAAGTTTAAAATTATTGGGGGTCAAAACAATGGAGTTTGGAACAAAACAGCTAAATCTGTCCTTAAGCCCTGTTGTATAGATACTAGCCAAACTAGTATCGACACAACAGTGCCTTAAAACATTCCAGAGATTCTGGTATCGATACTAACCAGAGTAGTATCGATACAGATGCTTGTTCGAGTAGATTTTCTGCAAATTTCAAGGATTTCAACTACAACAACAACAACAACAACCATAGACACGATTTCAAGGCTAGAAAACACGTTCATCATATATATTGAGAGGTAGAATCCCTAGCTCGAAGTCAAAGCATGAAACCCAAGAAGTTATGAGCCCTAGCTTTCTGAAAACCGAAACCGAGTGCAATACACCTCCTCCGAGCTCACACTCACGAAATACGGACCACAATAGACGTAGGGATGGAAGATTTGAGGTTGTTTTGAGTGGGTTTGGGTGAAATTTTGGAGAGAGAGCAAGAGAGAAAGAGAGAGCCGAGAGAGGGAGAAAGAGTCGGTAGAGGGAGAGGAGGAAAAATGATCTCCTACTCTCTCACCCTCCTATATATCCCTACATTCACAAATCACACGTTACACCCTTTCACAATCAATTCTATCACTTTTGCCCCAAATCACATAAACACAATTATTTCATATTTCTTTGTCAATAATCATGCAGTTATAAAATTTTAACATTGATAAAATAAATACGGGTCTCTACATCATCCATGTTGCTAAAAGTCCTCCAACAGGCATTTGTGTTCCAGAAAGCGTTCAACCTCTAAAAGGCATTTTTGTTAGGCATTTGTATTGACAGAAAGTGTATAGCCTCCAGAAAGCGTTTGTATGTCCAGCTTCCAGGAAGCGTTTAGCCTCCAGAAGGCACCCCATTAGTGGAGGCGATAGAAATCTCTCAAACAAGTTGAATCGACCAAAGGAGGCGATGAAAATCTCCTAGAGCGTACGTGTGGATCGCCCCATTAGTCGAGGGGATGGAACTTTCCATGGCACCAAGTTGAAGAAGGCAATGAAAATCTCCGAAGACAATAATGGCCAACAGGTTTCACTCAAAGCATTTAACAAACTTTATGGCATTTTGGGAGTTAATGTAGGAATATGATCAGAACTAGCCTTGGGGGCACCTCAAACATGTGGAATTCAGCCTTAGAAGCATTTTCTACAAAAAGAAATCGATCCTCTGACTCTTGGCATTCCCTCGGCCGCCTCATCCTTCTGCTGGACAGCAAAATCTCCCCTTTCAAAGGCAAACCGATTTGAATCCAGGCACCTGGAGGTACTCTCGAGCAAATGCAATATAGTCAGAACTAGCCGTAGGGGCATCCCTGAGCATGTGGAATCTCAAGCATAGGTGTTGAACCTGCTACAAGCTCCTTTTTGTACTCTCTGAGTTGAAGGTTTGCAATTGACGATCACTTGATCTAAGAGGACTATGAACTCTGAGCTCTCACTCGCTAAACCCAAGGATCTTTGGCACTTCAAACTCAGGCTCTACGGCGTTACTGTACTCCAAAAGTATGACAGTCGTCATGCTCACTACCACCAAGCTACTCAACCATTCTATGCCTACAAGTTCAGTGGCTCTAACGAGATATCATCTGTTCTCAAGCTTTATACTTGAATGCTCAAAGTTCAATACTTTGAATGCTCGAAACTCTTCGAATGCCCCACCACTGTGTACTGGATGCTCAAGTTCTATACTTGAATACTCAAGCCTTGCGTTTGAATGCCCAATCACTGTGTACTAGATGCTTAAAGCTTGTACTTTGAATGCTCGGACTCTACCCTTCGAATGCTCGAGGTCGACGCTCTGCATGCTCAAGTCCAAAACTTGAAAGAAGCTCTATGCTTAAAACAGATCGTTCCTGCATATAAGCATCAATTGCATCACTATTGTCATTGTCGAGTCTGCATCACCATTATCATTATGTCTAACCATCATCATCCTATAGGTTTTGCATCTCTCTCTCACCCATGAAACAGATCATTCCTGCATCTAACCGGTTCTACGCCTCGGTTCCATCACTTCAAGCTCCAAACGGTGACCCTCGGGCTTTTGCCTTATGTCTGCAACCGGCTCCGCAAGCTCCATTCTCCAGTCACTAGTCCCCTGCCGCCATATCTCAAAAATCGACGTCTGATTGTCTCCAAAATGGTTTGGATTCCACCCCAATTACATCAATTCTATCCAGCTCATTCGCAACGATAGACTACCCAACTGAGCTCCCCTCAGTCAAAGTAAAGATGATCATAAAAAGCAATCGACTCACCCACTGTGTACTGGTTTACCCCAAAATACTGAAGATGCTCTCGCCAAACTCCCAGGGCAGCTCAGCGCTCCTTTAACTACTCTCCGTCAAGATCCTGGCATAGCCTAGGTACTTTGCATTACGACTTTTAAAGCCCAAAAGTACGTCTTTTATCTTTGACCCTCTAAACTTTTATTTTTCTGTATTGCCCCGAACTACGATTGGTTTGAATTTCTCTTGTGGAATACGTAGGCAGCCTCCTACCCCGACCATAACTAAAACCTTTTTCAAAAACCCTTGGAATAGTGGTTCGACCAAATTGAGTTGTTTTACGGCTTTGACTCTTACTTGACATGTCTTGCGATCCATCTATGTTCAATCAAAGAAGGGCATCTGTAGACACCCCAATTTGGCATAACGATTATTTCAAGTTCCATCTTGGGGACCATCCCGATGATGAATGGATACATGTGATTGCTGGTTAACTTCTCGTAAACCCGTGGACTTTTGGTGAGTACTTTTAGCTACTTAGCAGACTCAATTCAAAGTCATATAGCATTTTAGATAGAAATATAGTATCCTAGGAAAATACATCTGTCGGCCGCAAAATTGATCTTACGGCCTCCACTTCATTCTTTCACCCGTGAAACATATTATTTGAAAATCTCCCTAAGAGATTGATTCCTCGGCCGCCGGATCCATTCCTCGACCGCTAGATTCATTCCTTGGCCACCAAATCGTCTTTTTCCAGAATTCTGAAATGTTCTGTCATTCGTTTGATTGATGCACCAAAACCCTAATAGCCTTTTTCCAATTCGGGAGAATTCTGAAATGTTCTGTCATTCGTTTGATTGATGCACCAAAACCCTAATAGCCTTTTTCCAATTCTTCAAGGCTACGGAAAGAGATTCGAGCAGAGATTTTCTAACCCTATACTACCTTATTGATTCACACCATTTGATTGACTAGAGTGAGTCATCCCATACCTATATAAAGAGGCCTTAGGGTTTCGAAATTAACAACTCAATACACAATCTCATGAGCTAATAATATGCAGAATCTATCTCATATACTCTCTTTACAAAAGCCCTAAACTCTTGTAGCAACCACGATTCGACAATCAAACCCCCGAAGTACAAATCCTAACCTTAGGGTTTTGAGAAAGAAGTTAGTCAATCACCCTTAATTCGAAGCAATTATGCACTGGGAGATCAAGGTGGTGAGGCCCATGGGCCTATGGTTTGATTTACTTTTAGTCTCGGCACTTCAATTGTAAGTATTTTGAATTTCTGATTAATTGTTTCTATTCTGATGTGAGGAAAAACATCGGTTGGGACATCGTTCCCACGGCCGATACATTAATCTAGAAGGATCCCTCAGCCGTGACATCTATTCACCGGTCGTGAGATCCATTCTCTAGGACAGCTTGTTTTCTATTTTGATGCATATTTCAAATACTGTTTTGGCTCACCTTATTAATTGAAGGCTAATAATCAGATTACGTGTTTAGAATCAAATAAAATAAGTACTAATCATATGTCAAATAATTATGGGCCAGTCTCACGGCTGGACAAAAAAAGGTGCCTACCACCTTCCTCTTATTGTACTTTTGGCTTCTGTACCCGAAATTTCTATCTATTTTTCCTAGTTTTCATAAATTAAGTGGCGACTCTATTTTGATGATGACCGCTATTGTGTGAAGATATTTCTAGCCCTGAAAACATCCACAATCTTGGTCTATGAAGTGAAACGGAACATGAGAGGATCATCTATATGTCGATGTCTCGTTTAGAAGCTGTCTACAACCGACAACGAATAAATGAGGATAAAAAATAACTCACGAGTTTACGTGATTCGGCCAAATTACATTCCTTTCTCATTTATCGGACTCTCATGCTTCATTTCGTTACAGAAGAGAAAAGACTTGACACAAGTTATTAGCAGACAAACAATGACTTGATACAGATCACGATTTATCCACCCACCAAGATTAGTAGATTTGCGGGTTTAGACGGCAAGTTGGGCTTCCTTTGTGCTTTGTTCTTGTTTTCTTGAACTTGCTAGACCTGTGTCCTTCGTATTTGTTGAGTTATCAATATACGTTTCTGTTTTCTTAAAAAAAAAAAAAGTAAATCAACAAAAAAGCAATGGACAAACAGATAGATTACCAGTTGTGGTACCAATTAGCCAACTTAGGGTGAAACAAGCACATTATAACTCAAAAGCATCAAAAGAGTAAGTGTGAAGAGTTAAATGTCACAACACCACATTTGAGTATCAAGTACTCAAGAATCAGAACCAATATGCTGCATCTAAATCCAAAGTAACACATTGACGGGCGAAAGAAGAGCAACAAAAAACCACTCCAGGAAGGATAATGGCATGAGTCCACAAAACAAGATTTATGGACACGGTGAGGGTGAAAAAGTTTCGGATGTAACCCTATACAATGGGAAAAGACCACTCTTAAGAATCCACGTAGTAGACCATTCCCTAATGTATTACGCCCTTCAAGCAGCATTTCGATTCACTGCCACTTTTGTGGATGACTATAACCCTTTCCTGACTAGTTTAACTTTTCTATCTTTGGGTAACACCCCCTTTTTTCTTTCGTTACAAGGCATTTGAGAAGAGCCAAGATCAAACACAGTTATCACTCATTTCGGATGGAACAGTACTTCTCCCACAACGTTTGAGATTTTGCTATTTCGCTCATGAGGTTCTTGAACTTAAGACTGCAATCTCCTCCACTGCAAAATCAAAACAACGAATGAATGAACAGAAAAAACAATACATCAACCAAAAAATTGGGTAGGATGTGGGTTCAGTGTGAGTACAGGGACGCAGATGTCAAGGCTCGACCAGAGAAATGAGAACGTAACCATTGTTTTAGGAAAACTAATAATTGTCAAACATGATTCTATTTACAGTTAAATTATTAGACGGAAAAAATTACTACTACAACAACAAGACCCATGTAGTTCCCAATCATTGGGAACAGAACCCATGTAGTCCCCAATCATTGGAGGTATGGGCGGAGAAAGATTGGAGACAGACCTAACCTTTGACAATATGCACAAAGTGACTGCTCTCAGATTACCACTGAAACACCGGCCCCCCTATACCTGTTTTGCTAATGTAATCTTGCTTTAACTTAAACAAAGGAGGAACGTCTTTTCGCCTTTTTTTCCACCAAGACAACAGAAGAAACATGTTTGGTAGACATAAATTGCTCAATAGAGGTGATTATTACTCCCTCCGTCCCAAATTGATTGTCCCGTCCGCAAAACGGAGTATTAAAAATAATGCAATTTTTTCAAGAAAAAATTCAAACTTTTTTCACAAATTAAAAATTCTCATTGATATCTAGTAAGTTGTTGAAAAACTTTTGATTTTTTCTTGCAAAAATTGTATTATTTTTAACACTCCGTTTTGCGGACCGGACAATCAATTTGGGACGGAGGGAGTATATAATAATTGCTCGCATGAGCTTACGCCCCATCTTTTTGGTAATCAAAACAACAATGGGACTTGAGTCAATGACATCAAGATTGAGAGACCAATCAGTCACCAACGCCAGATTGTCCAAATTAAGGAGAAGAGGATCACTAGCAAGTTATCAAAATAAGGGTATACGCTAACTTTATACTACTCACCAATGCCCGTTTGCCCAAATTGAGGAGAAGAGGATCACTAGCAATTTAATTTGCAAAATTTACGTGAAAGTAAAAGCCTCACCTTATCCGATTGAGGGATGCAATTGCTCGAAGAGCACTCCGAATCATGTCTTCATTACGATCCACTTCTTGCTTAACAGCATCTTGCTTTGGCCTAAAATTTATAGTTTTCTGGAGAGGATCCACCAACGAGTCTAATACTGGATAAACCAATTTGGTATGAGAAGCACGTGTTGCAGATATGGACCAAAACAGAAATAAAACTAATGATAAACTAACCTGCCAATACAGCCGAGGGACATTTATCCGCAAGTTTTGAAAGGATCAAATGGCAAGGCATTTTAACATCATAATGATCTGAAGAAACCAAAATCTACATTTAGTCCCAAAGGAATGTTGCTTACAAAATCTCCAAGCAATTATTCTTCCAAAACCAACATCAAAAGTGAAGTAATTTCACACATTCCATTTGTCAACTTGTAGAGACTAAGAAGCCAACACAAAAGCAGGCAACTTCCATGAAAATGGGAAAAAACTATGCGCACAGATTGAGGGGAGGAATATTATATATATATATATAGAGAGAGAGAGAGAGAGAGAGAGAGAGAGAGAGAGAGAGAGAGAAAGACATGCATGCCTAAGAGCCCGCGCGCACGTGCACACACACAGAGAGAGAAGGGGGGATTGATGATTGTCAATAACCAATTCTCAGAGCCAAAGAGAAGAAAGCGACTTTCTCCATATAAGGATATAAGTGGATTTCAAACATTATTCCAAACTAGGAGCGTGGAAATGATAATAGACCAAGCAACTCACCATCCAGACCAGATTTGAGGAAGGGAACAATGAAAGTTGAAGGGTTCACTTGATCGAGACAACCGTCCAACAATGTGTCCACACATTCAAAAGCTGCTTTCCTCAGCTCAAGCCCATCGTCCACTATATGCTTGAAAGGACCAAGATCGACAGTTCTTATCAATTCTTGCTGCAACGGAAACGCATACAGAATTATGTGACCACTAACCAGAGAAAAAATGACCAGAGGAAAAAATAACCAACAAAAAGACTAAAAAGATAGAAATTGAAAGAATAAAATCAATAAACACCAAATCTCAGCCTCTTGGTGTAATTCAACTCTCCGGGGGCCACTTAACCACTACAAGATGGAAAGGGAGAAGCAAGCAAAAACTTCATTGGATCAAAGTCGATGACAGCCTGGTTACACAATTTGGTAGTCAAAACTGGCTGTCAGGAAACTAGCTGTTTTCAGCTGAATTGTGTTGCCTTGATTTCAGCGGAACAGTGTTCCTGATTCTCAATAAGGTTGAACTCCTGATTCTTGATGATGTAGGACTTACCTTGAGGCATTGGCTATACTTTTTCCCTTCTACATTTTTTCCCAAGGAGCTTCCTAGACTCTCAACAATGTGTTTGGGGGGAGAGAACTTCCTAGACGCCCTCCCCCTCACTCCCAAATAACAATTGCCATGGTGATCAACTTTACAACGATTAGTAAGTAGGTTGATGTCTTCTATCATGAGTCATCAATGAGTTGCAAAATCTTTTACTATTACAGTAACGTAAATATGCAACAATAACACCACCAAAATATGAAGCGCCAAAACATTAAAGTACAATTGACATGCATCAAATCGCAACTCATTCAAGCATTTTATGTAAGAGAAATATGATTATTAGAGAATACCCTATACATGCATCAAAGGAAAGTCAACTGCTCAGAAACGCGGCTTCAAAGGCTAAAGTTACCTTGACAATGGTCTGATCATAAAGAAGTGGCAATAATTCAGGAAGCAGACCCTTAATGAGGTTTGGCTTATTGTGAGCTGCAGTACTTAAAGCCAGGACCGCTGCACGCCTAACATGCTGAACAGCCAATAAAAAACCAAACAGTAAAACAAAATGATAAACCATCTCATAGCATAGCAATAATAATACAAATAAAAGAATCCATGGCAATATTACAAACACCAAACCACACCACTGTATCCACGTAACCAACTTTACTACTCAAAATAGCACTATATGGACGCCTCCCAAATGATCTATATCCATTCTTGCTTGCCAGACGGAGAATTGGCCTTGTTTTGGCATGTAAGTGACATCCAGCCTTTTTGGGTTGGTTCTCCGAAAATGCCCCCTTAGGTCTTCCTTTAGTGATTGTTCGTGGGGGAGGATTGAAGGGGGCATTTTGGTCGTTACGCAGCTTTTGGGCGGTGTCCCACAAGTACTGTTCATGTACTGTAGCACGTTTTAAAATTTACTTTAGTGGGTTTTTGGACTTTTCAACATTTCCCCGTCCTTTTCTCCTTCTTAGTTTCTTGATTTTTTGTCCTTTGCACAGGGTTTCTTTGCTAAAATCAGTTGGCCCAAATCTGGCATAGTTCCTTCTTCCCCAACCACTGGGTGATTACCCTCACAGAGAATCCTTAGAAAATCTTCATAAATCAGAATCAGAATCTTCCCAAGATTTTCTCCCCAAACTCCTACATGTGAGATCTTGTGTGTGTGTGTGTGTGTGTGTGTGTGTGTGAGAGAGAGAGAGAGAGAGAGAGAGAGAGAGAGAGACAGAGAGTGGATTTTGTGAGGGCGAGAGAGAGGGGGAATAATCACAATCATCCAAAAATCTTGTAGAGAATCAAATAAAGATTTGATTCTGATTGTGGTTCTTCACCCCACATGCAAAATTCAAACCAACAGTGAGAGAGAGTAGTGACTAGTAAGCATTAAAGAGAGAATTTTCTCCCCAAACTCCTACATGTGAGATCGTGTGTCTGTGTGAGTGAGAGAGGGTGGGGGGGGTGTGGAGTGAATCAGAATCATCCAAAAATCTTGTAGAGAATCAAATAAAGATCTGAATCTGATTATGGTTCTTCACCCCACATGCGAAATTCAAACCAACAGTGAGAGAGAGAGAGAGAGTACTGACTAGTGAGCATTAAAGAGAGAATTTTCTCCCCAAACTCCTACATGTGAGATCGTGTGTCTGTGTGAGTGAGAGAGGGTGGGGGGGGTGTGGAGTGAATCAGAATCATCCAAAAATCTTGTAGAGAATCAAATAAAGATCTGAATCTGATTATGGTTCTTCACCCCACAT
>BPLS01000132.1:98200-117041 GCA_019656275.1 Rhododendron kiyosumense
CGTAATTCAAACCAACAAAGAGAGAGAGAGAGAGAGAGAGAGAGAGAGAGAACTAAAGGCACAGAGAGAGTAGTGAGCATTAACGAGAGAGACTGAGGCAGAGAAAGTGAATCAACCAAGGATTTGGTTCTGATTCTTATTCTGGATCCAATGGTGGAGAAAGAATGTGAGAACTTGAGCCAGTTGAAAGCAGGTGAATTTTGAGGGATCCAATGAGCAACAATACAAAGAGCAATGAGCACAGACGAAAGAGTGCCATACACTGTATTCACATTTAGAGTTGAGTGGGAGGAAGAATCCAAAATGAAGGTAATACTTAGAATAGTTTTGTACATAGTTTCACTTGACCACTTGTTGGTCTTGCTATACTACAAAACACAAGTCTAGGTGAAGTACAGTACCAAAAAGTTAAAGAAAGAATCATAAGACAAAGCAGAGGTTACAATTTCGGGAAAACATTTCTTAGTAATACAAAAATTACCCGATCATGATCCTTAATAAGCATCAGAAAAGATGAGATCTCAGGGTATATTATCTCGTCTATCTTCTCTGGCCGCTCAACCATTGAATATTTTACAGCAATGACAACTGTTGCTCTAGTGAATGCAGCCTGATTGGTCGTACGTTCCTGCAAGAATATAAACAAAGGATCATAACCCTGAGGTCCCCGACAATGAAATTGACAAGAGTCAGTATGCAAAAGTCACAAAGTCAACTGTACACAATACCTTCAGTGCGGGAACAAGTTTTGCAGGTTCAATAAGGGCGATTTTACCCAGACACTCAGCTACCACATTGCGGACGCCCTCTTCCTCACTTTCACAGTGGTTGAAAAGCAAATTAAGAATCTTCTCAACACTTGAAACCTGAAACTCTGCTTTATCCACAGACTGCCTCACTATAACCTACAAGAATGTGGATGTGTCTCATGAGAGGGAGATGAAGCTACTGAATCAGATATTAAAGATAGAACTCTGTAGTAATCTTAATATTGAATGAACAGACCTCTTTCAAAGAATGAAGGAGTAGATATTGCTTCTTTTGCTGGTTATCAATTTGGTCCAAAATAAACGGTAAATACTTTGACAGATTACCAACAGCAATATTTCCAAGAGCATAAGATGCAGCAGACTTGATCTCTTCAAAAGGTGATTGGAAGGACTCGATAACAATGTTCTCGATATTTGCATGTGAACTTAGATCTTTCCTTCTCCCAATCTCTCCCAAGCATAGCAAAGAAAGGTGTTGCTTAGACTGAATCCAATGGTGAGTCACAAGGAACACTATTAGGAAGAAAGTAGCTAAGATGGCAAGATACTAAGAATTACGACAAAGTAACTATTACCACATTCCTTGGCATATAAATACTAGGTGATGCCATATAACACATTTGGTAAGAAATATGCTTGACCGTAAAATGAGGTCTATAAATCCAAATGCATTTTTCATTCCAACGCCTGAAGATGCTATATGTCAAATAATCAAGATACAAGAACAAGGACACCTGAGATGACACATAGCTAATTGAAGACTATCAACGCCAATGCAGTTTGACAACAAGAACCTAAAAAAATTGAGGTGAAATTTTTTTGCCAAATCCTAGAGCATAAGACAAATGAGCAGAGCCAAAGGATCCATTTCTCATGAAAGTCGCGAAGAATTATAAGAACATACAGATCCTAACAACGTTATGAATCTTATGACTTACTGACTGGAATTAGCAGGGTTTTAAAAATAGTCCCATGTGTTCAGAATATAGGGGCAAAATGCAGAAAGAAAAAGTGGTTTGCTAAGGACAGACAGATATAGAGACGGATGCAATACGGGACACGACAGTTCTACAAAAATGGGTACACACATACCGATACAACAGAAATATTATTTAAATGGTATAGCACATTTAGTTTTTTTTCATATGAATGTCGTATCCGGAAACAACCTAAACTGGTTAGTGGTTATATAGTTTGCAATTATTACCTCTCTTTTTTTTGATAATTAAATAATTATATTTAACAAAGGGGATGCCACCCATATAAAAAAAGAGGCCACAATACAAAAAGGCCCTATACACACAAATCCCTGGTTTAAATTGTTTTTTCAACTGTTGCCTTCATATTCTCTAAGTGTCAAAATTTGAAAAAAAATGACCCGGCCATGTACCCCCGCACATTTTAACTTAAGACGAGCGTGTCTGCGACTCTGCAACCATGTCCCTGCTGAAAAATGATGAAAATTAATTGGAGATGCCACGTCATTTTCTGTTTTCCGCTTTCCAGTGCGTGGATTGGTTTTTCATATCCATACCATTTGCAAACGATCAGAGATTGCCACGTGTCTTTTTTCTTTCTTGCTACTGCTGCTAATTTCTAATTATTTAGAACTGAACACGCTTCGGACTTACTGGACACAAATGTCCATCACTCAAAGGAAAATGCACCACAAGCTTGGGGAAAAAGTACTTGGAATACAAGGATAATAAAAGAACTAAGACATATTGATCCCTTAACAATTAGGCACTACAATTACACGAATCTTTGTCCGATAATGTACCACAACGATGATTTATCAATTGATAAAATATGTTCTAAATGATTTACGGTTTATTTATCCATATTGATGAAATAGCTCAACTGAAATTGAATACTCCCTCCGTCCTATTTTAAGTGTCCTCCACGGGAAATCAAGCTTTTTAAGGGTTAAAAATTATTACTCTAATTTTCCAAAATTAACCTTCAACATTGTGAAGTTGATTAAATGTATTTAAATTGTTTCTCTCTCTCAATGTGGATCTCAACAAATATGTAATATAGATCTTATTTGATAGATCTCAATTAGCTTTGATATACAAAGTTTTTAAAATCATGAAAAATATTATAAATTTAAATGTATAGTCAGTCTAAAAATGACACGAATATCAATAGTGGTCAAACCAATTGAGACGGAAAGAGAACTTTTTAAGGGTAAAATTGGAAGTTTGGCATGTTTTGGTAGTTGTTTTGGAAATGGAACACTTGTTTTGGGACATCCCAAAATAGAAACATGGACACTTAATAAAATGGGAAAGAGGGAGTACTAATTTTCGTTACAAAATGGGAAAGAGGGAGTACTAATTTTCGTTACACATGACTCTTACTACACCTAGAATAGAAAAGCCACATTTTTTTTTTTGGTCAAAGAAAAGCCACATTTGACATATAATGAATATGAGCCAGTCTACGTCAATAATTCCCAAGCCTGTAGTTTCAAATTGATGTCTCAGTAGTGTATAGGAGTCCTGTATACCCAGTGAAGCAAATGAGAAACAGCTGATGCAGTCCAAAAAGCAATGAACGTGGAAACCTCACCGAATTGGTAGTGCTATCATCTTTTAGGATGTCTGTAAGCATTTTCACTGTGGCTGAACATTTCTGATTCCCAGCAGCAAGGCAAAGAACAGCTACACATTGAGCTATAGAAAATAATGCCTGTTTTGCAACACCTCCAGACTGGGGGGATGGTTTAGCAGTTGAAAGAAGAGAGTCTAGCAATTTATCGAAACTTGTGTTTGCTGAATAAACCAAAGCAGCAAAAAAGTTTTGTAGAGCCTGCAGTGCCAAAAAAAAGGAAAAAAAGAAGAGGTTTCATATAAAGCAAAGTAGCAAACAACATTGACAAATCAAATTCCAAAATAAGGCAAAAGTAATACCGAAAGAGCTTGCCCTTGAAGCAGTGAGCTTCTTATTAATATTAATGCTTGGGGAAGAACTTTATTTCTAACAGTCAAACCAACGTTTGGGATTGACCTCCTGTCAGCCATCAAGGTGCAGCAAAGTTCTAGGGACAGCGCTGTCATGTGCAAGTCTGAATCACTGATATGCATATGATGTATTAGCATAGAGATGGTGCTAAGAACATATTTCAGAAAGACAATGTAAATCATAAGATCAGATAGCAAACTATGCATGGAGATGCCAACAATAGGACACTGAAGAAGCCAGTAACAGAGGAAAATTAGAAGAAAAACGCCAGTAAGAAAAACCTTATCAAAGTTGAAAGCTCCACAATAATGACTTCATAGGCAGCTGAACCAATTTTATCACCATAAGCAACAATTAGAGAATTTAGAGTCCCCAACGTTGCCTGTCTCAATGCTCGATTTGCCTGTTCTTGACAAGACACGCCAATTTAAAAGCACGGTCCACTAATATGAAATAAGACAGAGAATAACTTTCTCAACCAACAATTGGAGACTAATAGTCAGACATACTTTCCGCAAGAAGGCAGTTAACTCAGTAATAACATGTTCAAGAACACATGATAGGTCAATCCGCAGAGGAGAAGCAGCAATAACAGCAAAAGCCTGGAAGCAAACATCTGGGTTTAGCAGTCTTTCACCAATACATCCATAATGCACCCACATTAGGTACCCAACATAAAAAGTTCACGTCCAATAAGATAAGCACAAAACACAGGTTCTGCATAAAAAAGTAGGGAAAATCTTATTTGGTACCTTTTTACAAACTAATATGCAAAATATCACAATGGGAAGGGGTTTTGTCATCAAATTCTGAAGAAAAGACAAGGTTCAGCTTTTATCAAGAAGAGATTCAGCTGTTATTAACAACGTTGTAGACTACTGGAAGTGAGTAAGACGGCAACCGTGGAAGCATGATATCTGGAGGTGAAACTTCAGAAACCAGAAAGCAACAAAACTTTTCATCCAAATGAATTTTACTAGCTTATTTATGCAGAGGAAGGGCAAAATTTGGCAGGAAACAACATATTTGACTATGATTCATATTAATCACATGTTTGTTCCTGGCACCGTTTGTTTTAGTTGGCTGATGTTGACTGGGTAGTTCCAGCTTCGTGTGTCCATATGCTAGTTGTTAACTAAAGATGTTTTGGTCCACAAAAAAGGCTCCCTTAAAATAGTTTTATTTGTGACGTGCTTCAGGTTATTGGGACGGAAAGGAAAGCAAGAATTTTCGAAGATAAGATTGAATAAGTTCATGATCAGAGAAAGTTTGGATTTGACAAAACAACTAGACTCCACTAACCAAAAAATAAGTCTCAGAAAATGGTTGCTTTCCTTTCATGACTTGCATGACTTGAAATTCGGAAGTAAAGGAAAAGTGTTGTCAGTTATTTTATTTTCGCTTTTGTTCTCACCTCCCTTTAAGGGGGTTCCTTTGTTTATGATTGCAAGGATTGGGAAAGTTGTTTCTCTTGCATCTTTGTTTTTCATCTTCATTTTCTTTGCGTGTTGGAGGACATCTGGCCTCCTTGATCCCCTTTCTATTCCTTAGTTTTTACTAAATTGCAAAAACAAGATGTATTAACATCACAGCATGAAAAAAATAAGAACAAGATATAAGCAGCCAACTTCTAGCATAGCAACAAAAAGACTAATTTTAGGGTCGACTAGAAAAAATCATTCCCATGAACTGAGACTCCTAAGTAAGACCTTTCAGACCAACCTTCACCGCCGTAAGTCGGGTAATTTCATTACCCATCCGATCAACCAGAACAGGAAGGCATGTGGGTAGTTTCACTTTCAGGTTATCACCAAATGCTGAAACCACAAGTCCCATGCAAGAAATTGCACACTCTTTAACCTCCTGTAAGAGACGCATTGTAAGAAAGTCCAAATGGAGAAGGTAATAACTTTCTATTCGCAACTCCACTAACCTGATCTTGATCTTGATTCGTCAAGCGTGACATGATGGCATTATATATGGGATGAACATAGGGCTTGAAATCAAAACCGTAACCCTGGCCAACAAAATCATTAGCATGTTGGAAAATTCTCAGGTAGTATCTCAATGTAAGAAAAGATGCAACTCACCTCAATATTTGGCCGTATGACGCGAACAAGTTCCCCACACACTCTTAATGCCTCAGCTGTAACTTTGTAATAGCGCTCACCAACAGCAGATAAAACAGGAGAAGAAAGAGCCTGGAAACATCAAGTTATAAATAATCATTACAGAAAATAGAGAATAGATGAAGATGTTCCATATGAATACTGAAAACTAAAGAAGATCAAGCCAAATCAAAGCACTGGATACAAGAGATAAAAATAATATTTATGGTGGGTATTGTAATTGGAAGATGACCTGCCAAGGGGTTATTTGGTAACCTCAAGGTCTTTTTTTTTTGGCTATACAGATATAGAATTTGTAATATAATTTTTTGGAAACATTTTCAGGGACAATTGTATTCATTTCTAGGATATTCCAATTTCTTTTCGACATAACCTTCTACGTATTTCCTTGTGTTATCCAATGGGAGTGTGGTCTTTTAAGGGGCTTTATTCACCCAAGAATTTACTGGGTAAGCAAATAAGATCACTTGCACCTAAAAACACAAGACAAAGTGAGATTATACATCCAGAGTTCATGAGGACTTCAAATTCTCCATCTTCTTTCAGTAACGAATACTTCTAATCCAGAGTACAAACCATCTGAGATCCCCAGAAATCTAATAAAAGTGCCACAACTTATACCCCCATTACTCAGAATTAAAATGCTATCAAGAAGAAAAATCCAACTGTATTTCACCCAAAAGAGTCCAATCCATTGTTCTTCACTTATTCTTCCCTCAAACCAATCAAAGAAATATTCTTCTAAGGTAAAGCTATAAGTAATTGTCCCAAGATTATTCATAACTCCAGACCAACAACTTCACAGAGATATGTCACGTTCACCAAGCAATCCTCCAAGTTCAATAAACTAAAAAAAGCGTATAAGATTTGATTTACCGGACATTAAATTCGTGATTCCCATAGGCCATAAATCTATATTAATTTGTAGTACTCAGAACCAAATGGTGATATTGTCATTTCAAATGACATCTAGGAGATACACATGACTCCCTCTTTGCTATATAGTGCAGAAGATAATGTCTCAAGCAGGATACTGGTGGTACTCCAGTACAGGTGGAAGATGCTTTGTCCAACGTGTCTAGCTGGTCATGGACCAAACACAACTAGTAATTTAGAATAGCACAAGATAAAGACCCCAACACCACCCCCCCCACCCAAAAAAAAAACTATGCATCAAATAACCCATTTTATTCAGAGAACACGTTTTCCAACCTAAAGAATGAAAGAAGATTATTGATAACCTTTCAGAATTACAGAAAATGGCCTACTCACGTGGGCCACACCCACAAACCACAAACATGAAGGCAGAAGCACTTCCATAAATGCACGTATCCTTCCTTAAGATACTACAATGAAAAGTGAGCAACTATTACCTTAATATAAGGGTGAAAAACAGAAGGTGAATGGGAAGCTAACACTAGCCTTGTAAATACAAGAGCCTCAATCTTCAAATTTGATGTCGCAGATTTATCCTGATAAAGATAACAGTAAAAAGAGAATGGTGAAACCCATAGCATTAGCGCACACAAAGGAAATACACAGAAGAAAGACTTCACACGACTTATTACTGTTTCTTCTAACACAAGATTTTACTCACACACAATGCCTTATCAATTCCAGGAATGAGTGATCCAATGTGATCTGCCAGGCAATCAGGCAAGACAACAACAAGTTCTTTCAGAACTGAAAAAGCACCCACCTGCAGACAACAAAGGCATGCAAAATTGGGTAAAAATACAAAATTGTACATCAGAAGTACCATGTCCATAGTGTGTTCACATTCCAACCTTTGTCTTAATAGATTTCTCACGTAACTGCCTCGTGATTGATCTAACAATCTTGGGTACTTCTTGTTTTAGTAACCATCTTGGACTGCCAAAGAAGCGAAGAAACTGAAGTTACTTCAAGTGAATCAGCAGTAAAACAGATGAAGCTGCCATCAGAAAACAAGTTGCAACAAACAAGGGCATATGCAATGAGTTCTATCCTGGACGACAAGGAACCTCCCTCCCTCTCTCTCGTGCATATGCAATGAGTTCTATCCTGGACAATGAGGAACTGAAAAAGAGTGTTTCAGGATCCAGGAACACACAAACACACACACACTCTCTCTCTCTCTCTCTCTCTCTCTCTCTCTCAATTTATATATTCGTACAATGTACACGTGCGTGCTCCCAATCTACTCCAACATCATTGTTCTCTCCTATGACTCTTTTCGTTACCATTCTTCGCTTGTCTCCTTGTTTCCTCCAAATTTCTCTGTCCATATTTATACTCTCTTTAGGTAACTATATTCTCTCTAAATTATTCCACTTCTCTATACTGCTCTTTTCAGAAAAGACCACCAGAAGTGGCGTCAACATACTTAAGAAGTTTTATTCCATGGTATCAACAAGTCACGCCCCTTAACACAGGTTACACGCTTGAAACACAATAATAGGAGCCCTATGTAATGCTCCTCATAAACAAGATGAGCACACAAAGTGTTCAACCTTTCTCATCTTCTCTCCTTTTCAAGAGGATACGATGTTGCATACATGTGCATCACTAGTAAAGCATCCAATGGAGATTTCTTAACACAATGCCAAAATGTATGAAAGGGAATATTGTAGGGACATGAGTAGAAGTGGTTAACAAAATACTACAATAACTACACGAGACTGTATATCTTTTCAAGGATACAAATCTAGAAAACAAACCTAAGCAATTTGTAGACAAATAAGTAACTACTTTGCAAACACAACTATTCGTAGACCAAAAAAAAATCTAGTTAGCCTACACATAGGTTCTGCATATCCACAAGAAGTCTTGTACCGCTCACCCAAGAAGATTCCTGTAGGTTCTGCATATCCACAACAAGTCTCATTCCGCTCACCCTCCACATGAACATCAAAAGACTTTATCAAGCCTTCCTCTCCATACCACAGCTCATCTTATTGTGCTCACCCTAAATGATCCACATGAACATAAAAGGACCAAAAGATCAAGCCTTCCTCTCCCTACTAAATCAAGCCTTCCAACAGAAAAGAAATTAAAGAACTAAAACACGCCACGACCATCACAAGACATGAAAAAGAAACTGGTTACTTTGGTAGGCAACTTCAACGCCATCCCAAAAGACATGCCTCCTCAAAATCAGTAAAAGGAACTTTTGCTTCTTCATGCATACTCCGCCATGAAGCCCCTTATGTCTGACAAAAACGAAGAGAGGAGGAAATTCTCCCAGGGGTTTGCTCTCCAACCATCTAAACCTCTACTTTCATACCCACATCCTACTTCCAGCACTCAATTTGCCAACAGTTGGCAACTTGGCATAACATTTTCCAAGCCCCCTGAATCTCGTTCCATAACCTCCTAATCCACAAAGGTGGTATTTGAACTCCTCACCTATACCACTCCAGAGGTAACGTTGGCGCATCTTCCCAATATATCTAACCACTGCAGTGCAAAGGTAAACAATGATATGTAGTACATACGCAAACTCAGGAAAGTGCTTTTTACTCAAGTCCATCTCCAAATGTCTCCTACGTCCAGTCAATCTCCTTGGAACTGCTTGATCACCCATCCCAATATGCGATGGAATTGAAGGTATATTTTCCACCACAGAAATACTGTACAATTCACAGAAAAGTAGCTAGGTTTTTCTTCAACTAGAGCGCACACATTATTTTAACAGCATAGCATACAGTAATAAGTAATTACCAAAATGGAAGAAAGAATAAGGACAAAAACTTCTAATATGATCGACAAGATTTGGACAGAAAAACAGAAAACTTACCTCGTTTCGGTTATACCAATCTGCCCTTTTGTCACGTTTCCTGTCTGACGAAGTAACTCAATGAATGTATTGAACACATCCATCTGCAGCAACAAAAAATAAAAACACATAATGAATGTTATTAACTTATTACCAAGCAAGAACCCCCACTCCCCCGTGAAAAAAAGAATAAGAAAGAAAGAAAAGGAGAACAAAATAGTGAAGGTGAGTTTTTAAATAAATGTCACTAAAAAGCATCATTTTAGCCTTACCTTAACATTTTCTTCCCTTTCTTTAAACCTGTCTATCAGCTTTGGACAAGCCTGCACAAAGATATTCTAAGAGCATGTACAACAGAGTAGGGAAAGTGCATTCCTAGGCATTTTAGAGAGTCAAACACACAAAAACACCCCTGCTACAGCACGTAGGCATAAATACCGAAGAACTATTCAATAGGCTTTGATTATTTTATTCTTTTTGTGGTCCTTTGCACTATCTCTCTCTTCTCTAATTTGTTACTCTTATTTCTTGTATTTCACCACATAATGAACTAATAATATTATATTCAAGGATAGGTAAAATAGACAGTATTGGTATAATATTGAAAGAGATGTGAGTAGGTAAAATGTAAAATTAGTACTAATCATTAGCATTTTTTGGTAACCACTGGTGTACTTGCTCCAAATAACATAAAGAACACTGTAAGGGGAATCAATTTTGCTTCTTCAACCTGCCCTATACAGCACCAACACACCTACATGCTAATTTTCAAAAACTAGAGGACATAACACGCAGGGAGAAATGTAAATTCTCTCTCTCTATCTCTCTCTCTCTCCATATATATATATATATATATATATATATGTGTGTGTGTGTGTGTGTGTGTGTGTGTGTGACTTTTGATCTATTGCTCTCTATTTTGACTGTTGGATTGTTTGAATTAGCAAGGAGCTTGCTTGATTGTTTTAATTGGTAATTGAATCAATTTTTGACCAGTAGTTTCAATCACCACCTCTGGGACTCTTTAGTGCTTTAGATTATTTCAGCATTCTATCAGCTCCATCCTTAATGAAAATATAAAATATATATATATATATATGTGTGTATCATCGAATGAGGGATCCCTCATTTTTCCTACAGTGCCGACCTCTCATTTCCGGGTTATATTTTGATGATCCAAACCGTTCGACTTGTTTAAAAATGTTTTTAAGGGTACTAGCGAGAAATCAGCTCAAAATATGACCGGAAAGTGCTTGATCCAAACAGTTTTAAAGCTTGACAGGAACTTTTTTGTGAAAAACTGTTTGGATCGAACACTTACCGATATTCTTTTATCATAAAAACATGTATATAAGCAAAATGATAGCATTTATTTTATCATAACATACGTACTCTGTTTTTTAACATTATTTTTATTTCATGTTTCACAATTATGGCGCCCACAAAAATATTCAACATTAGTACATGTATTCTCGCTGAAATAAAATAGACAATAGGAGATGAGAGAGAGAGAGAGAGAGAGAGAGAGAGAGAGAGTTGAATAAAGACAAGAGGGAGAGACCCCAACTTTTATGTTAATTACTTTTTCACTGCACATAAAACTTGTGATTCTTATGTTTTTATAATTGCATTTTTGTCCCCAAGTGTCCAAAAGTATCCATAGGATGTTCTTGGGGTGCCCGAGTGAGTTGGGAGAGTGTCCAACTATAAATAAAGCAAAAAAAAGTTCGGACGCTTTGAACTTGAGTGTTAGACACGAGTCCATAGAGAGTCCTGAGCATGTCCGACCAATTCAGAAGAGTGTCCAATACAAAACTATCTGGGCACTTTGAAATTACGTGAAGAGTGTCCAACACCGGTACGTTGTCTTCAACCAATGTCCATGTTACATAGATGATAGAATCTACCTAACACAATCTTGGGGGGTTGGGAGGGTTCGACATATCGGTGTCGGTCGCCATAACGGTATCAGTTGTGAAGGGTTTCGGGGAGTAACAGTCGTAGCATAATGGCAGCGGTAACCAGAGACGTGAATTTTTTACAAAAACCGTTACCGTAATGGCCATATTAAGCCCACGAAAGCCCCTATTTTAGCTAACCATCGGTTACTGCTGTTACGTAAGGACCATTACCGTCATGTAACACTGTTACATACGCAATTTTTCTTCACACCATAAAGGCCATAACAGGACTCAGGACCTACCAATCCTGTTACACATCATCCGTTACCGTTACGTATCCCCGGTACTCCAAACCATAATACTCCTCAATCCAAAAACATAAAGCATTTCATAACGGCATTAATTATTCAACGCTTGAGTGAACGAAGGACATAAAGTAATTACAGTGGCCCTTGAGTAAAGGAAATAAAATAAGAGGGTACCAAGACGTCCACTTTCATTCATTCATTCATTGTTAAGATAAACCTATCTCTATCTTACATTAAGCTAGGAAATGAACAAAGGATAAATCTGGCAAGAGGATATACACTCAATAGCACTTGCAAGTTGCAAATATACCTCCTCATAGAGCTTTGAAAGCATCTCGGGACGGGAAACAATCAACGCAGCTAAGCACTTAGCCGCAGCTCTTCTAACTTTCCAGCTAATATCCTCATCGTCTGTATATTCATTCGCACTCTCACTACAAGGTCGTCAAGCATTTAGACATCAGTGGAACATCATTATTTGCCAATAATATCATTTTGAGCATGCTAGGTCTAATCTAATAAAAAAAGGTAGGAACGACATACTCATCTTCCTCCTCCTCATGGCTCTCATCGTTAGTATCTTCGTCCATGTTATCAGTGAAATTAGGATCATAACTAAGATATTCTAGGGTAAGATGAAGAATCTGATCGCAGTACGAATATATATCTCTGGGGCACCTGAGGAGGAAGCTCTCCAAAGCCTGCATTCCAAATAAGCACATGTGCCAGTTGGAAGACGAAAAAGACAAGGAAATATAGCCCGAAGAATCAAAAGAGTAAGTTCATAAACATAATACCTGGAAACTATACTCACGAAGCTCCTCATCATTCTCCGATGCACTCGTGCAATAGTTAAACAGTACTGGAACTGTATCTCCAAGATGGGGACCAAAACGGTATCCAACAGCACGGCTAAGACACAACAGCCCCATAACTTATCAATATCATCGTAGTTAAAAAAAATAACAAGTACATAAATAAAATAAAATAAAAAAACACCATCAAAGGTAAAGAAAGAACGGAAGGGAAGGGAAGGGCAATGCAGCGGAACTCAGATAGTAGGTTAACATAATACAAATGGAAACAATTTCCGGGTTCTATCCCTGATTTTCTGAAAAATGGCAATGACAGCAATTTTACAGTCAGGTCGTTAATTGTCAAGAATGGTAAGAATATAAGTTTATACGTACCCTCATCTACGGGAGGGGACCCAGGTCTCATAAGATGTGGTGGTAACTGGTAACCTATTCGATTACTTTAAAACAGAATGAGAAAACATGAGAAACTATCCATAGACAAGAGACTAACTCAACCGTCTGTATAGTCATGCTACTGCTACCCACCATGATGAATGAACAGACTTTCCAAGGAAGCTTAGGAGGTTAAAGTCTTAGGACACATAATTAAGCATTCAACAACAGAGTGACCAACAACTTTTGATGCAAGAAGGCTATGTTAGATGTTTACTAAGACTTTTAGAGAATAGAAGATGGTGATTCATCATTGTCTCAACTCATAGGGTCAAGTTACGTCCTAGACAAAACATGAAAAGTACATTGTCAATGACAAATTACAACTCTATTGAGACAAACAGTAGATTTACATTTTCAAATGGTTTATGGTACACGGAGATTCCAAGCCAATGAAACTGACAATCAAAAGGAACCTCTTCACCAATCATATATTGTGTATATATGCGTGTGTGTGCGTGCACTGTGTATGTTAGAGAACTTACCTAAGAGCACCAATCATCTGAATGTTTGTACGGGTCATTTCACTTTTTTTGCCCTTAGTTTTCAAAAGCCGAACAACTTCAATGGTTGACTTCGCCAACAAATCATCGGACAAACTTGAAGCCAGAGATGCTGAAAAAGAAGAAAAAACATCAGCAAAATTATTGTTATCGCCCCTGTCTAAAATATAAATCTAAGACTTGAGATTAAGTGTTCAACTCCCTCCCCTTTTTGAAAGAGTAACAGCATCTAACATAAATGATTGCACTAGAATTTCATATCCTTAGCCTTACCAAGACATGAAACAGTCTTCTTTCTAACACTAGCTTGGTTGGAACTCAACTGGGGCAACAATGCACTTAATAGCACCTCATGGTCTGATGCCATCAGATTCCCATATTTGTGAAGAGCATCGCATAAAATATCAAGGCATTCACACTTTATCTCTGCACTCATTCCCTGTAAAAGAAAAACCAGTAGTAATTGTTAGCAGCTATGACGCACCGACACTCCAAAAGGGTGCCGTATCCACGTGTCAGACACGGGGACACGGCGGGGACACGCCCAAATACATATTGGACATGCCACGAGGCATGTTCCTTAATTTTTGTTATTTTTTGATAGGGGACATGGCGGGGGTCAAACTGTAATGTTTTTAATTTTCAGGGGTTAGTATGAAATTACTCAAAATATTTGGGTTACACTATAATTATACCTTTATAACTTAAAATTCTACATCGACTACAGCAGTTGATTACTCCACTCATTGTTCCAAACCTTGGGTCGACACCAAAGGAGCTCTCTCGTCCATAGTTGTCAAGGGCGAAAGGCGCACCGAGTTGCAAGGTCCTATTGGGCCCAAGGCAAGGTGCACGCCTTTTTGAAGCAAGGAGCACCTATGCTGGAAAAATAGGTAAAATAGCATACACTAATATTTCACATAATAAGCACTAAGCCAATGAGTTTACCCTCCAAAAGATGCATAAAAACATCCATCACATGTCAAATAGACTAAACATAAAAAAAAATTGGTTGAAAATCCCAGAACTTATTTTTACATATGAACTATGAAGTTATACGCATGTAAATAGAGGGAAAAGAGGAAGAATACATTGATAATTGATGAGTAGAGAAGAACGAGAGAGATGAGCAGAGACGACTGAGAGAGATTAGAGGAGATGAGGGACAAAGGAGATAGATGGAGATGAGAGGAGAGATGACAACTAATCGACGGCCCCTTTGTTTTCGATTGGCTGTTATCGATTGAGGAGAGCCCCTAGTTTTTTTGATTCGCCCTTATGTTTCATTTGTAATCTACGGCCGAAGGTAAAATTTTAACCTAGACAACATAATTCTAGGGATGTGATCAATTTTGAGAGAAGCGCGCCTTTTTGCGCTACGTCGCCTAGTCTGCACCTTGTTCAAGTCGCCTCGCCTGGGTCCATACAAGGCGATGGGGGTGCACCTCGCCTAGGCGCGCATATTTGCACCTTTGACAACTACTCTCTCTTTCTAATGCGGACTGTAAATGGCTTAGTCGCCGGAGGAAGATTTTTGTCCAAGAAATATTATTATTGTTATTTTAATTATTAGTAATAGGAGGCACTTAATATTTAATTAGGTTATTTTTAATGTTTCCTTTTATTTCCGTTAAGGTTTTGAGTCTATTAGGTTATTTTTAATGTTTCCTTTTATTTCTATTAGGGTTTTGAGTCTATAAATAAGACGTTCAACAATGTAATCATCAGACTTGATTAATGAGATTTTGAGAATTAGGGTTTTGACCCTTGTGTGTGTCTCTCTCATCTTCTCCCTCTTTCTTGTCCGGCATCTCTCTCTCTCTATGCATATGTTATTCTACGAGTCACTATGGATGTTCTCTCCTTCGATTGCATCGTATTTAGGACTGCAAACGAGCCGAACTAAGCTTCACCATGTGGGCAACACGTGAAAAAGAAAGAGAGCTGGACTCTTTCTTTATAGTGGTTCAATGGGTGTGAGTTCTCAAGAACTTCCGATGTGGGATTCATATTTTTCCACTCACAACGAAATTCCTACCTCAAGCCTTGTCCTACATCGGTGAAAGATGTGCAAGGGTATGCACTCCTCCCCTATAAAACTAAGCAGTAGACATACATACGTGTGTGGTTGCCTACGTTAGGTGTGGCTGCATAAGCCACGTGCTCACACGTGGAAAGTAAAACCCAAAGTTGTCTATTTTCAAAATGTATACATATAATAATAAACCAAACCAAACCGAGCCTTACGTCCCAATCACTTGGGATCGGCTACATGAATCCGTTTCCACCATTGAGCTCAGTCAAGAGCCATTTGTTCACATAGACCCATTAGACTCGTATCTTTGCGCACTACAGCATCGAATGTCAATTTAGGTCTACCCCTCCCCATAACATTGCTACCTAGAGCTATCCTATCCGCTCTCTTAACTACTGCATTTTCTGGTCTACGGTAGATATGCCCAAACCATCTTAACCTATTTTCCCTCAACTTCTCCCCTATAGGTGCTACACCTACCTATGTAGCACGGACACGGATACGGATACGGATACGGACACGGACACTGACACGGCAATTCTAAAAAAATGGGGACACGGACACGGTGTGGGACACGCCACGTGTATAAATAAATAAATATATAACTACATATATACATATATATTTCTTTTCTTCCATTCATGTCCTATATGAATGTATAAGATTACCATGGTCCAAATAAAGGCATAATTACAGTTTTAATCCAAATATTTTTGAATAATTTCATATTAACCCCTCAAAATTAAAAATTTATATTACATTTTGACCCCTAGCCGTGTCCCAGCCGTGTCCCCAGCCGTGTCCCCAGCGTGTCCCCAGCCGTGTCCCCCATTAAAAATAATAAAAATTATTGGACACGCCACGTGGCGTGTCCAATACGTATTTGGGCGTGTCCCCGCCGTGGCGCCGCGTCCACGCTTTTGGAGTGTCGGTGCTACATAGACACCTACCATCTCACGAACTGTTTCGTTTCTAATCTTGTCTCGTCTAGTCTTACCACACATCCACCTCAACATTCTCATTTCCGCTACACTCACTTTGCTCACATGTTGTTTCTTAATAAGCCAACATTCTGTCCCATAAAGCATTGGTGGTCTTATGGCAGTTCCATAGAATTTTCCCTTCAATTTTGTGGGCACCCTCTTATCACATAGTACACCAGTAGCGCTTCTCGACTTGAGCCACCCCACTTGGATCCTATGGGTCACATCATCCGTAATCTCTCCATCTCTACTAATAATTGAACCTAAATACCTAAAACGATCACTCTTTGGTATCTCCTGGTCTTGGATCACCACTCTTTCTTCATGCGCACTACTGGTACCATAAAACTTGCACACCATATACTCAGTTTTACTCCTACTTATCCGAAAACCCTTTTGACTCTAATGCTTCCCTCCAAATTTCTAGTTTCGTATTAACACCTCTAGCGGTTTCATCTACGAGGACAATGTCATCTGCAAACATCATACACCATGGAATATCCTCTTGAAATTGTCTAGTCAATTCATCCATAACTAAGGCAGAGAGGTATGGGCTCAAGGCTGACCCTTGATGCAATCCTACGGTGATTGAAAATTCACTCGTTTCCCCTACTGGTGATCTAATGGTAGTGAGGGCACCTTCATACATGTCTCTAATCACCTCGATATACCCTTTGGTCACTCATTTTCTCTCCAAAACCCACCATATGATATCCCTAGGTACCCTTTCATAAACCTTTTCTAAGTCTATGAAAAGCATATGGAGATCCTTCTTCTTTGCTCTGTGTTTTTCTACCAATCTCCTTAATAGGTAGATAGCTTCCATGGTGGATCTTCCTGGCATGAACCCAAATTGTTTCTTTGACACCGTAGTCACCATCCTCAAGCGATACTCAATAACTCTTTCCCACAACTTCATCATATGGCTCATCAATTTAATACCTCTATAGTTGTTACAGCTTTGAATATCCCCTTTATTCTTATAGATAGGTACTAAGGTGCTCATTCTCCATTTGTCGGGCATCTTCCTAGTCATAATAATCTTGTTGAACAACCTCGTCAACCAAGTCACCCCCAAGTCACCTAGACTTTTCCACACTTCAATAGGGATACCATCTGGTCCTAGGGCCTTACCCAGTTTCATCATTTTCAAAACTTTAACCACTTCGAACTTTTGTATTCTCCGATAAAACTCATATTCTACGTTCTCACCAGGTAAATACACTTCCTCCCCCCAAAGCCTCCTTCATGTTTCTCGCCAGGTATATATATCGGGGCGGTTCCGGAGACGCTTAAAAAAACCCTCCAAATCTTAATCTCATAGTTCCCGATCAAATTTTGATGATCCGAACCGCTTAATGTGTTCAAAACGTGATTTTAAGAGTGCCCACGAGAAACTGGCAAAAAAACTAACTGGGAAGGGCTTGATTTGAGCAGTTTTTTATTGAACCGTTCAATAAAGTTCAATAAAAAACTGTTCGGATGAAGCCCTTCCCGATCATTTTTTTTGCTGATTTCTCGCGGGCACCCTTAAAATCACATTCTGATTACATTGAGCGGCTTGGATCATCAAAATTCGATCAGGAACTTGGGGGGATTTTGTAAGAGCTTTTTCAAGTGTCCATGGAACCACCCCGAATATATATTATAAAACTATACAAATAATAATTTATATTATACTCCCTCATTCCTAATTGAAGGTCCGTCTTTCCTTTTTTGGGTGTTCCAAAATCATTGTACATTTTCAAAAATCAACCCAAAAAAGACTACTAATTTCCCTTTATGCCCTTTCTTCTTCAAATTTAGATATTTTATTTAGCAAACCAAAACTAATTCAAAAGTTGGTGCCATTATTGCAAATTGATTTGACCTCTGTTTTTTCAATTTTAATCACACAGTCTAGTTTCAAGGGCAAAAAAGGAAAGAAAGTTCTATTTAGGCAATAATGATGCTCTATGACCATGGCTGTTTTGTTTTGTTTTAATGGTAACGGTACGCATCTATTATGTTAAAACTACTAATGGTTAGTGTTTATGGTGAAATGTGAATGTTAAAGTAGTTCCATGTTTACATTTTGCAATTTAAGCATGGAAGACAAGAATATATATATACACACACACACAACGGCTCAAAAAAGAAGTCCGCATCTAAGAATACTGTGGATGTCCGCAGTCGAAGTGCGCGTGCACACACACACAACGGCTCAAAAAAGAAGTCCGCATCTAAGAATACTGTGGA
>BPLS01000132.1:118845-138544 GCA_019656275.1 Rhododendron kiyosumense
CCCGATATATATAATATATATATATATATATATATATATTATATATATCACACACACACACTTGGTGTATCCCCGCCATGTTCGTATCCCTATTTTTTTATAGAACTGACGTGTCCGTGTCCGTGCTACATAGGTTAACACAAACCCTAAAGGCAATATCCGTTACTTAGTTGCAGGAACCTTCAACTATGCCCATGTTTCTTCGACGGAAACGCGCTTCCGCGTTCCCGTCGAAGGAAACTCCAAGAAACTTGTCCCAATGACGACGGGAACTCGTGCCTTACCTATACGGGAACTTACACCAAAAAAAATGGTTGAGAGACTTACGATTCAAGCTGCAATTGGTACCTTTAAAGTTGTTTTGTTCTTGTTGGTGTGCACATCTGATCTTAACCTTCTAGAGTTATACTAATGCCTTTAACTTTTATGCATATTTAATATGCACAAGAGCTCTATTATGTAATCATGGGCTACAATAAAAATTTTGAAATATAACTAGAAACTTATAATTTTAATAGTAATATTTTATGTGGTAGAATAATATTTTTATATTGACATTTAACAATATAAAATTCCAAAATATATTTATAATTTTAATAATTTTTCCTAACCGCTCCCAATGGCGCTCCCACACTTCTATGATCATCCGCTCCCCCGTCCCCGTCCCCGTCCCCGTCCCCACCCCCACTCCCGCTTCGTATAACTAAGATCCGTTAACCATAAGGGACAATTTAAAAACTACAAAACTCTAATGGCAGCAATAGAACAGCTTATCAAGGGATTTTCTTGCTCTTTCAATGGAAGCCCTTCGGCAATTGTTCAACAGAACACAAGACAGTGTCATAATTAATTTGCTTAGACAAACCCAATAACCCTGGCTACAAGATGGACATCCAATGGAACCTCTTAGCAAAACCCTTGTCTGCAAGCAACCATGGACCATTAATACACAGACGCGCGCTACATACTTGCATTCACAATTTCCTAGGCAAAGAAATGTCAGAACCCAAGGTAAAGAGAAAAATAAAGTATATTATGGCTCCGCAAATTATGATGGCTCCATGCATCAACCACAAATAGAAGCAACTAACAATATACAGCCTTCAGTACCGTCTTTGTTCTCCCATAAACATCTCCACATAATGGACTCCGGCCTAGTTTCCCAAAACAAGCTTGGGGCATATATTTTTTTTTTTTGTCCTTATTCAAAAAAATTCTGCATTTAAAAGTGTAAAAACTTGGATTTTTTTTCCCACAAAAAAAATTGTGTAAAAGTCATAATTTTTTACTTTTTCGATTCTCCTTGTCAAGACAAACCAAATGTTTGACGACAAAGTAAAAACTAACAAATGAAATTTTTTTTTAAACAAGGACAACACAAAAAAAAAAGGCCCCTAGCTTATTTTGGGGATTCTCCTTGTCAAGACAAACCAAATGTTTGACGACAAAGTAAAAACTAACAAATGCAATTTTTTTTAAACAAGGACAACACAAAAAAAAAAAAGCCCCTAGCTTATTTTGGGAAACTAGGCCTACAAGTACTTCAAAACGTACCAAGAGGATTTTCTAAAATGCAATTATTTTTCACTTCTAAGTTCTAACCCACTGTTTAGAGCACATGGATCCATAACAAAGTGGCAATGAAGAAGGTTCCACCCATCATTTTCGAATTGGATATCTGCAGCATGCTCTGATTTGATCATTGAAGTTCAAGCCAAGAGTATAGTGGACAGCTAATTCAAGCACAACAATGTTTGTTAACTGGTAGACAGTAGATTAGCCACCCATGAGGCAATCAGTCATCCATATCAGTTTTCAACCCTAGCTCGCCTCAATCTGAGCACTCCTATGTATTCCTATGAATTCAGTATAAAGGTTCGAAAACTCACCGGACCAGTTATTCCTTTTATCAGTTGTGGAGAGATGGAAACGAGAACGGATTGTGCAACAAATGAACTAGGGACCTCAGAAATAATTGTCTTCAAAGCGATGCTCGCAATGTCACGATGCTGGTCTTTTCCGTCAAGTAATTTATCACAAAGCTTAGTAGTCATCTCTACAACTTGTTGGTCCCGTACTTTCTTCACCAATGGAGCAAGACTGAAATGTCATGGAAAGATAAACAACAAAAATCAGAGAGGAGAATAATGGATAACACATAGTTACCATCACCAACTTCCCAGGATTCAATTAGAATGATAACTGCTTTGAACAAGCCAAGTACTTCTTATCCACGAGGTGAAAAACAGAACAAAAACAAATATGAGCACTAATATGACAAAAGTAACAAAACCACAAAACAATAGTAAAGGGCTTGTCCAATAATTTTCTTGATAAGCAACAAAATATCTCATTAAAAGCATATGAAAGGAGAACAAAGAGTCCGATGAAAATGAGGCAAAATCGCTACTAATAAAAAACAACCATTTCCCTTTGAAGGAGACAATGAAACCCAAAAAGAAGCTAGGTATTATTCAGATACTCACTGTTCTCCAAGGAAAACACCTTCGAGCCAAGTACGCATACAACCTAACACACCACACATTTTGTGCTTCATCATTTGAGTCAAATCCGCTAAAATATATGCATAACAAGTAGTCTCAACAAAATGGAATCATCCTATTAACCTCAATGTAATGAAATACTCTCCAGATGAGCTTAATGCTCTCCCACCCCCCAGTTTTGAGGAGCACACAATATCCCAATCGACCAAATTGCCAACATGGGAAGTAAAGATAACAGTTTCCCACACTGTTCGCCATCAGCTCACGATCCCAATGCGGTTTGTAGACAAGGATATGTAGTGAATCCAATGGTTGGATAAAAAGGTTCACAAGTTTGGAGGGAGTTAATTATCAATGGGAGGGTGATAAAAAATAATAGAAATAAGGTTTGTGCGAAAAAAGAGGTATTCTCAAATAGAGGCAATAAGAGGCTTGTAAGGTCTCACATGCGAGACGTTGGATTCCAAACCGTCACTCCACTCATCTATATTTTATTTTACTGCACGCCAATTGATGGCTAAGTGTTAGATTGAAATAACTTAACAACATAATTTACTCAGCAGGCAACAAGAAATGTCTAAGAATAAGTAACAAACCAAAAATACAAACATTTACAAAATCATCTGGGAAATTTAAGTCCTTTTAAGGTTTATTCCAACAGAAGAACGTTCCTATATAGCAAAAAAAAAAAAACCCTTCCATAAAGAGTGGATGTATTTCCTGTCAATAGGCAGACTAAATTGAGGGGTGGGGGGGGTTGGGGAAGAGAGAGAGAGAGAGAGAGAATTCTCTGGTAACATAAGAAGTCACAAAATCCCTTTTCAGCCAAGCAAGGGAAACAACAAAGGAACAGGGCCAAACCATTTTACAGCTAATCCAGATACGTCGCCAGCTGCATCATCTAGCTGCTGTAGGACAATGTTTGACAACTTCACCTCGAGATCGGCATCTGGTCTAAAACCCTCTTTGTTTAACTCATTTAGCAAATCAGAAGTTGCCATATATCTGTAATCCTTATCTTTGCCCGTCATCTGCACAGTAAAATGAATTAAGTCAACATATAATAGCCAGCAGCCTTCCCATTGTACACCAGAGAAAAGACATCGACCCAAGATTTTCCTGTGCACGTGTCAAGAAAGGGGAGAGGTTTTCCATATGCCTTGACCATGAAAATAAAAACCACTTGATATCATACCTTTTCCAGTATACCAGTCATGGTTAAATTCGCCATCTCCTGCAGCCGTATGATTAATGATGTTTCCAAATAAAACTCACTGAATGGGAATGCTCTGTTAACTTAATGCCTGCACAAGAAAAAGATCACAGAGAAAATTCAGTCCTCAAACAGGGAAATTTGGTAAGACTTTTCAACCGAAGAACAACAAAAGTCAAATTTTTTATTTTTTGATAGGCAAAAAGTTTATTAAGAAACTTGATAAAGGGTGCATAATACACATCAATAGGACACTCGAACATAAGTTTCTGTGATGGAAAAATGCGATAAATTGCAGGGTTCACCTCGTGGTGCATGTTTTTGTGGATTTAGTTAAAAACATAGAATCAACTCCATGACCCAGAGGAGACTAGCTCGAGTTAAGCTAAATTTGACTATTAGAATGGACGGCATGAAAGGTAAAGAGAGGTTTCCCTAGACTAATGAATTGATTAATTAAACGAACATGCCATACATGTTATCTAATAATATTAGACTTGTACGTATAGAAGTGTTGCTATGGGTTTTATTAACAAAAGAAATCAAGAGCCACAACCATAACTAAAATGGCAAAAGTAGATCACACTAGGACGACAATAAGTCATATATAGATTGGGTCATTTTCACACACAGATATACATTATAACACTTATAGGTTAAGGATGGTTGAACATTAGTTCCTCATTAGAGGCATGTGACATAAGCTGCGGGTGTTCCATAGTCTCACATGAACATATAAATGGCTTTAGTTAGCAACTTAGAACCAACCGGATGACCCAGTAAAGACTGGCTAAACCTAGCTTGAGTTCAGCTAAATTTGACCAACAAAATGGACCGACACGTAGGTCAAGAGTAACTTCTAATAGAACCCAAATACAGACACGCCAAAAAAGACAATGCTAAAAGACTCCTAAGTAGTTAAATACACTTATTGGTTCACGTTCAATTATACTTGTCAGGTAAATATGCCATATCCTGCCCAAAACAAAACACAGGTACTACACACCATTATCAAGACCTAGACGCAACTGCGCATTGGCTACGTAATCAATTCAATCATATGAACTCTGCATTCTCATGTTCTTCATAACCCCATCTATTAAGATTGCCTTGCTCGAAGGGTTTATTATACGACTATAACTATAACCTTACGAGGCATAAAAGAATTTTAACTTCAGTATTCAACCACAAAAGCTCGAGATTGCTCCCCTAAAACAATTGCAAAGCATTTACATGTCGAGAAAGTTAACACCACCACGATGTACAAGTAACAGTCCATGACACTGAGAAACCCTAGATGAGTGTATCGAATACGTGTAGCAATTTGGATGGATTACAAAATACTCAACCCTAGCCGATTTAGAAAGATTATTAGTAAAAGAAATAACCACAATCGTCCGAAGGAACTGTAGCTACACAGAAAGAGTGCGCCTCGCAGAATGATCGAACAAATATGGCGAAGAAAGGCATATCCAAAACGCGAGGGAGAGAGAGAGAGAGAGAGAGACTAGCCCTAACAATCTGCAGTAGACAAAACACACACACACTCTCTTTATATATACATACATGTGGATGTATATTCGATCTGTGGTGTTTTTGTTGTTGATCACTGAAAGAAGGCTGAGGGCTGTTCTTCGTTGAGTGACGCAATTGGTATAATAGTGGCAAAAACCAGAGAGAGAAAGAGGGGGACTGGATTGCACCGACGGTGGATTCGGAGGACAGCTGATTTTTATAGGAAGTGTTAATCGGACTCGGACCATTCTGCTTTGAGGTTTAACCCTACCCGCACCTAACCCGGCTTCTGCCGTACTGCGTGGTCTTTTTTCCATTTTCTTTTGGGAAAATGACCGGACAGTAGAGGACGAAGGGATTATTTTCCACTTTCATGGTGTACAGTTCTGAAATCACAAATGCATGGTGCCATCAATTTTAATCACCAATACATGATAAGCATAACACCAGTAAAACAGTTGGGACAATTTTGCCCCTGAATATAAAACGGCACCGTGGAATCAAAACCCCCAAAACCCTCTTTCCCTTCTCATTCAGTCAAAACAGAATACAGAAGAGACCAAGTCCATCTCTCCCTCCCTCCCTCTCTCTCTCTAAGCTTTGGTCTCCATTGATCTCCTCTTTGATCGAAAAGAATTGAAGACGTGCTCGAACTTCCTCTGGGCATTGATTCCGTCTCAATCCATTTCAATCACGTTGAATCTGTTTCACATGTAAGTTTTTTTTTTCGGGTTAGGGTTTGCGATTTATGGGTTTTGGTTGCAATGTTAGGGTTTTGGTCTCTGATAATTTGTTAGTAGTTGCAATGTTAATAGTTAGTCTTGGCCATGAGTAAATTTCATAGTCAATTGCATTTCGGTTTTCTGTCACTAGTCGATGTACACTACCGCTTGATACCGGCGTCTGCGTTTGGGTGATTTATTCTCGTATTTAGTGGCAATTTGATTCTTTCCCTGACCTTGATAAATCTTAGACGTCAAACTCAATCCATGAGAACAGGAAGGGGACTTTAATGAATTCTTTAAATACATACTTCATGGGTAAAGATTACTAACCTAAATGTAAACATTTAAGTAGAATTCTTAGTTGACTTTTCAGCCATATTGGATATGGTATTTAGTGGTGGATTCAGTGTTTGTTGGTGAGCTATGAAACACATATATTCTGTTTTTGCCTCCGTATCACGCATCATATCCGAATACCGATACTCTCTATACATTTTTTTGAAAGTATCCTGCTTTTAGAATAAGTTTTTGCTATCCCGATACGTTTCATATATGCACAGATACGTGTTCGATAGGCTTGGATATGTTTTCATACAGTTATATATATATATATATATATATATATATAAGTAGATGTAAATATAACTATATATAAATGTATCCATATCCCATATCCGTATCTGTGCTTCCTAATTGGTGATTGAAGTGTGGAAATATGGATGACCCATCTCTCATTCCACCTTAACCAACCTTCTTCGTACTAAAAAGAAAAAATCAGCAGCTAATTGCAATTGGAAACCAATTGGGTGGATTGGAGTGGTGGCATACCAACTGGGTCCGCCCGTCTTCGTTAGCAGATCTCTTGTGTAGGTGGTTCAATGAGATTTTATACAAGAATTTCCAAGAATAAGGCTTAGTTCATGACCAACATGAACGCTTTTGACCATATCCATTACATAATCATGAATTCTAAGAATTCCACTTAAACCGTTGAAAAGTTAACTTCTTCCTCTTCGAATCGACAGGTCATTCATAAAAAACGGAGTTCGGGTAACCTTAGCACGGCCTCGCGATTATAACTTAACGATTACTAAAACTGGTGCAGAGCCAGATTTTAAGTAAACTTTAACAGCAAATCTGTTATTGCTCGGGCATAACCACCGTGCACGGGTTGCACCGTTGGAAAGCCCTACAAGTCTAGTTTTCAGTAAAGAAAGCGGAATGTGATTTCGAGTCTCGAGCTAGGAGATATGACTGTTTTCTCAACTTGTGTCAGTGCTGACTGCTCAATTCCGAATTTGAGTGACGCTAGGTTAAAAATTCCTATAGAGCTCAATACTTTGAATTAGATCCTAAAATTTTTACTGTAGATAGAAGACTCATAGAGGAACTCTCAGAAAAATTCCCAGAAATTTTAGAACTTCCGAACTATCTCAATAAAATTCCCCAAAATCAGACAGACATGAATTTTTCAATTCTGCAGAATTCTTAACCAAGTAATTTCTGTTCTAAACCACTTTAACTACACAAATTCCATTCTCCTAAGACCTAATTAGGCTTTAAAGTACAAGAATATCCAGGTATATGTTAAGCAATGTATATCCAGGTATATCCAGGTATATGTTAGGCTTTAATCATGGGGTGCACTTCATGCATATTATTAGCAACTGTTGCTTGTGTGCAATTTTTTTTGTTTCTTTTATGTTTCATGCATATTATTCCCAGGTATTACTGAAATATATTTTAAAATTTGCCAAATGAAGGGCGAGTACGAGTAGAGGACAGAAGAGACCCCGGACTGAAGAAGTGAGCAAGGCATTTAAGGGACGTACAATGACCAATCCCTATTTAATTTTCAAGTATGTATTTGTTAGTACAATATTGCTTATTGGTTATGGATACATGTGTTGAATTCTGACAACAATTTTCTATTCACATTAAGTGATGCAATCCCTTTGTACTTTTACTAATACAGGGAAGAGTTCATACAAGGTGTGAGAGAGGCAGAGCCTTCTACCACATACATTCTAAAAGAGGTTAGATGATATTGTAATAAGAAGTAATAATACGTAGTTGATGTTGTGTTACTAATGTTTGTCTTGTTTGATTATGCAGCTTACAAAAAGAGCTGGAAAGAGGTGGAAGGAAATGTCTGAGGCGGACAAAGCACCATACATTCGAAGTGCCAATGAAGCGAAGGCGAAAAAACCAAAGGAGAAAAGGAAGACTGCAGTGGTATGGATTTTTGCATTGAATATTTGTTAGTTATTGTATATTTTTTGAAGTAATATGCATGTCAAAGTCATGCTCTTATCCAACATATCATTGAAGTTAAAATGTTATGTGATCAAAAATTTATAATCATTGCATTGTACAGCCCATATTTCGAAGTCGGTGTTCGCCGAAGAAATTGGGGGAATTAAATAAGAAGCTGACCATTAATCAAAGAAAAGCTATTGAACGACTTGGTTTTGGGTCGCTTCTCAATGTCCAATGCAATATGTTGCCTCGGGACTTCATATGGAAGTTGGTTGAACACTTCAACCCCAAGACGAGGACGTTGGAATTTGGGAGGTTGAGGACTTATGAAATAACAACTGCTGATGTGGCACGAGCCCTGGGTCTCAAACTTGGTGGTGTACCAGTTCCCACCAACTGTGAAGACAATCATGTCAAGCACATTGAGTCCCTTTTTTTTAGAGAAAGGGAAAAAGATGACGAGAGGACTGACTGTGAAAATGATGAACGATGTGTTTGATAAGAAGACATCTGGGACAAAGTTTAAAACTGCTTACGTTCTTTATGCCTTGTGTTGCTTCCTTTGTCCTACGACAAAGGATGAAGCAGGCCCAAAGTTATTTCCTGGTGTTATGGATCTAGATGCAATTCCACATTATGCATGGCCTCAGTTTATTCTTGACTGGTTAGTTCGCCAAATTACGATGCACAAGAAAAGAGATGCAAAGGCTGGAAAAAAAAATTCTCCGAAGATTGAGGCCCCAGGCGTTGGTGGTTGTGTTCTACTCCTTATGGTAATGCGCATTGTATTAAATTTGTTGCCCTCACATTTACAAAATGCTTGGATGGTACGGAATACATGTGCTAATGTATTTTTTAATTTTTGGTTGCAGCTTTTATATTTTGATAAAGAGCCGATGGGTATGACTGTAGGTCAAGAGGGTGGTCCATTGATTGAGTGCTGGACGCAACAGCGTATACAAGAACGCATTGGTAAGGAGGAGAATTTAGAGCTTTTGGACCCCACTTTAAGTAAATTTCCGCAGCCCCGCCTTCGTCATCCGGTTAGTGAACAGTTATTTACTTTTGTTGATGGTACAATCTATTTCATTCAACTAAATCTTATATCTTATATCTATCTCCTCCACAGATCTCTGTTCAAGGTTTTCAATTGGCGAAGAGAACTTTTATTGAACAGGTGCAACAGATTCAGAAAACGGACGACATCCTCATGGAAGCTTTGGAAAATCAACGTGATGTACGTCATGAATCTACTAGGGATGTTCAAAATCAACCAAGTGGAGAGCAAAGTGAGAGTGATGAAAGTGACGGGGGTGATGAAGGTGACGAAAGTGATGGGGGTGAAGAAGGTGACCCAACTGACGAAAGTGAAGAAGGTGACCTAAGTGACGAGGGTGAAGAAAGTGAAGGAAATGAGGGTGGTGAAGAAACAAAATGTGCAGAAATGGATTTCGAACCCAAGGGCATGGAATCTATATCTCCTTTTCCAGAAATTGCCAATCAGGGAGATATGCCAATATACACGCCGGAGCAAGTGACCATCCATGACATTTCGCAAGCGAGTATATATGGTCATACAGATGAGAGGCATGTGGGTGAAAACAAACAAGGGGAGGAACAACCGGATCAAGAAAATAAAGGGGAGGTGGACAAAGAAAAAGACCATTACGTACAAACGGATGAAGAAGTCGGTGTCGAAGGTGAAGAACATGTTGCTCTCAGTAAGCCATCAAAGAGACGGCCTAAGAGGGTGTTGAAACGCAGTCAATCTAGAAAGACACCCTATGTTGCTCATCCAGAGGTCAAAGAATCGAAGTATACCAATGACGAAAATACAGTTTACGCGTATCTTACGAAACGACCGCTGAAATCCGATATGTGAGTCACCACTAAGTCCTACATTAGGTTAATGCAATAGAGAATCTTCCTCCAAATACCAATCTTACATTATCATTAATTTCTTTATTTCATTCTCCACTTTATACAAGGTTTAATTAACTAATATCGTGCATTTTAAGACTTGCAGGGTGTTTGTTTTTAAAAATGAAGGCATTGGGTGGATTCTTGGGCGGGAACAGGTACAAGAGGTGTTCAAACCACGGGGTCATATGTCGACATTGGTAAGTTGAAGTACATTTGAGCATGCACAAAATTTGACCAAGTTTTATTACACATTTAGGCTTCATTTCATGTATCCATGTGAGCTTAAAAACCAACTGCTTTGTTTATATAAGGTGATGAAAATTTTGACAAATTGGTTGATGATGATGGAAAAATCGGCCACCCCTCGCGGAAATAACCAAGTGCCCCAGCCAAATCGGCACATGTTTTGTTGCTTTTTTGTGGTATTTTCAAACATGCCCGTACTTAGAATCTCCTTACTTATTCATTGAGGTTAGTTGAGTGGGTTTTAATATTATGCTTCCCTTATGTTTTAGGAGAATTTGCAAAAGTATGAAACAATTACAAATTATGCGGTGTTGGATGACCAAGTAGATCCGCAAATCTTGGGATATGATGTGACAATGTGTAGTGTGGTAAGTTTTATGTTATGTACAATTGTGATTAAATTGTAATATATTTATTTATGATTGGGGCCCCCGTTTGATTTCTATAAAATGGTGCATGCAGTTGTTTCTCCCTGTTTTGTTGAAATCACCTAAACATTGGTATGTTATTGCAATTAATCAAGTTGACAAGCGTCTTGAAATCCTTGACTCGATGTCCATAGATTGTCAAGAAAAGATAACAGCTAATGCTCATGCGGTAACCACAATTACCAACTCAATTTAAGTTTTGTCATTATGTTGTATGAGTTATTGTACATTTGACATTGTAATGTACATATGTTGTTCGCATCAGATAAGTGGATTGTATAAAGTTTTGCAACGAACGAGGAAGAACCTACATAGCGAATTTCATAAGTGGCCTATTGTGCACCCAATAGTCCCACAACAAAGTAACACGTGAGTGGTTACTTAAAATCTGTAGAAATGATCTTTTTATTTTCCAGTGAATGCATGCATTTAATTTAACGGGACACACTTATGTTATCCAGACACGATTGTGGGTTTTATGTCCTGAGGTTTATGGAGCATTGGACAGGGGGGCGGTTTAATACATCGCAGCTTGAGGTAAATAGTACCCCAAACGCTTGTGATGATTTGCTGTATGCATAGCATAATATCCCATCACAAAGAGACTTACACTTGTACTTTCGTGACAGGATTTGGAGAAAAATGATTTACGAAAGAGGCTACTTGTACGGTTCGTGTTAAGCCCGTTTAATAGTCTGCGAGATGCGCTTCTTAGTAAGTGCAATTAAGCTCCATAGTACGTTTTTGGCCATGGTATTAGGTGCTTGTTGGGATGTTGATCTTCATTACCTGAATCTACTTACGTGGCTGAATTGATGGTGGATCTGTGATATGTTGGTGAATGATTGGAAGACGAGGGGTATTTTTTGAAGTGTTTGATTAGATGACATGTCTTTTACCTTCGAATGTAATGTATTTAATGCTGGATCTGTGATTAGGTAAGGAGTGATATCAAGATATTGGGATGCTTTTTACTTTTTTTATTGGGTGAATCTACGATCTTAATTGAGGTGTAATTGATAAGTGTAGACCCTTATGCTGACTATGAACTCTTAGTTGACTTCTCTGCTAGATTGGAAATGGTATTGGGCCCAATGGTATTTAGTGGTGGATCTAAGGTTTGTTGGTGAGCTAGAACTGTTTTTTCTTCAATGGTAATTGTATATATATTTTATGTTTTCTTGGATGGTGTTTTTCTTTCATGAATCTAATGCGACTGTTTAAAGTGTGGAAAGTTGGGTAACCCATCTCCCGTTCCACCTCAACCAACCTTCTTCGTTCCGAGCAGGTGACCCAACTGCTCATTGCGACTGGAAACCAAGCCTGTCATTCAAAATGACTACGTCACAAATATGTGAAGACCATATATGATATTGATTTGAACCAAGTCGTATTTCTTGAGGCATTAGATGTGTACAAAATTAGGTGACCAATCTCTCATTTCACCTGAACAAACCTTCTTGAAACTAAACAGGAACAATATATTTGTGACAACAATATTGAAAAAGACCATTACGTGTTTTCAAAAAGACCAACTCATATGAGGTCCGAGGAATGTCATCTCCCATTGAAGCTCATCCAACCCTCTTTGGGCACAAAAAGGGCACGTCAAACATTGAAAATGACCAATCCTATATTGAAAAAGACCATCATTTTTGTTGATAAAGACCAAGTCATAATTTGTTCAATAAAGATTTAATATCCCATTGAAGGTCAACCAATTTTCTTTGGGCAAATTGAACAAGGCCACGTAAAATTAAATATGACTACATCATGATTAATGAATGAATAAAAGTTAGCTTGGTTTTTCACATAGACCAACTCATATTGTTGGACAACATTGAAGTGGAAAAATTGCGTCATCTTCCAATAAACTCAACCAACATAGATGAGAGTTATATAAGTTGGAGTTACGAAACAGGACACTTCAATAAAACTACAACATGTATACTTGTGGACCATATGTCTACATGGTTAAAGAAGATGCTTTCCACTTGATCTATATTCATTGAGGAATATAGAATATAGATGAAGTTATATCTTGGAAAAAGTCCATGCAATATAGCCTATGGACCACATATAATAATGAAGTCTGGAATGTCAACTATGAAGTTGGAAAGATAGGGGCTGTTTGATAAAACTGAAACTGAAAGCTGAAAAATTAAGTACTTGAAACTAAATGCTGAAATTTTTTAGCTGAAAAGTTGTTTGGTAAATATATTAAGTACTGAATTTAAAAAAATGATGAATTAATTTTGTTCCAATTCTCTCTTAATTTACTAACGGTCACAATATAATTTTGGTGATGGTGGTGGACTGGTGGTGTTGGAGGTAGTAGGAGTGGTGGTGTAGTGCTGGTAGTGGTGGTGGTGTAGTGATGGTGGAGTGGCGATGGTGGTGATGGTTGTGATGATGGTGGTGGAGTGGTGGAGGTGGTGGTAGGAGCTGTGGTGGTGGTGGTGTGCTGATGGTAGTGGTTGTGGTTGTGGTGGAGTGGTGGAGCTGCTAGTGGTGGTGGTAGTGTGGAGCTGGTGGTAGGAGCGGTGGTGGTGGTGGTGTAGTGATGGTAGTGGTAGTGATGTGGTGGTGGTAGTGGTGGAGTGGTGGAGGTGGTGGTAATGGAGAAAGTGGTGGTGGTGGTAGTGGAGTTGGTGGTGGTGGTGGTGGTGGTGGTAGTGGAGGAAGTGGTGGTGGTGGAGCTGGTGGTGGTGATGTGGTGGTGGTAGAGTGGTAGAGGTGTTGGTGGGAGTGGTTGTGGTGGTGGTATGATGGTTGAATGCAAGTACAAAAAAAATTTAGTCAGAATTAAGTAGCTCAAAGCTATTTTTTTTCAACTTTTTGGCCTATAATTTAAGTGGTACTTAATTTGTTTAGCAATGTAAAATGTGATTGTCAAATCTACTGAATCACTTATTTAATTGATTCAGTATTAAGTGCCGAATTTAGGTTATCAAACAAGCCTAGTTGAACCAAATTTGTTCGACGTATAAAGAGCAAATTAATGCCTTAACCAGGCCAAAAAAAGGGGCACGTAAAAAATTGAAAATGACTTTATGCTATATTCAAAAAGACCATTACGTTTGTTGAAAAAGACCAAGTCATATATGGCTCGACGAACGTCATCTCCAAGTCAATTTGAATCAATCTTCTTTGGGCCAAAAAAAGGAGCACGTCAAAAATTGAAAAAGACTTAATGCTATATTAAAAAAGACCATTACGTTTGTTGAAAAAGACCAAGTCATATATGGCTCGACGAATGTCATCTCCCAGTCAGTCTCAATCTTCTTTGGGCCAAAAAAAGGGGCACGTCGAAAATTGAACAAGACCTTATTCTATATTTAAAAAGACCATTACGTTTGTTGAAAAAGATCAAGTCATATATAGTTCGAGGTGTTTAAGAATTTCTCCCAATTACTCACGATCTGCAATTATTAATTCATTTTTGACGTGTCCCTTTTTTTGGCCCAAAGAAGGTTGGTTGAGATTGATTGAGAGATGACATTCATCGAACCCTATATATGACTTGGTCTTTTTCAACAAACGTAATGGTCTTTTTCAATATAGCATAAAGTCTTTTTAACTGCCGCTTTGATGTAGTCCTTTTTTTTAGATTGACTGGGAGATGACATTCGTCGAACCCTATATATGATTTAGTCTTTTTCAACAAACGTAATGATCTTTTTCAATATAGCATAAAGTCTTTTTCATTTTTTTACGTGGTCCTTTTTTTTAGATTGACTGGGAGATGACATTCATCGAAGACTTGGTCTTTTTCAACAAATGTAATGGTCTTTTCCAATATAGTATAAAGTCTTTTTCAATTTTTGACGTGCCCCTTTTTTGTCCCAAACAAACAAGGTTGGTTGAGATTAACACTCCCTTTTTTTTAATGGGAGAATACATTTTTCAATATAACATAAAGTAATATATGCAATCAAAATCATTTCGGCTATTCATGCGGCAACAAAAATATGCATAGATGACAAGGTCCCAATCCATTACATTTAACAAGATTCAAATTTGAGGCAACAACAGTTCCACACATGGAAGATGAAATACAAAGTATCGCTTAGATTGCATATCAAAAAAACCTTAAAGGTTCAACCAAAGTAGCTAAAGCTTCGATTAGATTTCCAACGCTCACCCAGGTAATGGAGACTTGCACGTGCTTCGATTGTGTCCAGGTTCATGGCAAAGCCCACAAAAAACAGTTTGTTTTTCTTGAAATTGTGACTCAATCCTTTTTTTCTTCGGCCTTCCAGCCGGTCGCTTTGTAGCAGGAGGTCGAAGCGCTTCCGTGGCTGTGGAAGAAGAGGTAGCTATGTCAAGGTCTTCACAACCGTTCTGGATCTCAGCAACTTGTGGTACCATGTCAGTCGAAGAAGGCATGTCATGCAAAGGGACAGGAGACATTACAGTCATGTAAATAAGAAGTTGTGACTCCACCCTATAGAAACGATCCACAAGGTTATATATATTGTACGACGAACCTTCTATTGTGCGCACCACATGCTTGCAAGGGATGCCTTTCATCTGCCAACGCAAACAACTGCAGTAAAAAGGATGGAGCTTGACCGCATGAGATTTCCAATCGGATGTAGACACGATGAACTCTATGGGAGAAGTGGGTCGACAAGTGAAACAGCGGGCTTTTTCTTGAGATTCCTTAATCATTTTATCGACATTACGACCAACTGGTAAGGGATGCCATTTACCCGCCTCCATCTTATGCCTATATAACATGTCAGTGGTCATGGTGACGTGGCCCTTCATGAATTGGATGATGTCTAAGTCTCTCAATTTCAATATCCAATTGTTGAAGCTTTCGGCAATGTTGGTGTACAATTTATCCCACCTCGGATACGGAAATCACGCATTCGACCAGTGTTCTGGACCATTTTCTTCAACCCACTTCGACAACTCAGGTGACAGCCCAAACAATTTTGTCAAGTACACCCCATATAGGCGCTCATCACATGCGTAGGCAATTTTTGTAAAAAGATGCAATGCCGTCTTCTTAGGGTTCCCCTTCATTCCTTTTCCGGTGGCGAATTTGCTAAAATTTTCCTTCACGTGACGAACACACCATGCATTGCATTCATCACCAAACAATTCCTTAACTGCCCTCAACAAACCAGGATTACGGTCGGTCACAACCACAACTTGTTTTTCTGCAACAATTTCCTTCAAGTTATGCATGAACCATAACCAATCCTCGTAGTTCTCTGATAATACAATAGCATATGCAAGAGGGTATAATTGATCATTCGCATCATATGCGACTGCAGACAAACAACTACCACGATATGGACCAGTCAAAAAATATGCATCAATAAACAATATCGGGCGACATCCTGCCAAGAACCCCGTAATACTGCAACCATAAGCGATAAAAAGTTGCTTGAACTTACCATCCTCGGAAGAACTCCAAACTGCCTTCGTGTTAGGAATCGATTCTATAAGCCGTTGACACATCCATGGCACTAAGTGATATGTCATGGATACCGGCCCACTTATCAACTCACGGGCACGTTCCCTAGTCCTCCATCCTTGCGAGTAAGTTAGGGGAGTATGGAACGCAAGCTCGAAGTCCTTGCTTATGTTCCTCGGGAGGAAATTAGGCTGCCCCGCTATTTTGTCCATGAATATCATACCCATCTCTTTTGCCCGAATCCTTGGCTTGAAATTACTGTTGTCCTGTGCAGTGTGTCAATGTTCATTCTTCATCTTGATGACTCTAATGAGTTGGGACTTGCCTTGCGCTCTAACTGTTAACTTCCACGGACAACCATCAACCACGCAAGCTAACCTATAATAATGACGACTATTGTCCAAATACTTGAAAGTGAACTTGTTCAAGGCGGCAAAAAGAATAACAGCCTTCTTAAATAGCCTATGGTTGTCAAACAACTGACCATCCCCACTTAGAATGTCTTCACCTCGCTGTTGCGAATACGGCACCAAACCCATTTCATGACAAATAGTCAAACTATCTTTACTACTCAAAGGACGTTCTCCTTCAGCAATGGATGGACTGCTACTCAACAAGTTCGACTCCCTACAAAAACAACGTCTCAATACAACACTTAACTAGGGAACTTATTCATAAATCATAGAGTAGAGCAGTTGTCAGTGAAATGCATATATGGAACACATACATGTTATGCAAAAACCAAGTTAGTTCATCAAAAAGTTCAAAACAGTAACCTCTTCTTGAAAACCATATCTTACCCATGTATAACCTCTTAAAAATAATAATCTCTTCAAAACAGTTTCACTCTTCACCCAAACATTAACATGCAAAATCCTAATATATATGTGTGTGTGTGTGTGTATAGATACCTGCTACTTATGTTACATTGTTTTGGTGTGTTAGCAAGGGTCTCTTTTTCTACAAATATGTCAACCTCATCCTCATTCAAATAGAACATCATAGAAACACCATCTGCATCCCTCATACGCAAATGCTTTGACTTATCCCTGCTTGTACTATAAAATAATGACTTTCCATCATGACTCATATCCATGCGAGAGCAAACTTTGATAAGTAACTCCTCAAAGGATGTGCCCTCTTCAATGACTGTGGCTTCAGATACACCACCCATATACTTACCCAAGCTACCATCCGTATTTGCCATGCGCTCACCACCCGAATAACAAAAACACATCAATTTCCGAGGAGTCATCGATGTGGCTACACAACATCAACCAAATATATAAGCATTACGCAATTCATACTCAATTACATGATAGAAGGGACGTTCTATTGTCCGAAGAGTCCAAAAAAATAAGTACATGTACCTATATAACCCTTCAACCTACACCCACAATACTTTTCTGGAAGAGATAATTAGTAAATTACAGAGGATAGCAGTAGGAAGTCAAATATTTGTATGGAGCAACTACAATGCTATGTAAAAACCACGTCATTTAATCAAAAAGATTAAACCACTAAAATTTTCAAACCATATGTTACACACCATCTGCAAATTAATTGGGATTAAGAGAATAAGTAAAGGAAAAATTACGGGTCAATGGTGTTGACCAGATTTAATGCAAATTTAACATTTTAATACTAATACTATTACATAGAACCCACAAATTTAATGTTCATGTACAACACATTAAACTTAGTTACAAATTGTCCACAAAATGTTAGATGCCATAAATATATTACATGATTAGTTCTTGAGCTTGTGTTCACATATTACATATAACAACTCGCCTTGGATTACATATGTTTTTTACAAAAAAGAACCAACCACTAGCATATACCGTTTCAAATCGAAGCATCAGCTTCGATTACATTGTCTTTTTACAAAAAGGAACCACCTACTAGTCCTACTTCCTAGAATTCTAAAACCAAAGCATTTAACCGCTCCTTGAATGGGGCAGTCTCAAATACTTAGTTCCAGGCCTACTATAGGTCCCCATCATAGCAAGAAGAATAACAATCAAAATGGAACAAGCAACCCACGCTGCCCACATCAGTCCATCGCTTTTCCTCACTTTTGCCTCCAATTCCTTGTTCTTTTTCTCACAATCTTCGATCCTCCTCCCATATTCCTTATTCTTTTTCTCACATTTTTCGATCTTCCTCTCAATTTCTTCCATCTTCGTCTCATACTCCACAATACGTTGTTTGAGCGACCTTATGTCCCTCTGTGATCGGAGAACCACTTTCTCTTTCTCACTAATGGGACCATCCAACCAATCAAAGTAATCACAGTGTGCACCACCAGTTTGTAGCGCACCGGGATACCAATAAGGGCACCTGAAGAACCTTCTACCTGGATTCTTATCAGTCCACGAGGTGTGCAAGACCACTTTCTCATTGTGATCGCAAAGTCGTATCCTCACAGGACTTCCAGTCATTCCACTGCTTGAATTAGATTCCATGCCTCCTCTAACCAAACCAAAATATGTAACTGTCATATAACATAAATAACAAGTACATCGAGCATGTGACTTTGTTTCCATGATAATAAGAATTACATTACACGAGATGGTTGAGATAAAATATGAGTTGTCTCATTCTGTAGAGTCCAAACCTACACTAAAGATACCAATCTCACTTAAAAGAATTGTCTGCCAAAGTTAATTGAAATTCTAATAAGACAGCAGTGCCAAGTGAAATATTTATATGGATTAAACTACATGTTCTGTACAAATCAAGTCATGTAATCAAACAGACCAAACAATGAACAAAAATGGAAACAAAAAAGGGACAACAAATCAACCCAACCAACAATATCTCAGTATAACTGTTGTAGGTAAACATCAGTCACATGTCAAACAAGAGCAAGCCAATAATCAAGGGAACAATGTGAGCCAGATCTTGTGTAGAACAACTAAAAACTAGGGTTCATTGATCCACATTCGCTCTATCATACCAATTTCACTTAAAAGAATTGTCTGCCAAAGTTAATTGAAATTCTAACAAGACAGCAGTGCCAAGTGAAATATTTATATGGACTAAACTACATGTTCTGTAGAAACCAAGTCATGTAATCAAACAGACCAAACAATCAACAAAAATAGAAACAAAAAAGGGACAACAAATCGACCCAACCAACAATATATCAGTACAACTATTGTAGGTAAACATCAGTCACATGTCAAACAAGAGCAGGCCAATAATCAACAATGTGAGCTAGATCTTGTGTAGAACAACCAAAAATTAGGGTTCAATGATCCACATTCGCTCTATCAATGAATTTATATGCTAAATAAGAACAACCACAAACAAAATTGGAAAGTTGTAACTTCTTAACCCATCTTCGACTTGGACACAACGAGTGTGTCTTTTCTCGGTGTGTGTGTGTGTGTGTGTGAGTGAGAGAGAGAGAGAGAGAGAGAGAGAGAGAGAGAGAGAGAGAGAGAGAG
>BPLS01000132.1:140485-151732 GCA_019656275.1 Rhododendron kiyosumense
ATGCGCAAACAAACTCATTAGAGTCAATGAAAGGCTTCGACATATGAGTTGAAAGATATAGGGAAGCAACTGAAAGATACTGCAGCAGCTCAAAGAAGCAGCTGAAAAGGAAAGCAGCGCAAACTCCTACCGGTAGGCAAGCAAGTCCTACCGGTAGAAACTGAAAACAGAAAAGCCAGAAATACAAATTCGTACTTGTCCTACTAGTCCTACCGGTAGAAACTGAAAACAGAAAAGCCAGAAATACAAATTCCAGAAATACAAATTCGTACTTGTCCTATCGGAAGAACTTCAATACGTTGAGCAGCTTGTTGAGCAGCTTTTGAGCTGCTGCTATATGTTTGAGCAGCTTACTAAGAATTTCTCACTTGTTCTACCAGTAGGTAAAAAGCTCCTACCGGTAGGGAATCGATTTTCTAGCAAAACAATAACGTTCTACCGGTAGAAAAGATGAGCCTACCGGTAGAAATCCAGGAAAAACAGACGATTTTACAGCAACAACAGATTTTCGATCCAAGCTAAAACACGACATTACAAGCACGATTTCATGTACCAAATCACTCATAAAACATATAAAGAGAGGTAGAATTCCCTACCTCAAGTCGAGAAGCGAAACCCACGCAAGATGAGCAAGCCCTAGCTCTCCAAACTTCGAAAACAACTGAATACTCCTTCTCCGAGCAAGACCCACGAGATACGAACCACAATACGCACGTAGAAGATAGAATGGAGGTTATTTGTTGTGGGTTTTGAATTTGGGGTTGAGTTTTTGAGAGATGAGAGGGAGTGAGAGAGAGAGAGAGCCGAGAGAAGGAGAGAGAACGGGAGAGGAAGAAATGGGAAATAAATTCCTTGCCACTCACACATATACACACTTGCACTATATTACACCAACACCCACATCTTTCCAACCTTTGCACATTTAACCTCTATTTTCACGTCTATGCCACTTTCATCCTTTTCCCCTAATTTCAAACATTAAAATTAAATAAAGAAAATTACGGGTCTCTACAATAAAACTTAAAATCAGAAAAGTTTTGAAGTTGCTATTCAAAATAACATAGCTTTCAATATCATTGCAGATCTAGTCAAACAAACCAGTCACGAATGGTATATTGGATTTTGTACATTTCATGACTATGAATAAAATGTGGTTGATTAGCCTATCTATCTACTTGAGCATGTTCTAAAAAATATTACTTTACACACTAAACCAAACATTCTCACACACTATTAATCCCATAAAAAAGGAGGACATTAGGAATTCAAGCAATATTTGCGGTTGTCAATTAGTAGCAAGCAAAGAAACTGACTACCAAATAAATTTGTGGTTAATGAACAATTTAACCAGGAAACTAAACCAAATAAAAGTTTAGCAGATGAAGACAAAGTTGAAGAGATTCATAATCAATGGTCACTCAGTCATATGATCATATCTACAAAAAGGAAAAAAAAAATTCCCAAATTAGAACATTACTTAGACCAAAACTTGAAAATCATCCTCAAACCATTCAAACTGATTTCAAGTTGATCCAATTGATTTTTTTGATGACAAATCTAACCACTATAATTGGTTGCCAGCTAGCATAAAGAAACTAATTCTAAGAAAGTAATTAACGATCGATCTCAATTATTCACTTAAGAATCGAAGTTCTAATTGTCTAATTTAGAATGGTAATTTATTTGCAAAGATTTAGCATATGACATAGCAAAGGGGCTAAAGGGTGAAATAAAGATAGCAATGTGATACACTTGAACAAAATAAAATTAACATGCAATATTTAAACCAAACAAAACTATTTAAGGCACACTTAGAAAAATAATTCTCCCCATCATCAAGTCAAGCATATAGTATTTTCATGTCTTCTGTTTTTTTTGGTTGCTTATGAGCAAGTACATATAACCAGATCAAAAGAATCATGAAAAATCAAATGTAAAGCCCTAGTTTAGATCGAAATCAGTAAGCATGTCAATATATTTTACTCATAAAAATAGAAAAATAATCAGTACTATTCATATTGGGATTGGACTAAGAGAAGGTAGAGAGTTACCTAAGAGATGCAGGGAGGGAGAGAGAACCACCACCACCACCACCACCACCACCACCAACTCAAACTCTCTTCCTGTCATAGCATCAAGGAAAGGCAAAAGAGGAAAACTAATCAGTATCACTATAACAATTCATTACTCGGATGTCATAACTCTTCAAATGAAAAAAAGGAAAAGAATGCAATCTTGTCATCAACAGACATAATTTTGTTTGTATGAAGACGACAATATTAGAGGGTGACTATAGTCCAACCCTTAACCTGTTTAATAACCCATTGTAATTGAAAAAATAATGACTCTCTATCTCAATTCCAAATGTGTCCTTACTGGTTACCAATTGCATTTTATAAATGCTTTGACATGGGGATAGTTCCAAGGATCCTCTCCGAAAATCCCTGAAAAAAATGGGCCATAAATGCATATAAGTAATGCAAAACCAAAATGATTTTGCACAACTAAATCACTTAAGCCACTATTAGATACAAAACATCTCAAAAACTTTAAAACCAGTAAAAATTCATTTGTCTTAGCCAATCCAATCCTATTGTTCCTAATACCACACTTCTAGTCTTAGAGTCCCAACAAACCACAAAAGATGAGATTAAATCAAATCAAAACTGTAAAATGTAATTTATCTAGATGGGTACGATAAGGCCACCAAGAGGTTCGTTTTCTATTCTTGCTCAAGATTGACACCACTACTTTGCTATATAAACTTAACACATTCAAACCACTTAAAAAAAAATAGTAGCTCAAGATCACATAACCAAGTCACACCTAGGAAAAAAATTCAAAGTTACAACAATGTAGCAAACTACATCATGTAAAGGCAAAGATCGAACAATCAGTATTCAAGTTTGCTTTGAGTGTTGTCAGCAAGGTGTGAGCACAGAGTGAAACAAATACTATTTATTCTAGTCCAAAAAGTTTGCACAAAAGAGGCAAAGAACATGATATTAAAAAAATTAACAGGAAGAAATTTCGACAGTAGATATAAAGAAAAATTAGGGATTCCTACACAGGAATGTATTCCTTAATTGCAATTATAGTTCCCCATACAATTATTATCTAATGAAATATTTATTAGTTGCATTCCCCTAACCTCTTTAAGGCTAATTCACAAAGAAATCACTATGGCATTCTTCTCCACTCATGAATATTGGGCTCAAGGTGTTTAACTCTTACATTAGCTAGGAAACACCCAATCCAAATATTCCAATTATGCTGAAACCATAGCCTAAGTATATTCACTGACCTTGTTAACATGAATCAGCATATAACAAACAAACAGTTTAGCAATTCCAAACTTTTGCATGCACAATGTCAAACATAGAAAATCTCATAAAACATGAATTTTTCAACAATCGTTCCCCTATTCAACACACCAAAGAAAAACGATATAGGTAAGAAATCCAAGATTGTGCTATTGTCGTTTAATTTCATGGAACAAATTCCTTACAAAGATATAAGCTCAATTAAGAAAAATAGCAATATGTAATACTAAAAGTGAAAATAATCCGTATGAAAATGTGTCTAGATTTTGAAAAGGCCCACTCGCAACACTACAAAGCTATACAACAAAAATAAATATATAGTTGAAAACATGTCTAGATATTGATTTAAGTGTCATTAAGAGCTAAGAAACTCTATAATAGCACCAACGAAAATGAATATATGGCCAGAAAGGAATCTATAACCACCAAAACTATAAACCAAGTTGGACATAACTAAATAATAACTATACATGTCAAGCATTGTTAGCCACAAACCCCCTTTTTTTTCTAGTTCAAAGGTGGATCAAATACACTCAAGATACATGTCAAGCATGGACCCATTTGACCTCCATTCCACCTAGCCAAAAGGACCAAAATATTCATCCAAACAAATAAAGAGTAAGACAAAGGCCGATCAAGGCAAAATCATTGTCATGAACTGGCATGAGATGCACCAAATCAACGTTTTTCACAATTGATTCTAAAGTTCAATTCCCAATCAATTAAGCATATACTCGACATTTGAATAAGGGAGCAAAGTTAAAATGTACATGTCAAGCATAGTGAGCAACTAATCTCTTTTTCTCCTTCTTTTAACAATTAACATGGCGCCGGTTCGTCACATCTGCAAAATTGAGAATATACGAAAAAATCACTAATGAAGAAGATTACTAAGCACCAAAAAGTACTTACACAATCAACAAACTATGGCAGAAAATCAAGAAATTAGACATTTACTACGCAACTCCTTAATATCATTTCAAAGATGAATAAGCTACAACAGTGTAAGGAAGAGAAATAAGCTGAAGACAAAAGGGTAATATATGGAGCATTGAATCCAAACAGTACATGTCAAGCACGGTGAGTAACTGACCTCTTTTTCTTATTGTAGGGATTAGCATGGCACAACTCCATCACATATATAAAAATTGAGAACAAAACGAAAAAAAATGAAAATTACTAATTAAGAAGATTCCACTAAGCACAAAAAAAACTAACAGCATCATTCGTGATGTTAAAGAACTAACAAAGGATTACAAAAAATAGAAGTGTACTTTTTAGTCACACTTCTTCCCTGTTAGAATATTCTAGATATGTGTATCTCTAGGATATTCTAGAATCGATGTGTATCACTAGGATATTGAGTATATTCTCTAGAATAATTTATTCTTGTTTTCTTCTTTAGATGTCCCTCCTTGTATATAAAGGGATCTTGGATTGACGTATAATATACAGTTCAATATACAATAATCTTTCTCTCCTTTGTCTAGTAATATGGTAACAGAGCTAGGTTCTCAAACCTAATTTTTCTTTTCTTTTCGCCTTGCCGAAATCCTCTCGGTCTCACTACATCAAAACACCACTAAACCCCAACCCCAAATCCCTTTCTTCTCCACTGGCCGAATAAACCAACCATACTCAACATCATATACCCTCTTTTCTCAAATTCTCTTTTATTGCCTAATCAAAGGAGTAAAGAGAATTGCTCTAATTAGTATACTTGTCCACTATTCATACGAAATCATCTCTCTATTGTCCTTATTCCAAACACAGTCCTGTAATAGCAACAGGCCATCTCAATTTCTGAAATCCACTAGCGTTACACCCACTACCGTCTCAACCAATCTCTTTTGCGTTAATTATGGAGAAAATTGACGCTGCTCAACCTATTTCCATCACTCTTGATGGTTCCAACTATATTCTTTGGGCTCAATCCTTGACCAGCTTTCTAAAAGGGAAGAAATTGTGGCGTTTAATCACAAGTGATGTGATTAAGCCTGTCAAAGTAGCAGAAGAAAACCAATCTAAGTATGAAGAGCGCCTTGAGGATTGGGATAGCAAAAACCATCAAGTTGTTACCTAGATCCGCAACATGTTCGTCACCTCCATTAGCCTACAATTTGGCCGTTTTTAGAATCAGTATACTTCCGGCCAAGGCTATTTGGGACTTCTTAAAATATCGCTACCAAACTACTGGTCTCTCTCATCAATACCAACTCCTAAGCCAACTTGATTGAATGCGACAAGAGCCCTATAGTCTATCAATGGCTTATTATCTCAGATTTATGCTATTTGGGATCAAATCTCTCTCGTAGAACCTTCCTGGACAAGTACTACTGATGCCACATTATTTGCCGACTATCGTGATCAACAGCGTCTTATTTAGTTTCTTATGGCTCTTACCACTAACTTTGAGCCTGTGAGAGCTTCACTTCTTCATCACAATCCACTTCCCACCTTGGATTAGGCCATCTCCGAGCTTCTTTCTAAAGAAACTCGTCTTGGGACTCTCAAATCACAAAGTTTGGATTCTGCTCTTGTCGTACACCGCCTGCGCAATGTCCAACCATCCGAGTCTTCTGGCCCTCCATCCCAGTTTCTAGGCTCTTGCACTTACTATCATAGTCTGAGCCATGAGTTACTTTGATGTCCCATTCGTACTTGTAAACATTGCCACAAGACTGGACCAGGGCACTATCAGAGTGATTATTGGAAGAATCCCAACAAACAATCACATGGATCTAACTCTCGCGGCCAGTCACGTAACACCTACTCTTAAGGAAGCCAATCCAAATCCAGTTATCAGTACAAATCCAACATTGCTTCTCGCCTTATTGCTGCTGCCAATGAGGATTCTGATTCTTCTGATTCCACGTCTACTCCTCAGTTCTCTATGACTGATGTAGAGGCTATCATTCAACAGGTTCTTGCCAAATTTGGTACATCTCACTCTACTCCTCTCTTAGTCACCCCAGGTACCTCATCTTGGTTGTTTGATTCTGCATGTTGCAATCATATGACTTCTAACCCTACCATTTTTTCTTCTATATCCTCTGCTTCTCATACACCTATTATTCATATTGCTGATGGTTCACACATGCCTGTTACTCATATTGGTCATGCCTCTACATCTCACATTTCTCTTCCGGAAACATTTCTCATACCTATTCTCACCTTAAATCTAATTTCTGTTGGACAGTTGTGTGAACTTGGTCTAACCATCACTTTTTCCTCTTCTGGTTGTCAGGTGCAGGATCCTCAGATAGGACAGATCCTTGGGATAGGTCGTAAGAATGGATGCCTGTTCGAACTCATTAATCTCCGTCTCCCTTCACACTTAACGTCCCCTGCTCGGTCAGCTGCCTCAACTTCATCTACCTCTGCATCTAGTCTTTGGCACTCTCGTCTAGGACATGTGTCCTTTGGTCATTTGTAGTCTTTGATTTCTAGTGGTATATTAGGTCATGTCACTTCTTAAAATATTGATTGTATGTCATGTCTACTTGCAAAACAGCCGGCTTTGGCTTTCAATAAAAGTGACTCTACTTCAACTTCTCCATTTGAGTTAGTTCATTCAGATATTTAAGGACCTTCTCCCAATACTACTATGGGAGGATCAAAATACTTTGTAATTTTTGTGGATGATTATTCTCGGTTTACATGGATATATTTTTTGAAAAAAAGGTCAGAATTACCCCAAACTTGTCATGACTTTGCAAAAATGGTTCAAACTCAATTTGTTCATTCTATCAAAGTCTTCTGTAATGATAATGCTATGGAGTATAATGAGGCATCTTTTCTAAATCTTCTTCATCAGCACGGTACCATCACCCAACGTTCTTGTCCTGGGAGCTCCCAACAAAATGGGCGTGTTGAACATAAGCATCGACACATTCTTGACACTACTCGTGCACTCCTTATCTCTCTTCATGTCTGGAGAATTTTTGGGGGGAAAATGCTCTCACAGCTGTTTATACCATCAATCGAGTTCCTACCCCAATCATTGGAAATCTCTCTCCTTATGAGAAGTTATATGGCATTACACCTGTTTATCACCATCTCTGAGTCTTTGGATGTGCTTGCTTTGTTCTCCTTCAAAAGCATGAATACACTAAGCTAGAACCTCATTCTCGCCTCTGTTGCTTTTTAGGGTATGGTATAGAACACAAAGGATATAGGTGTTGGGATCCTGTTTCCAAATGTCTTCGTATATCTCAACATGTTATTTTTTGGGAACATCAAATGTTTTCTAGTTTGTCTAAGTTCTACCTACCACCTATCTCGACCACTCCCTATTTTACTGACTATTCTATCGATATCTTCTCTGATGAGTTTGATACAGGTACTCCAAATGATAGTTCTTCTCCAGCTCCTCCCGAGGTGTCTATTCTGATTGATGATCATGCCCCTGCAATAGTAGAATCTACTGAGTCTCCTCCACCCTCTCTCTTTTCTCTTGCTGAAACAATTATCTGCTCTCCAGATACCAGTTGTTCTTCTGAACCACCACCACCTCCTTCAAAAAGGGTAACTCAATTACCTGCTTATCTTCATGACTATCATTGCTATTCTACAATGTTTTCATTACATGAACCTCACTCTTATCGTGAGGCTAGTACTAATCCTCTTTGGTAGAAAGCAATGGACGAGGAACTATAGGCCTTGGATCGTACTCATGCATGGGATTTGGATGATCTTCCTCTAGGGACATCTGTTGTTGACTGCAAATGGGTTTACAAAATTAAAACCCACTCTGATGGCATTGAACGATATAAAGCCTATCTTGTTGCAAAGGGTTTTACCCAGGAATATGGCAGATGCTTCGTTTGCTCCGATATAAGGAATAACGCCCCAAGCGTAGGGCTTAATACGTCATTTGAAGCATAATAATCCAGAAGACCGGGATCGTACCCACGGGAATAATTATACGGCTTAATTGGATTTGTAGAAGTAAGCAAGGCTTTCAGCTTTTAGACAGCCAACTTGGTTTTACTTTAAACGGTGGAAATTTAAAAGGTTAAAATAAAAGCAAATTAACTAGGATAAAAAGCAGGTTAGGTCTAGGAATTACTAACACCCACGACTCAAGTCAAACCATAATTTTCACCCAATTACGCGTTTCAAGATACTCAATTGAAGCTCCCAAACCGGAAGATAAAATGATTTAATTATCAAGCTAGATTTAAAATTTATTTGGCAAACACCTAGAGCGACAGAGCTCTAAGCATCATGTGTGGTAAGTAGGCGAAGCTCTTACCTACACATGATCAAAGAGGTTAACACCTTAGCAATTTGTCAAACAAACCTGAACCCCACATCAATTTTCAAATCAAAGATTAAAACTTTATTGGTGAAAAATGCAATTTTCACTTAAGCCATGAGATGTTAATCATCCCATGACCTAACCCTTGAAACTACTCACACATATCTAAAGAGATAAGAGCAAGCAAAAATCTAGCTAACATAATTGAAATGCAACACTAGAAGAAAATTAGATTAAACGATAGATCGAGAAAGTAGCTACAACTTTAATAAAGACAACGATAACAAAATTAAACTAATTAAGATAGAAAATTAGAAAATAAGTACTGGAAAAATGGAAGAACAATAAGAACAATTCAAAAAGCAAATTGAATCTAATCCTAGATCTAAAAATGGGTACATTTCTGTCCAAATCATGCAATAATGACATAGCGGAGTATTTATACCGCCCCTGTTTTGCGCACAGAATATTCCAAAAGATGCCTTGAAAATGCCCTCCCAAAGCCCTCGGCATCGATGGAGAAGGCCTTAAGAGGGTGCTCAAAGGGGCTCGGCATCGATGTAACATGGTACCTCCCATCTATGCCGAGCAGCTTAGGATTGGACCTCTAAGTGCTCCCTTCCCATCGATCCATTTTAAACCTTTCTTTTACCTTTTCTTTACTTTAATTTATTTAATGAAAATAAGGAAGTACCCCCCATTTGGAAACAATGGCATTACCAGAATTTTGAGATTTCAATCCAATCAAAATGTTGACCCCTAGCTTTTAGTGTAAAACAGAAAACAACACACTTTTCTATCGAATAAATGGCTCAAAACATGACCTTAATTTTTGAATAAAACCTTGCAATTTTGAAGTTACCTTTAGAAAAATTTAATAATCAATTACGGCCATTTTTTATCTCGAAAATCGATACTTTTTCGAAAAGTGATTTTTCTATACTTAGACAGATTTTCAGGGGCCAATAGGGTCTTCATTGGTTCCTCGGGTACTTGGACGCACTCGGGCCATCCATGACGTCAAAACATGCATTCTTCACACGATTTACCTAAAAGCACTAAAAACAAACCTTACGAGCAAAAGTAATTAAAAACAACTAATTAAAGGAATTAACTTAAACTAAATAGAGATTTAGTGCACCCTTCATTACATTATCGGGTGCTTATCAGGAGACTTTCGCTCCCGATGCTCGTTTAACTTCTGTTCGGAGTTTGCTTGTTGTTGCTACAATTTCGCAAATGGGATCTTCATCAGATAGATGTAAAAAATGCATTTCTTAATGGTGATCTTGCTGAGGAAGTCTCTATGAAGCCACCTCCTGGGTATGCTCACTCTTTGCACCAGGTCTGTCACCTTCGCCGCGCTTTATATGGTCTTAAACTAGCTCCTCGAGCTTGGTTCTCCAAATTCAGTACCACCATTGGTGATTTTGGTTTCACTTATAGTCCCCATGATTCTGCACTTTTTATTCGCAAGACTGAGCATGGCACCATTATTCTTATGTGGACGACATGATTATCACTGAGGATGATGTCACTGGTATCTCTAGCTTCAAAGAGTATCTTTGCCATAGTTTTGAAATGAAAGACCTTGGCTCGCCTAGCTATTTTCTTGGGATTTAAATCTTAAAAGATTCCAATGGATGTTATCTCTCTTAAGTGAAATATGCTTTTGATCTGTTAACATGGGCTGGTCTTACTGACAGTAAGACTGCATCCACTCTTCTCGAGCCAAACACTCGTCTTACTCCTTTGGATGGCACACTATTAACTAATGCTACACTATATCGGCAACTTGTTGGGAGCCTTGTCTATCTTACTGTTACTCGCCCAAACATAGCCTATGCCGTCCATCTTGTCAGCCAATTTTTATCGGATCGACTTCCATCTTATCAGCCAGTTTTTATCTGCTCCTCGATCTGTCCATTATGTAGCTGTTCTTTGCATTTTGTGCTATATTAAGGGTACTTTGTTCCATGGCCTTTTTTATTCTACGCGCTCCTCTTTTACTCTCCATGCCTATTCTGATGCAAATTGGGCTGGAGACCCTATTGATCGTCGTTCTACTATGGGTTACTGCTTCTTCCTTGGTGATTCGCTTATCTCTTAGAGAAGTAAGAAGCAAACTGTTACTGCACAATCTAGCACTGAGGCTGAGTACTGGGCTCTTGCCGACACTGCTCAAGAACTCTTATGGCTTCGATGGTTATTGGAAGAGACATGGGTGTCAACCACTTTACTGCCACCATACTTTGTTGTGACAATCATAGTGCTATTCAGATTGCACATAATGACATCTTTCATGATTGCACGAAACATATTGAGATTGACTGTCATTTTATGCGTCAACATGTCACATGTGGTACTATTTGACTCTTCCTAGTCTCATCCCTTGAACAGATAGTTGATATATTCACCAAGGCGCACCTCCCAGGACGATTTCAGGACTTGGTTACCAAACTCAAGTTGGTAACTGCTCTCCCACCTTGAGTTTGAGGGAGGTTGGTAGAATATTCTAGATATGTGTATCTCTAGGATATTATAGAATCGATGTGTATCACTAGGATATTATAGAATCGATGTGTATCACTAGGATATTGAGTATATTCTCTAGAATCATTTATTCTTGTTTCCTTCTTTAGATATCCCTCCTTGTATATA
>BPLS01000132.1:156732-180093 GCA_019656275.1 Rhododendron kiyosumense
TCTCTCTCTTCGTCCGCGTTGAGAACGCGTGAAATGAGAGGATTTGGGTGTTTTGTTAGATCCGGCTGAGAAGCCCGGATGACCCGCGGCAAGTTTTTAACCCGACTGTAACGCCCCGAATTTTGGGTACGTTAAATAAAACATTTTATTATAAAAACAAAGCGAGTCCAGCTCGTTATTACATCATAAACCTTACAAAAGTACTTTTATTCAAATAACAGAGGGTTCTAGGGTTCCTAACTACAGTTCTTCTTGCTTCTCCATTCTAGCCCGCTCCTCGGCTCCGAATGCCTCCAAAGTGAATAGTTTGTCTTGTTCGTCTATCAATTCTGACATATTATACCGGCGTCGCCACCCATATAATATGCCAGGGTCACCACAAGGCAACACCATGAGCTACGAAGGCTTAGTAGTAAAATCCTAATACTAGCATCGATTTCCACATGATAAGCACATAAGCAGTGATAAAAAGACAATAGTGCTAACACTTTTACAATTGCTTTGTAACTACCGTTGGTGTCGACTCGTCGTAAACCATGCTGTTATTACCCTTTTTCAAAAACAACTTTTTAACTCACCCAACCTCGGTTCCGCCGTTCCGGATTCCCGAGTATCCTCACAATGGTTCCGCCGCACCGGGTTCCCATTGGCACACATTTGCATTGGCTCCTCTCCGTGGATAACCAAGCTATACCTCACCATGGTTCCGCCGGTCCGGTTTTCCATGGGAACACACACAACCTCACAATGGTTCCGCTATTCCGGATTCCCATGGGAACACACACACACTTACGTAATACCCTCGAGATGGTCATTACGTAGTTTCGAAAATATTTTCCAACCGAGAAAACACAACATCCTTGTTAAACACACCCTAGGTGCCATGTTTCTACTTTCTCGGTTTTCGTGTCTCGTTCTCATGCAAGACTCCGCGTGTGAGACTTTACATACAACATGCATTCAATCCAACTTTGAAATAGTACAATAAGAACATCTAAGCAACATAGCATGCTTGAATTCCATAAACGACATAATCTTGCATTTTTACTTTTTCATCTATGATCAAGTAACTTTTTAAACTTTGGGAAAGTAAGTAGATGTAACGCCCCTAATTTTAGGTACGTTAAGGAAATAAATTTATTACAGAAATAAGCGAGTCACTGCTCATTATTACAAAACGGCTCTCATAGGAGCATTTGAAATTCAAAAGACAACAAAAAGGGAACTAAGAAGTCCTATTCTACGGCTCCTCTTGTTCCTCCAACCTAGCGAGTTCTTCGGCTCCGTACGCCTCCAAGGTGAATAGATCGCCTTGTTCGTCTATCAAGTCTGACATATTATACCGGCGTCGCCACCCATATAATATGCCAGGGTCACCAAAAGGCAACACCATGAGCTACGAAGGCTCAATAGTAAATCCTACTTACTAACATCGATTTCCACATGATAAGTACATAAGCAGGGAATAAAGACAATAATGCTAACATGTTCACATTCGCTTGTAACTATTGTTGGCGTTGACTCATCGTTAACCATTTAGTTATGACCTTTATCAAAAACACCCTTTTACTCACCCAACCTTGATTCCGCCGTTCCGGGCTCTCGAGTATCCTCACAATGGTTCCGCCGCACCGGGTTCCCATTGGCACACATAGCATTGGCTCCGTACCGCGGATAACCAAGCCGTACACACCCAACCTCGATTCCGCCGTTCCGGTCTCTCGAGTATCCTCATAATGGTTCCGCCGCACCGGGTTCCCATTGGCACACACACACACACTTACGTAATACCCTTGAAATAGTCATTACGTAGTTTCGAAGATATTTTCCAACCGGGAAAACACAACAACCTTGTTAAACACACCCTAGGTGCCATGTTTCTAACTTTCTTGGTTTTCGTGTCACGTTCTCATGCAAGACTTCGCGTGTGGAACTTTTTCATACAACATGCATTCATTCCAACTTCGATATAGTATAATAAGAACATCTAAGTCACGTAGCATGCTTGAATACCATAAACAACATAATCATGCATTTTAACTTTTCAATCAACGATCAAAGTCACTTTTAAAGAAAGTAAGTAGTGGTTCACATAGTAAGATTTCAACTACTTTACAAAAATAAAGTAAGCAATTAAAAACTAGGTAAGGATCACTACCGTTCTCCTAGGCGGTGGTTTGGACGTCGGTTGAATTTCGGCAGCGTAACGGCCCTCCGATTGCTTCGAAAGGAAAAGTTTTGGAATACTTTTCCTAGAAACAACCTCCTAACTACTACTACACTACTTTTAAGATCGTAGGGTGGTTTTGGAAGCGGTTTAGTGGTTTCGCTCAAGAACTCTCAAGAACAAAGAAAGTTCTTGAACTTAGAACAAAGAAAGCTTGAATTCTAGAGAGAAGAAGGAGCTAATTGCTTGAGGTGTGATTTTCAAGTGAAGAGTGAGCCTCTATTTATAGGCAAAGGGTTCCCCCTCCCCCAAGATGGCCGGCCCCCTCTCTCTCTCCATTTCCCAATTTTTAAATCAAATCAAATTCAACTTTTATGGAAAAATCAAAGGAAAATCCTAGGTTTGGATGGCTATGGTGTACCTTGGTGAGATTCTTGAATCAAATGGATGGTTGAGATGGGAATGGTACATAATCAAAGGGTTGAAACAAGTGCAAGGTGTATATTGGAGTACAATAGAGTTAGGATTTTGTGTGGAAGAAAAGAAATCTCAAGGATTTGAAGTACCAAAGTGGTTCAATGCAAGATTCAAATCAAATCTCCCTCCTTCTCTCCTTCCTCTCTCTCTCCTCTCCCTCATCTCTCTCTCTCGGCCTCCCCCCCTCCCCCCCTCTCGGCTCTCTCTCTCTCTCCCTCTCTCTCTCTTGCAAGGTACAAACATATATATATAAGCATACATGTGTCATAAAATGCAAGGAAATCAAATAAAGAAGTAGTTTCTTAGGTACTTAAAATCTAAGGTAGTCTAAATGCCTAGGACTTCCTTACCAACTCAATAAATAGGCAAGGGTACCTTTGGGCAATATAAAATACAATTAGGTACAATACATATATACACATATATATACATGTATAAAGGTGGTTGAAATCCCAATAAAATAAAATAAAAGGGTACTTTTGGAACTATGCACTTTTGATTAAAATAATAGTACTTTCCCATGTGATTAAAGAAAAGTGATTAATTTAATGATCCCATAGTACTTTGAAAGATTTACTCCATTATCCAATGGACAAAACTTCCCCTAACATCTATTATCCAATGGATAATAGCTATTAGGCCACATTTAATAATAAAATAATCAAAAAGTACTTTAAAGTAAGTATACTTTTTAATATAAACAAATGGGATTCTATTACCCAATGGATAATAGTTTCCCTAACCATTATTGTCCAATGGACAAAGAAATAAACCAATTTGATTAAAAGAAAAAGAATATTAAAATTTAAAGTCTAGGGTTCAAAAGGGTCAAAAGTTCCAACGAGGGGCAAAACGGTCATTTTGCAATGACAAGGTGACTTTTCGGTTTAGTTACTCTAACCGGATGGTTAGATGCTAACTAGGCTTGCTAAGTAGGACTAAAGTGCAAGAAATGAAACTTGAGGGGCCAAAGTGCAATTATGACAATTTACAAGAATTAAAGTAATTCAAGCAATTAAAATTAATAACTCGAATCATAAAAATAACTTTTTATTCATTGAAATTCAGAGTTATTACAGTAGAGATTCAAGTAGCAATTTTTAAACTACTTATCGAAAATAAAGTAAGCACTTGGAAAATAGGTAAGGATCACTACCGTTCTTCTAGGCGGTGGATTGGTCGACGGTTTTGATTTCGGCGGCGTAACGGCCCTCGGATTGCTTCGAAAGGAAAAGATTTGGATTTTTTTTCCTAGAAACAACTTCCTAACCTCCACTAAACTACTTTAAAGATCGTTGGGTGGTTTTGGGAGTGGTTTAGTGGTTTCGCTCAAGAACTCTCAAGAACAAAGAAAGTTCTTGAATTTTAGAACAAGAATGCTTAGAATTCTAGAGAGAAGGAAGAGCTTTGGTTTGAGGTGTGAGTTCAAAGTGTAGAATGAGCTTCTATTTATAGGCAAAGGCTTGGCTCTCTCCCTCTCTACATGGCCGACCCCCCTCTTTCTCTCTCCCAAGCTCAAATTTTGACATTTGTCATGCCATCTTTGAAAGATCAAAGGAGAATCCTAGGGTTGCATGGCTAGGGTTTGTACTAGATTTGATTCTTTGAATCAAAGTGTGGTGGAGATGAGTTTGGTACAAGATCTAAGGGTTCAAACAATTGCAAGGTGTTCAAAAGAGTACAATGGAGTTAGGATTTGGTTTGGAAGAATATAAATCTCAAAGATTGGAAGTACATTGGTGTTTCAATGCCAAGTACACAACAAACCTCCCTCCTTCTCTCCCTCACAACCGGCCCCCCCTCTCCCTTTCTCTCCCACGGCTCTCTCTCCTCTCTCTCCCTCTCACTCTCTTGTCAAGTACATATATATATATATACATGTGTCATATATTGCAAGAAAAACAAATAAAAAAGTAGTTTCTTGGTACTAAAAATCAATATAGCCCTTAAGGCCTAGGATTTGCCCAACAAACCAATAGATAGGCATATGGTACTTAAGGCATTTGTTTAGTCTACCAAGTACAATATATATATACACACATGTACCCATATAGTTAGTTTGTTCAAATCCCATTAAAAAAAATAATAAAGGGTACTTTGGGAATATTAGTACCATGTACTTTTGAATCAAAATATTAAGTACTATGCCACATGGCTGAAGAAAAAGATTAGTTTAAAAAAATCCCATGGTACCTTGAAAGATTCACCCTTTTATCCAATGGGTAAAAATTTCCCTAACTTCTATTATCCAATGGATAATAGCTATTAGGTTACTTTTAATATTAAAATAATCAAAAAGTACTTTTAAAGTAAGTATACTTTTAATATAAACAAATGGAATTCTATTATCCAATGGGTAATAGTTTCCCTAACCATTATTGTCCAATGGACAAAGAATAAAACCAATTTGATTAAAAGAAAAAGAATATTAGAATTCTTAGTCTAGGGTTTAAAAGGGTCAAAAGTTCCAATGAGGGGCAAAACGGTCATTTCACGGTGACTAGAAGGCTTCCTAGTTTAGTTTCTCCAACCGGATGGTTAGAAGCTATCTAGGCTTGCTAAATATGACTAAAGTGCAAGAAATGAAAATTGAAGGGCTAAAGTGTAATTACAACAATTACAGGAATTTAAAAGTAAATCGAAGCAGATTCAGGAAATCAATAAAAATTCAAATATTTAACGAAATTTTCACTGACCGAAAATCAGGGTTGTTACACCGACCATGTTCCATTAGACCCGCGAGTTCCTCCTTTAAAATTCCAAAAAGTCCGCATTTTAGAAAAATACGGATGCCCCTACCAGATGGGCACTATATATATATATATACACTAGCGAATACCCATGCCTAAAGGCACGACACAACACATTTTAAAGACAATGAAAGCTAATGGTCCAATTTGAGCTTTGGATCTTTTCGGACAACTGTGTGCTACCATTGGCGTACTCAATGAGCTTATGCAAAAGCTACCGTGCTAATTTTTTCAAAATGTGCGGAGTATTACAATTTTTTCAAAGCTACTGATCCAAAGCTCAAGCTAAAGCTCGCCAATTTGGCCTGTTTACCCTGAAGTTCTGCACCTGAAGTTCTGATATAGTGTGATTTATGCCCAATGAAAGGATAAATCTGGGCATATATTAAGAATCAAAAACCGTCACTTGCTAGTTCTAGTTCGGCAAACGGTACACAGAAAAAATAAAAACCATCGAAACAACAATGAAAATATAAAACGGTACACATATTAGTTCGGAAAACCAGGAGATGCTCGACAATTTGTTTGTAACGGTCAGACCTAATCAGTAAATTTTGCACTTTGCTAGAGCATCAGAAAGGTAGTTTGCATTGGGCCTCAATATTATTAGTTGTGGAGGACTGCCATATTAGTTCGGTTCATGCAACATCATTTAATTTAGCAACTTAAAAAAGAGATTGCTCTGTCTAACAAAGCAGCTGTTTGCTACAAAGTCTAGAAAACCAAAAGAAGTGTTTCCAACTCATGTCATAGAAGCACAGAAAAAATTGTAAAACCTTCGGGCGCGACAATTTCAAAACACAAAATCTAAAGAGTGAAGATACTACAATCCCATAAAACTAAGTAGGCATGTTGTAAAAATGACACCGAGAAAACCAAATGAAGTGGTTCCAACTCATGTCATAGAAATACATTTCACATAGCCTCCTATTTTGAGCTATCATGCGGTGGTCATGTAGTTGTGCCTTTAGCTTTGACAATGAGCAAAGGGAAAGTGCCGAATGATAAAAAGATAACGCTGACAACCGAATGATAAAAAGATTACAACTGGTGGTTGCTTAAACACCGTCACCAGCCGAGGCACTGTCATCCTTCTCAATCTCAACTGGTGGGAAGTGGATCATTGGCATTTAGTTCACAATGGTAAAAAAGAATGAAATCAACACAATAAATTTAAACGTACCTAAATCTCGAGTAAACACCCCAATCGCTAATAATTCTTTGTACACATGCCTCTTATCATTATCTTCTCTGTTATTTTGATTTAAGGCTTTCTAGACATCAAATTTTATAACAGGGGCTCCACTATTTTTAAACACATAGAAGAAGAATAGTATCGGAAGGGGCTCCACAATTTTTAAATACATAAAAGAAGAATAGAATAGGAAACACATAAAAAAAAGACTTGGCAATAAAATGAACAATATTAATCAACCATTAAACGGGAAATAAAAGAATGGTAAGCCTTGTGTTCCCATTTGGGTTTCCCTATCAAACTAAAGATCTCATACGGTGCACTGACCTTAAAATCTAAATCGATTATACTAACAACCTTACAACCAAGTACAAAGAAAGAAAAAGAACAAAATACTGTATTTGAATGCAACCATGTTTAGTTTGCAGAAAAATCTATATGTGTGAATAATTCTTGTCGCAAAAGAACAAAAATTGAGCAAGATATGTGCTCATAGTAGACCATTTTCTACCAGTTTCGAAAACTACTTCGATGTGAAGAGACAAAAATAATTTAATCAAAATTAGCTGCAATGCAAGCCAAAAGAAGAACAAAGCACCAAAGTATATTTTGAAATCCCATGTAAATTGACAAATCTTGAATAATAATGATTAAGAAGCCCCATGTAAATTATTGGGCAATCTTCCCAAAATCAAGAGACCCATATGTAAAAAATGAAGTGACGGTATTTGCAACATTGAGAGACCCACATCTCCAACCAAAAAAATGGAGTGACAATTCTTAACAAAATTAAGAGACCCACATCTCAAACCAAAAAAATCGAGAAACTGTGAAAAAACATCTGGAGACTGCCAATGAAAAAAAAAATCTAGGAACTACTCACCTCAATTCTTGCAATCTTGGAATTAGACTTAGGTAATTTTTGGTTGGGTGGTGGTATTGAACTGAAGGAGGAGAGAGGGAGAGAGTAAAGAAGAAGAATAGTATACTTGTGAGAGGGAGAGAGTAAATTAGGAAGGAAATGCTAACCATGAATGGAAAGGATATCATGTGCAATTTGAGGTTATATTGCAAAGGATATCACGTATGTAGGTATATCTGTTATTTTGTCTACCATTTACGGAATTATTATTTCACGTACCATTTAGTTATGGAAAGAGATATGGCATAAATTACTTCTTTCACTACACAAAAAGAGAGGTTTCCTTAAAGAGAGAGAGAGAGAGAGAGAGAGAGAGAGAGAGAGAGAGAGAGAGAGAGATTAGGTGATGACTTTCCAAATTTTATTTAATGCTGTAAATCACGTAAGAATCGAATAATTGCTGGGTTATTGGAATGGTAATGACAGAATTGTAGTAGAGGGAGAGGGAGAGAGCATTACATCAATTAAACCAGCGGTCTAGATTTATACAAGAGAATAGGATAAATCTTGAGTGTTGGTTATCTATTGGATTCAAACACAACTCTGTTTTATTATAAACATACGTTTTAAAGTTTCCTACATTAATAGGATTATACATATACATGTTAATGTTTCCCAAATTAAGGGGATTGAGATGAATATCAATCAATTAAGTGAGATATAATAGGATGGTTTCAAAATTTCAAATGATCAATTTTTTTTCCTAATATTTGTTTCCATTTTCAAAATGACTACATTAATCAAAGAATAATTCAAACCCCGCTGCCCCCCCCCCCCCCCCGTCTTTGTCTCTGTCTCTCTAGAAATCATGGCTAAATGGTCATGTTTACACATTCATCAAAAAATTCCATTATTTGGATATGGTAATTTATGGTTAAATAAGCCATGATTCAAACAAACTATTTCATGGTAAACTGTCCAAATAATTTGCCATGAAAAAATAAACATATTTTATGGTAATTGTTACAAATAATCTACCATGAATTCAAAAACCATTAAATAACCCAACTGCTTAAGCTATGATTCGATTCATGGTAAACTATTCAAATAATTTCCCATGAAAAAATAATATTTTATGGTAACTACAACAAATAATCTACCATGAATTCAAAAACCACTATAAAAACTCATCTTGTACGTAATACACCATGATCCAACCATGATTTCAATGAACAATTATACATGTAACATTGACCATCTTTTGCAAATTATATCTTCTACGAGTAAAAAGAAATTCGCAACTTTCAAAGAGTAACACCGCCCGTTTGATATTTTCTATGACCACATCCATTTTCACCGAGTAATTTGAAATATGATTGATTACTTTTATATTTTAATTTTAATCAAACCAAAACAATTATGATTTCATGAATACACCATGATTTAAAAAATACAAATTTGAGTCTTTTACTGTGATATATGAAATGTATTAGAACATGAAGTCACGATTTCATGAAATCGGCTTCAAATTCATGACATATTCTGAAAATATGAATCGATTTCATGGTGTTTCAGAAATATGAATCGAACAAACAGTTTCATGGTAAACGATCTAAATAATTTACCATGAAATAATATGAACATACAACATATTTCATGGTAATAAATCAAATAATTTACCATGAAATCGAATAAAACTAAATAAAACCATGAAACTGTTTGTGAACAAACAAGCAAATTATGGAATTGTAAAATGCTTGAAAACACAAGAGCAACTGGAGGCTTATATCAACCTCAACTACGATTCGCTTTGACTGCAAAATTTGGGAGCCTACTTCAATAGTAGAGAACTAGAGTTCATTGAAAGCATCTCCATGTTATTCATTCCGAAAAGTTTTTGAAGTTGAAATCTCCCCAATAAGCCATCAATATGGAGCAGGCCGATTGCTACGAGGAGATTGTCGAGTTCATGGAGAAGGTCTCCGCCTTGAACGACTTTGAGGAGCTCACCGTGGAGGACTACAACCACTTTTCCGTCGCCTACAAGAACGTCATAGGTACCCACTGCGCCTCCCAGCGCATCATCTCCTCCATCGAGCAAAAGGAAGGGTCATGTGGCAACATTGGCCACGTTGCCTCCGCAAGGAGTACCGGGCCAAGATCTGGTTCGACCTCTCCTCGATACGCGACGAGATCCTCAAGCTGCTCGACTCCAAGCTCATCCCATCCACCGCCTACGGCGCCCCCTATTTGGAATATGGGTTTTCAGTTTGGGGAAGTGATTGGGATGAAATGTTTCACTTGAATTTATGAAATTATGGAAACAAATATGGAATGTTTCACCGCCTAACACTTTTTCTCTTTGTACTCCTAGCTCCCAAACTTAAAAAATCTCTATCTTTAGTTTCTTGATTTTTATCTAAAAATCAAATGGCAACTCCAAACGATGTGGGTACCCATAATGTGATTAGGAGTGAGTATCGTGTCATGTCTAGTCGTATTTGTATCGCGTCGTTTCGAATTTTGTGTCTTTTTGAATTCGTGTCAAAACACCTGTTAACATAAACGTGTTCAATATTTTGACATTAACCTGACCTGCTTAAGATCGTGTCTTGTTCGGGTTGACACTATTAAGAACTTTTTATTTTTTAAATTTACATAAAATTATGTATTTTCCAATGACATGAACTACTTACGTAATTCGATAATAAAAACTGAAGACATTATCATTATCATCATAATTAGAGAAACCATAAAACAAGCTAAATCGTGACATTGAAAAATGCCTTAAGTCACAATTAGACATAGGTCTCAAAATTAAATAGTTTTGTACGATTTTTAGCTAAAATAATAAAAATAGCACCAACAACTATAAAACCATTTTATTAATTTTTAACCTAAAAGACTAAGCCAAAATAATGAAAAAAATAAATTCCACTAAGCCAAAATAAATTTAATTAATTTTGGACTCTTTATCATAGAAAGTGATTAGGAAAATTAGATATTCAATTGATTTTGATTTTGGGGGGAAAAAAAACTCTAATGGCTCTTATAATAATTTGCATGTCTTGTCTTTCTATAATAATATTGATATTTCAGTGACCAATCCAAGAAAAACCACAATTAGTTCCACTCCACAAAATGGCCAACTAAACTATTAGTTTAGGGAATAGGTAAGCCTTCGCTTTGTATCTCTGGTCTCTTCTATTTTGTAATTATATTTTGTGATTGGATCAATTAAATGTGGTGATTGTATTTAGACCTTTTGTAAACCACAACTAGTTCCACTCTACAAAATGGCCAACTAAACTATCAGTTTAGGGTATAGGTAAGCCCTAGCTTTGTACCTCTGGTCTCTTCTATTTTGTAATTATATTTTGTGATTAGATCAATTAAATATGGAGATTGTATTTAGACTTTTTGTTTTCAATAAATCTCATTGTAATATTCGATGTATGTTGTATTTATTTATTGTGTTTTATAAATGTGACGATTATACAAATGTTTTCACGCTACCAAATATATAGTGAGTTAAAGATGAGACGGATTGTACCTATGGCCTAGTCTAGTGTCAATGTAGCATAAATAGTCCGTGCCTATTAAGATGATTAATTTTAAAATCATCTATATTTGAACTTCTAAAAGATAGTATTTTGGCTTGTAGCTAGAATACACCACTGCCACATTGATTGACCTAATTACAAAATTAGTACAAAATACCTTAAACCATTGGTTATAGAGCTAGTGGTGGATCTGATATCCTAAGTCTCCCTTTCATTTGATAAAAATCTCAATTCTCTTGTTTTCGAGTAAAATTCGTTTAAATAATCAAAACTTTACCTTTTAATTATTTTGGATGAAGTCAATTTTTATAATTGAAGTAATTCTAGACCCTGTGGTTCGATACTCGTACTACCAGTTCACTACCAATCAAATTCCATTTTACGCATTCTAATGGGTTAAATTTATCTTGATTTTGACACGATCAATGGCACAGAGCTAAATAGTCGACATGGCCTGATTGACACGTCTAGGTCACCACATCACTCTTCGTTACATGAAAGGTGGAAAATTACATAAAAGCTCGTATGAATGACGTACTAATATATAAATCTCATGCTTTTCATAGACAATGATAACCCATTTCAAAAAGGAAGCTCATTTCATAGTAACATAGCTTAGTAATGCACATCCTCATATTCATATCATTTTATGCTGCTAGGCGTCTTTAATAGTGGATAAGCTTAGACATCTTTGCATTGTCACATATCATATCATATTCATGTCTTGCTAGCGTTTTAGCACTGTTCCCTAGCAAGTTGGGACGTGTGAGAATGTCATTAATATATACAAAATATGTCTACCTTTCATTAATATTCTATGGAGTTCATATCGTAATACAAAACATGTAAATAAAGTTTTGAATTGCAAAACACTTGTAAAATCATGTAATTTGGGTATTAAGTCACTCACCTCAATTCACCTATCACATGAACCTCCTACAACAATTAAATAATGAAAATATGACTAGTCAATGCCACACGTGTCTATTTGTGCTTAGAATAAGGTCCTTAAAGTATGTGAGATCAAACATGAACGTTACAAAGTTTTTCCAAAATTTATCCAGGCACTATTGGTAGGGCAAAAACCTCCTATCCATAGCGACACATAGATTTTTAATTCTGGAGTGTGGCTAATGGTTGGGCCAAAAAACCTCTATCAGTAGGATATGAGTTTTTCAGAAAATGCAGTTTGTTTCCCCCTTCAATTCCAAACCTCTTCCACACCTCAACTCACATCGATCAAATACACACCAAAATCAAGGGTGAAACTAGAAATTAATGCTGCCTTGGGCTAATCCAAAATTTATTTCGGTGGGCAAAACATTGTATATAATATGCATATGTGCAATTTCTAAGAAAATAAGGCTTGTAATCCAGTCCATGCACTGCACATATTGCTAGCACCATCATACCTTTGACCTAGCATATTGTGAACATCCAGATTGTAATGAGTGAGGACATCAGGTATCTATTTCTTAAGAGTAAGATTGTAAGTGTAACGCCCCGATTTTCAAAGGAATTTCGAAGGCATTAACCCTAAAATACATTGAATTTTACAAACTATAGGCCCCTATTTGGCGATAAACAAAATCTACATAAAAAAAAATACAAAAAGAATCTAACATTTTATTTAATTATCTTCAGAGCAACTTTAGTGTTGATACGGATCTCAAGCATCCTCGATCTTCGCCTTTGATATTCCTCCTGTGTCAAACAGCTCCACCATTGAACCCTGCACCCTCTGGCAAATTGATCGCCGAAGCAAATGATTTACCAGGATACAAACGTATCTGTGAGTGATAATTCACCCAGTAGAATAATCCCAATCTTACTAACCCCTTACTGTACAATTAGCATTTAGTAATAACACTAATATCACAATTGATAATCAACGAGAGGTACAGAATTATAACACATCATCTTTTTCTTTACTATCCATCATCTTACATGAAATCTAAGGATCATCTCCTCGAGATCCTTTCCTCCCACATCCACTAACTACAACCGTCTCATGGGTCCACCCTTCCTCTTGCTTATCCTGCACCAGGGTCCTAAGTGAGCGCACCTAAGTTATGTACCGAGTATGTTCTCACTTAAGACCATAACAGGAGGATCTAATCATCCCATGACGTATCGTACATTAGGTTGGACATCCACTACCCCATGCTAATTATAACGGTCTCATGGGACCCATTCTCTTTCCCAAGAGAAACTTCCCATGACGTATTATACATTAACATCTAACTAACTATAACTGTCTCATGGGACCCATTCTCTTTCTTGAAGAGAAACTTCCCATGACATATCATACATTAGCGTCACAACATTTCTTAACACTGGGCCCCATTGGTTACCCATTTCAACACAGGGCCCCATTGGTTACCCTCGCCATAGCCATGGCTCAAATCACAATCCACACACTCACAGTTCCAACACTTTATCAATTTTCCTTTACTTAACATCGTCTACGTGAGTTACTACTTGTAACCACCCAGTGAACCTAAGTCCATTCTAGCATGTATAGTATGATACAGTCAATAGTAGCTCAAATCATAACATGATACATTTCAATGAGATAAAAAGTACATATCAAATAATATTGTGCAAGTAAGTAAACACGTAAGGGATTTGGATTGGGCCGATGCCTTTTCGAATTATTATGTTTTTATTGAATAGGTTTCGTTTCCATCTTTATTATACTTGAGATTATTAATCTTGTAGTATCTCGTAAACCTTAAGATACTTGGACATACCTAATTTTTATCAATCCACCACACACTTTCACTTAGTAAGACATTAATATAACAGTTAATACAAATCTTTTGAGTTAGCAGTAAGTTTCGTTATTTAACTTTTTTTTTTCATTATTACTACTAATTTCTCTTTTTCATCTAATCCATTTATAAGTCCCTTATAGATTATTATTTATTTTAGCATGTTCAATATTTTACTTACAATTTAGTTAATGTATACTTATATACATTATAATCACATTAACATTAATCATGGATAAACACGCATTTGTCATATCATACTTTAAAATGTAAATGATGCTAATAAGTAAAAACAAGTTTAGGGCCGAATCTAGTGCAGAAGTAAGTACAGGGACCTAAGTGTAATTCTAGCAAAGCATTTTTAAAACTCAACGTTCAGCTATAGTAACTTTTTGAAAAACAGAGGAAAATCTCGGTTCATGGGTTTTGATGCATGGGCTCGATTTCTAGCACTATAATCCATTAAAACTAACATCTAGGAACTACATATACTTAGGAGAGAGTAGAGGAGAGATTATTCTACCTCGAGTTCGGTCGAAAATGTAGTGAATGGTTTTGGTGGGTTTTCGGCAAATGGAGAAGATGGCTGGAATGGGGACCTCAGGGTGGCCGATCCGGGACTGTTTTGAAGTCAAAACGAGCCGTGTTCTAGTTGTTTTTAGAGTGAAACAAGATCGTTTTAGGGGCTGGTTTTTGGGACTATTCACCGAGATGTTTCGGAGAGGAACACGGCTATTCGGGGACCGTCGTTTCAACGCAGGAACGGGGCTATATGTTTGTGGCCGAAATGGTGAAGGATAATAAGGGGAGGAATGGTGTAACGACCCTGATTTTTGGTCGTTAAAAATTTCGTTAAATATTTGAATTTTATTGTAATTGCTTTTAATTTCCAAAGTTTGTCAAAATTACGTTTTTGCCCTTCAAAATTTATTTCTTTGCGCTTTAGCCTACTTCGCAAGCCTAACTAGTTTTTGACCATCCGATTGGAGTAACCGAGCTAGCAAGCCACCGAATTGCTTTTCCCTAACCGCAAAATGACCGTTTTGCCCCTCGTGGACCCTTTGAACCTTTTGAACCCTAGATCAATAATTGATTATTCTTTTTCTTTTAATTATTTTGGTTTTAATCTTTGTCCATTGGACAATAAATGTTAGGGAAACTATTATCCATTGGATAATAGAAACCCCAATTCTTTATTTTAAAAGTATACTTGATTAAAGTACTATGAATAGTAAAAAGTAACTTTTTGATTACTTTAAAGTACCTTTTTGGATTATTTTATTATTTAATCTCCCTAGTAGCTATTATCCATTGGATAATAAAAGTTAGGGTGGTTATTACCCAATGGGTAAAAGGTTAATCTTTCAAAGTACAAATGGGATTTATTAAACTAACCTTTTTCTTTTAAGACATGTGTCAAAGCACCTATTTGTTTATTATGGAAAGTACTTAGTCTTTAAAATCCTAAGATTTCCTAAGTACCCTTTTTACTTATTTTTTGTTAGGGTTTTGATCTTCCTAGATCACATGAGTACATATGTATATATTATACTAGTACTTGGTGATTTTTATTAATTAGTTTAATGGAAAAATCTAGTCTTTAAAAATCCCTTTGATCTCTTGGTACAAAAGTAACCTTTGTTTATTGTTTGCATATATATATATATATATGTGTGTATATATGAACTAGGAGAGATGGGGGAGAGAGAGAGAGAGAGAGCCGAATGGGAGAGAGAGAGAGAGAGAGAGAGAGAGAGAGAGAGAGAGAGAGAGAGGAGGGAAGAAAGAAGAAAGGGATTTGATTGGTACTTGCCTTTGATCTTCCATTGTACATCCAATCTTGGAGATTTTTCTCTTCCAAAGCAATCTTAACTCCATTGTACTCTTGTATACACCTTGCAATGGTTTAAACCCTTAGAGCTTGTACCTATCTCTTTCTTGCCCACCAAGGATCAATCCTAGCCATTCAATTGATCCAAGATCAAATCTTGGTACCAAATAGCCATGCAAGCTAGGATTTTCCATTGATTTTTCCATAAAGGTTGGATTTATCTCAACCCTTTGATCATGTACCAATCCCATCTCAACCATCCAATTGATTCAAGAATCTCACCAAAGTACACCATAGCCATGCAAGCCTAGGATTTCCTTTGATCTTCCATGATCTCTTGCCAGGTGTCAAGGTGAGACTTAGAGAGGGAAAGAGGAGAGGGCCAAGGCTCTTGCCTATAAATAGAAGGCCATTCTCATGCTTTGAACTCAGACCTCAAGCATTTGCTCTTCCTTCTCTCTAGAAAACCATTTCTGATTTTCTGGGCAGCCACTGTCCCGTCGGAAATCCTCCCTTTTCTCCTGCCTAGAGTAGTGTTTAGGATCAACTTCCTTCTGGAAAGTTGTAGAGCACTTCGAAACCTTGAAGTTAGGCTCAAGAATCACCCCAATCGGTTCAGAAATGACAAAGTTATTGTCATCCGAAGTTCAGTAAAATTTCTGGATTTCCATTTTCTGGACAGCTTACTGTCCTTTGCTTTTCGCCATTTTTCTCCAACCTAAGTTCGTTTCTAGGATTAACTTTCTTCACGAGAGTTGTAGAGGGTTTAGAGATCTTCGATTTCAACCCAAGAACGACTCTATTCGGCCAAAGATTGACCGAGTTATTGCCGTCCGAAGTTCGGTCCAGATTTGGAGTTTTACCGCCCGTAGAAATTTCCAACTAGCTTATTCGGCCCCGACTAGTTTCGGATCAAGGTAGTTTGATCCTTACCTACTTTTCCTAAGTATGAGTAGTTTAACCTTGCACTTGAACTTTATGTATCATGTTAATCGTATGTTTGATTCAAAGATACTTTGATCGTTGATAAGGTTGTCTTTCGATTAAATGTTGGAAATGCATGTTTATGTAAATTCTTGGTGATTCAAGCATGCTATGTTACTTAGATGTTCTTTTGAATTAATGAAAAGGATGGGGAGTATGTTGAACGCATTAATTTATGTTTTGAGCATGCTAAATGATTAGATGATCTTGCTAGTTTGATTTCAAGGTTATGAAGCATAATTTGTGATTTCGTATGTGGGGAGTCTTACCGCGGAAGTCTTTGCATGTTAACGAGACACGAGAATCAAAAAAGTAGAAACATGGCACCTAGGGTTTGATAACAAGGAAGTACTTTGGAAACCACATAATGACCATTTCGAGGGTATTATGTGAATGGTGTGTGTGTGTGTGTGTTCCAATGGGAATCCGGAACGGCGGAACCATTGTGAGGTTGTGTGTGTTCCCATGGGATCCCGGACCGGCGGAACCATGGTGAGGTATAGCTTGGTTATCCGCGGAGAGGAGCCAATGCAATGTGTGCCAATGGGAACCCGGTGCGGCGGAACCATTGTGAGGATACTCGGGAACCCGGAACGGCGGAACCGAGGTTGGGTGTGTATGGCTTGGTTATCCGCGGTTCGGAGCCAATGCTAAAGATTTTGAAAGGCTTGGTTATCCGCGGTACGGAGCCAATGCTAATGATTTTGAAAAGATTGTTTTGTAAGTGAAAATGATTGACACGGTCTACGACGAGTCGCGTAGGAGAAACAAAGAGAAACTTGGACACCGACGTTAGATCAAGAATGTGGATGTGTTATCATTACTAGTTTGATTTCTATGATCGTTTGTTTGTAAGTTATGGGTTAGCGGGTATGGGATTACTCTATTGAGCGTTGTAGCTCATGGTGTTGCCTTTTTGGTGACCTTGGCATATTATATTGGTGGCGACGCCGGTATAATGTGTCAGATCTCTTAGATGAACAGGGCGAGATGTATACCTTGGAGGCCTTCGGAGCTGAGGAGCTTGCCAGGAGGGAGAAGCCAGTGGAGCAGTAGTTAGGAGCCTAGTTTCTCCTTTGTTGAATACTTGTACCCCTTTGAAGTATTTATAATGTAATAAACTCTCTTTATTATGTAATAAATGCTTCTTTAACATACCCTAATTTTGGGGGCGTTACAAATGGGTTTTGTAGGAGAAGAAGGTATATGCCGTAGCCTTCTCTCTCAGTAAAATTCTACGGATGAGAAATCAAACTCTCTCTCTCTTCTTCTTTTTTTCTTCTCTGGACTGAGTATCAAAAATAGAAGTGGAGTGAATGTGGGTTTAATTTTCAGATTATAAGGGAATGTATAATGGGAGAGAATGAAGTAGTGGGAAGGTGGGGTGTGGAAGGATAAGTGGGAGGTTGGAGATGATGATGGTTGCTGAAAATAAGGAGTAGGAGATAGAAGTGGTTCGGCTAAAGAGAGGAGAGAGAAAGAGAGAGATTCGGGAGAGGTGAGGAGGAAGGGAGCAAAATCCCTCATTCTCAGGGAAACAAAGTATTGTTACAATTAGTATATATTTACATAAACAAATATCTAGATATACGTACATATGTATTTACAAATATATAAAGGGCTAAAGTTAATCATAAAAACTAACATGTAATCAATTAAATTAGGTTACATAATAATTATTAAATTAACTAATTAAAAGAAATTAATCAACTTTCAGAAAAATCTAGGGCCAAAATTAGGGTCGTTACAGTAAGAACCAATATTTTGAAACCAATTTAAGCGCACTAGCTAGTACTATGCATTTAACAATATAAGTACAAATCTAAACACACTAGTCAGTACTCTACATAATAAGGGAATACTTACGGATCTGAAATCTCGTGATTTGATGTATTGCCAATTGAAATCATTTGGATGGTGGGTTGGGTTGAATTTGGATGGTGGGTTGGGCTAAAATTATTTGGACTGAAATTTTACATATGAATTTTTTTTTTTTTGGGAGTAGACCTGGGCTACAGCCCAATTTAGCCTATGGGTAGTTTCGTCATTAACCAAAATCTTGGAAAATCATGCTCAAACTTGTAGGTACTCAAGAGCTACACAAGATACACTAAATTTATGGATTAAAACAAGATCCAATTATCAAATTCAAAGGTTTCATGTAAAGTTCTTGAGTTCAATCCCCAACCCAAAAATCGATTTGAGTTCAACTATCCAAAGCATGAATTAGGCAACTTAGACTTGAAATTCAACATCAAGGACATGAAATCAAGTATAAGAGGCATGAATTACCAAGTTAGAACTTCAATTTCAAGCCAACAAGAGCTCCTCCGATAATTTTCCTTTTTCCCTTTTTCTTCCTCTTCTTTCTTCTATTCTCTTCATCGTCACCCCCCACTCCTCTTCTCTTTCTTCCTCAATTTGGAAGATAGGAACAATAGAGGAATATGTAGAACACTCCTTTTATTTTCTCGAGCCAAGGCAAAACTATCATGTGTGTGCAGGTGCATGGCTTATCATGTGCATATCCTTCAATTAACCAGTAAAACAAGTTGCAAATAACATAATTAGCCCAAAACATCAACACCGGAATCTTCCTCACCCTCATCCCCTGCGTCACTTCCTCCTTAACCTCGGCGGCATGCCCGTTTTCTCCACCCTAACCCTAGGCCTCATGACCGCCTATATCCTCGACTCCCTCAACCTCCATAAATATAACCCCTCACCTTATTTGCCATCTGTGTCTCTCTCCTCTCCGCTCAGATCGCATTTGTAACGACCCTGATTTTCGGTCGTTAAAAATTTTGTTAAATATTTGAATTTTATTGTTATTACTTGGATTTACCTTTTAATTTCCAAAGTTTGCCATAATTACGTTTTTGCCCCTTGAAAAATTAAATTTTTTTTTTGACGCTTTAGTCCGCTTAGCAAGACTAACTAGCTTTTGACCATCCGATTGGAGAAACTAAGTTAGGAAGCTATCTAGTTACTTTTCCTTAACCGCAAATTGACCGTTTTGCCCCTCGTGGACCCTTTGAACCTTTTGAACCATAGACTAAGAATTTTAATATTCTTTTTCATTTAATTATTTTGGTTTTAATCTTTGTCCATTGGACAATAAATGTTAGGGAAACTATTATCCATTGGATAATAGGACCCCATTTGTTTATATTAAATGTCTACTTGATTAAAGTACTATGAATAGTAAAAAGTAACTTTTTGATTACTTTAAAGTACACTTTTTGATTATTTTAGTATAAATTTTCCCTAGTAACTATTGTCCATTGGACAATAAGAACTAGGAGGATTATTATCCTTTGGGTAATAAGTTTACTCTTCAACATAGTACATGGGTTGATTAATTTAATATTTTCTTTTAACCCCATGTGCCAAAGTGCCCATTATTTTAATATAAAAGTTACCTAATTACTATTGTCCATTGGACAATAGAAGTTAGGGGATTTATTACCCAATGGATAAAGGGGTTAATCTTTCACCAAGTACAAGGATTTTAATAAACTAATCTTTTTCAAAAATCCCATGGGATGATATACAATATTTTATTGGAGGATTTTATTACCTAAGATTTCTTAGGTACTCTTTTATTATTCTTTATTGGGGTTTTTGATCTTCTTAGATACATAAGTACATGTGTATATATTATACTAGCACATGGGAGACTTAAATATTAGCATAGTACCCATGTGCCCATTGATTAGTTTAATGGAGAATCCTAGCCCTTTAAGACTATATTGATCTTTAGTACAAAAATACCATTTGTTTAATTGTTCTTGCACATGCATATATATATATATATGTGTGTGTGTGTGTGTTTGTACCTTGAGAGAGAGAGAGAGAGAGAGAGAGAGAGAGAGAGGAGAGAGAGGCCGGAGAGAGAGAGAGAGAGAGAGGGAGAGAGGGAGAAAGAAAGAGGAAGGAGGAAAGAAGGGATTTGGTTGTACCTTGGTTGATCTTCTTGATCTTTCAAAATCCTTGGGTTATCTAACTCTCCATTAAACCTCCATTGTACTCCTTTGTACATCTTGCAAATTTTAGACCCTTGGATCTTGTACCAATATCTTTCTTGCCCACCAAGGATCAATCCTAGCCATCCAATTGATCCAAGATCAAATCTTGGTACAAACATAGCCATGCAAACCTAGGATTTTCCCTTGATTTGTGCTTAAAAGTTGGATTTGATTAGATGTACCTCTTTGAACACCTTGCAACTTCTCAACCCTTTGATCATGTACCATTCTCATCTCAACCCTCCATTGGATTCAAGAATCTCCCCATGGTACACAATAGCCATGCAACCCTAGGATTTTTCCTTTGCTCTTCCATGATCTCTTGCCAAGTGTCAAGGTGAGACTTAGAGAGAGAGAGAGAAGAGGGCCAAGCTCTTGCCTATAAATAGAAGGCCATTCCAAGCCTTTGAACACACACCTCAAGCAATAGCTCTTCCTTCTCTCTAGAAACCATTTTCTGTTTTTCTGGGCAGCCACTGTCCCGTCGGAAATCCTCCATTTTCTCCTGCTTAGGTTAGTTTTTAGGATCAACTTTCTTCTGGAAAGTTGTAGAGCACTTCGAAACCTTGAAGTTAGGGTCAAGAATCACCCCAATCGGTTAAGAAATGACCAAGATATTGTCATCCGAAGTTCAGTAAAATTTCTGGATTTCCATTTTCTGGACAGCTTACTGTCCTCTCCTTCGTCCCCATTTTTCTCCAACCTAAAGTCATTTCTAAGATTAACTTCCTTCTCGAGAGTTGTAGAGGGTTTAGAGATCTTCGTTCTCGACCCAAGAACGACTCTATTCGGCCAAAGATTGACCGAGTTATTGCCGTTCGAAATTCGGTCCAGATTCGGGAAAAATTTCCACCTAGCTTATTCGGCCCCGACTAGTTTCGGATCAAGGTAGGATTCTCTAACCCTATTCCTATGTATACGTAAGATCTCGTTATCTTCCATTTCAAAGTAGGTTATCTTTATAAACTTTCCATTTCAAGTATTTGTATTTTGATCTTGAAAATGATTATGAGCATGCTTATGTGAATTGTTTGTATTACTTGTGGCGTTATGCTTTAAGCATTGATTTGAGCATGTTAAATATAGAGTTGGATGATCTTGTTGGATTACGATGAATGATGTTTACTTTTGTCCTACCACGGAGTCTTTGCATGTAACGAGACACAAGAATCGAGAAAGTAGAAACATGACACCTAGGGTGTGTTTGAAAAGGTTGAAATGTTTTGAAAACCGCAATGTGGCCGGACTTGCCCATTGTGTGAGGTGTGTGTGTGTTCCAATGGGAAACCGGAGCAGCGGAACCATTGTGAGGGTGTGTGCCAATGGGAACCCGGAGCGGCGGAACCATTGTGCGTTCCCATGGGAACCCGGAGCAGCGGAACCATGGTGAGGTGTAGCTTGGTTATCCGTGGAGAGGAGCCACTGCAATGTGTGCCAATGGGAACCCGGTGCGGCGGAACCATTGTGAGGATACTCGGGAACCCGAAACGGCGGAACCGAGGTTGGGTGTGTATGGCTTGGTTATCCGCGGTTCGGAGCCAATGCTAAAGATTTTTGAAAGGCTTGGTTATCCGCGGTACAGAGCCAATGCTAATGATTTTAAAAAGATTGTTTTGTAAGTGAAAATGATTGACACGGTCTACGATGAGTCGCGTAGGAGAAATCGGGAAATCTTGGACACCAACGTTAGGTGATTAACGAATACGGATGTGTGATTGTTAGTATTGTTGTAATTGTTTGCCGTTATAAGGTTGGTTGGGTAAGAATTTCCTATTGAGCGTTGTAGCTCACGGTGTTGCCTTTTTGGTGACCCTGACATATTATATCGGTGGCGACGCTGGTATAATGTGTCAGACCTTGTAGATGATCAAGATGGACAGTTCACTTGGAGGCGTCCGGAGTTGAGGAGCTGGCTAGGATGAAGAAACAAGAGGAGCCGTAGAGTAGGAACCCTAGTTTCCTTTTGTTGTCTTATTTTGTATTTCAAAAGCTCTTACGAGAGTTATGATGTAATAACGAGCTGGACTCGCTTCATTTTTATAATAAAATGTTTATTTAACGTACCCTAATTTTGGGGGCGTTACAGCATTCTTCTTTGCCTCCTCCATCTCTATCTCTTCTCTCCCTTTCTCTCCATGCCTCCCTCTTCTGCAATATATTTTTAAGACATGACTTCCGCGTATATTTTCCTTTTCACAGAAATTTGGACTCCCTTCGATAACGATTCAACAAGAGTAACTTGTATTTGCTTGTTCCATTTTGCTTGATTACTCTTGTTCTTCATTTCTCACAAAAAATGGGGAAAAAGAATGGAGAACACAAATTTGGATACTACATATATTTGATTCAAGATCATGTAAAATTAATTAAGTTTTGGTCGTGTTTCCGGTTTACTTTTTCTTTTTCCATATTGAATTTAGGTTATTGAGGGTCGATGGCTGTTGTATGCGGTTCAATTTTGGCCATTGTAGTGGTACTCTTTACATGCATTCTCTGTAAATATGGTTTTTGTTTTTTTCCCAGTGAACTTTGGTTCTTTGTTACTTTCAAGAAATCTACATTCAAAGGCAAGTAGAAGAAATAGAGGCATGGGGAGAGTAACAAAGTTTAATATGATGAAGCCTTGAGGCTAATACAGCTGCAGGTGCAAATGTTGCATGCAAATCATTGTGCCGGAGTGTAGAGAGCCGTATTTTCAGAAAAATATTTAAAGGTTATATATTTGCCAAA
>BPLS01000132.1:204465-240377 GCA_019656275.1 Rhododendron kiyosumense
CCACGTTAAGATTACAGATACCCGTTGATTAAAATAAATTACTAACAGTTCATTCCACGTTTCGCAAACATCAAATCATTCAATCGAATCCAAAAGTCATTTAATCAAACAAGTACTTCTCTACCAATTACGCACGTCACAATATTTCTTATAGTCTACGATGTTCACGGACTCTTTTATGCTACTATAGCCTTTACGACCATACTCCAACTATGCTAACGAAAAACCAATGGCACAGATACGTTCGACGAGTCGTACGATACAATCTTTCAAGCTTAGGAATGATTGTAACATATCCTAATTTTCAGCTGAGCAGTCCATGTTCAAAAACTTATTAAAAATAGCATACTCAATATTTTTCAATGCTTCCAATGCCAACACATCACCAACTTACCCATCTTTAAAACCCACAAGGACCCATAACCAATAGGGTCGTCTAACCATAGCTAAACAAAGAAAAACGCTGCTCAGTGAGCTGTCCAGATTTTCAGATTACAAGGCAATCTTCTAAAAATCACTATAAATCGAGTGCTTAATAGTTTTGAGCGACTCCAGTCCCAAAAGTTGCGCAATTGAACGAAGCTTAAAAGTCACGAAAGAACTCTTGTCAAATCTGCACTCCAAGGGTGGTTGAACAGGGGTTTACCGTGACTACACAAATCTGTCACGCAACATGACAGATTAACACACCTCCACTCAAACTATCATAAGTTTCTGTGTGCAAAGAGTTTTACGACGATTCTAGTGGCAAATGAAAGCTAACTTCAAGACCTTCGAACCGACATAAAGTTTGCACAAAACGGACATCGGACGAGAAAGTTAGGGCCATTCGAAGTGGGCTGAAACCCAGAAAACGAGACAGATTGCAGACCAAATTTCTAAAAATCACCATAAATTCAATTCTCAACGGTTTTGAGTGATTCCAGCGGCATTAGAATGGGCTCTAAGTCTACTCAATTTCATATGAAGGAACCAAAATTCAATCATGAGTTTAAGAAGGCGTAAAACCCCAAAAACAGAGGCCCTGTTCTGCAGATTTTCGGAACTGGAATAGACAACCTCAAACAACGAAACAAAGCACGATCTAGATGCATAAACACCGTATAAACGCATAACAAGAGTAAGAAATCCCTACCTCCAAGTTGGAGAGCAAACCCAAAGAGAGATCGAGCCCACGGAAGCCTTTGACTCCGAAATCTTGAAATCGACCGGAGTACACCTCCTCCAAGCAGAACCCACGAGATTTACGCTCAATAACGAGTAGAGAAGGTAAAATAGGGGTGGGTTTGTGTGGGCTTTATGAAGTTTTGGTTGGGAGTAAGAGGGAGAGGGAAAGAGAGAGAGGAGAGCCGAGAGAGAGGAAGATCGGGAGAGGTGAGAGAGTGAGATTTGGGATTTTTAATCCCCTACACTCACACACACCTATATATAATAGTACACACATAAATTGCACTTACATCCCTCTACTAACAATCCTTCCACATTAACCCCAAATCATAACAACTAAACAAAATTCGCATTATCCCTAAATTTCAAACATTTATAAAACTTTTAAATAATATTCAAAAATTACGGGTCATTACAAAAATGCTGTCGTTTCACCTTAGCCCAAACTAAGCCTTAACTACACCTCCACTCACACGTAGCTCACCCATCCTCCTGGCCTTGGCCTCTCCAGTACAGCTTTCATCTTCATCCCCGTCCTCACACGCCGCCGCCTCTTCACCCCCATCCTCACACGCTGCCGCCGCCTCATCTCTCTCCACCACCATCGTGAAGCACTCTCCACTCACACGAAGCTCACTCATCCTCCTGGCCTCTCCAGTACAAGTTTCATCTTCTTCCCCATCCTCACACGCCGCCGCCTCTTCGCCCCCATCCTCACAAGCTGCCGCCGTCGCCGCCTCATCTCTCTCCACCACCACCGTGAAGCAAGAAACGGCGCGCTCCCTCTCTGTGATTTCTTGTATTCCTCCATTATCCTTCTCCAAAATGTCTTCTGATTCAATCATCAGTCTGTAAAATCACATGGGAGATGAAGATTTTCGTGTATTTTTATTGCATTAATGTAGTCAACCTTTCGTTTTGACAGATTCAGTAGACTCGCATGTTCTGAATCATCGGTAGTTTTTAGTTTCCTGGAGAAGGGTTATTCCTAGGTCTTCTCATGGAATGGGCTGCGTGTCTTTTCATGATATGGGCTGAGAAGGGTTATTCCTAGGGTTATTCATCTTAGTTTAATTAGTCTACCTTTGCATTAATAACTTTTGCTTTTTCTAAACGAGGCCTATGGGATTCATATGCTTGAGGGGTCCCATCCTAGTCAGGAGCATAATTCCTACTCCCTAAGAGCCAGATTTCTTACTTTTGAAGTTGGGAGCAAGGATCCGGAGTCACCTCCGCAGGAGGATCCTGCAACTAAGATGAATCTCATATCATGAATTTAAAAGTACTGTACAGAAAATTTATGGGTCGATGTTTTCAACCACTGAAAAAAGCAAGATATTAATTTTAGTGGAAAGCAGGATGCTAAACACTCAAATAGTTAGCCATACCATGCGTTTACTCTTAATTTTTGCTTGAGCTGGCTTAGTAGTGTTGAACCTTGTGTTGGCGGGAAAGTTAGTCAGAAGTAGTATAAGGGTGTTTTCTGTTTTGGTAGAGAATGTTTTCAGATAGATAGCACTGGTAGGTGATTGGCTCCTATACAGGAAGAGTAGCTGTGTGAGATGGGTACTTTGTATCTTTCGCTGTATTGAGACTCTTCTTCCTTAATATAAGTTATAAAGAGTCTGCCATTGGCAAGAATCTGTTCTTCTCTTGTGTTCAATATTGGAAAGACTGCCACAGGAGTTCTCCCAACTCGGGATCATTTGTCGGTTCCTTATGCTCCTATCTCATGTTTATGTTCTGCATGCCAAGAGGAGGTGAACCATTGGAGCACCTGTTCTATTTGCGTTGCTGATCTTGATTGCGTTTGCTTTTGTTCTCTTCTCAAAAATTGTATATGGCAGCTGCTTCACATCTTTCCAAATTGTTTGATAGGCCAGCTGGTGTTTTTTGGAACTTCCGCACGGCACAGTTTTGCAGTTTTTGGTTTTTATGATTACCTCTGGACTAATTTCAAAATTTACGATGTGGTATATATGCATGTAGAAATAACAATGAATACGAACCTCTTCACAGTATATGCAGCCCATTCTTGCCAAGGTTAACCGGTTGGTATTTTGCAGGATTTTTTGGGTGTCTCTCAAACCTGCTCATGATGTTTCTCAGACAGTTCTTCCAAGTTTTGTTGGGTGTTTTTGTTGTGCTTTAATTGGAGTTGTGTGTCTATCATGTTCTCTGCTGTTGCGGTGATCAGTGCCATCTGTAGTACTTGTCTAGCTTATGAGTTGACTGTTGCATCAATTGAATCGAGCAGATTCTTGATTGCATCATAGCTATATCTTCCCCTATATTGAACGAAGGTTTCAAAACGTGATCATACTCATGCAATCGTAAAGTCATGTTAATCCCTTTCTCTCGCACTCACGTGCACATGAACATTTTTCATCTATTCGGTGCCCATGTCTACTATGTGGGTTTGCTCTCATGTTTAAATATCAATTTTTTGAATTGAAGCACTTAACAAATTATATGTTTTTCTACATTTAGAGACTATGAACTGCAGAATTGTGCATCAGACAGCACAGTGAATGTTGCCGAAGAGCTCCATTCATTCCAAAGACATTGGTAAGCGCACTATGTGTTCTTTTCCAATTTGGTTCCCTACATTATGTGTTCTTTTCCAATTTGGTTCCCTACATGACAATTTTATTACGAGGCTTTTCTAGTGTATTGATTTTAAGGCTATGCAATTCTCGCCCGATATAGATGTTTTGGAAGAACTTCTCATTGTGATTTGTTCTCTCTTAGAGCTTCTCATTAGTCATTCCCCTTCCTGAAGGCTTATAGGTTTTGAGTTCTGATTGCCAACCTTTAAGGGCAATGATTTACATCGTACAAAGTGGAACTGCAGGAAGAAATCCATACATACTAAAACTGATTTCTTAAAAAACTTTGGGTTGCTATATTTAAGCTTCGGTGAATATAGGTTGCATTATAGTGAGATTTCAATTGAACTTATTCAAGGCTTTTAACAGCCATATTTTATGTCTGATAAAAGTCGTCGATTTAATCTTATAGTTTTTGGCCTTGATTTTTGGGGAGTGATAATTACAAATTTATAATCCAGTTTAAGACTCTTAGAATTTCTTTTTTTTAGCCACTCAAAAGGGGTAGTGTGAGGCTAAAAGTAGAGTCCAAATGTCTTTCCCTTAACTCCATTGCCCTTGTTTTATCAGTATACATGTAGCAGTTGTATCCTATCAGCACCCTGAAACTTCTGCGCCTCTGGTCTTAAGAACAGCAGTCGAAATCCTTAAGTGAGAGCACATTTTTTACTTCTAGAACATTCTCAGTTCTCCTATTGTTGAGAGAACAAAAGGGAGGGCTGTTCCAAACATAAGAAGGTGGATTTCTCGTGGCCCATGTGATAGTTGGTTATAGGCTGGCCTAGGGCTCATAACTTGAATAGTTTTCTAAATGCCCAACGGGGCTCAAAGGGAGTTTCCCACCCGTAAACTTCTGTGGTTCATGACATGTGCACTTATCTACTTCACCCAAATGAGTATGTTTGGTTACAAACTGCTCATAGGTTTCTTAACAATGTAGCTCTATACCTAACCCTCACTCATCCTTAGGAAAACCATGGAAATGCAGTTGACCTTAGCTGCTTAGCACCTATTTGGTGCTTCATCTCACAATTAGTTCGCAAGAAGGCTTTGAGTGTCTTTTGGGAAGAATGAAACAAGAGCTTCAATATACTTGGATACTATATTGTTTAACTATCAATTTTTTGAATTGAAGCACTTAACCAACTATATGTTTTTCTACATTCGGAGATTGTGAACTACGGAATTGTGCATCAGTCAGCAAAGTGATTGTCGCCAAAGAGCTCCATTCACTCCAAAGACCTTTGTAAGCTCTCTATGTGTTCTTTTTCAATTTGGTTCCCTACATTATGTGTTCTTTTCCAATTTGGTACCCTACATGACATTTTTTGTACGAGGCCTTCCTAGTGTATTGATTCAATTGTGTCTGTGTTTCCCAACATGATAAGTTTTTTATGATTTTTGTACGAGATCTTTGTAAATGTGTTTCTCTTTTGTAGTTATATATTGGGATAGAAAAAATCCATCCAAGATGGATAGATCTTGGATGCTCAAGGACCGAAGATCAAAAGACTATGATGATGGAGTTGAACAATTTCTGAACTTTGCTACCATTCATGCAAAGGATCTTGAATCTATTCGGTGTCCATGTATACAATGTGGGAACTTGATAAGACAACCTATTCTAGAGATAAGAAATCATTTGTTTGTCAATGGTATTGATAGAAGGTATCGTACATGGATATGGCATGGAGACCCAGTCACTTGTAGGGCATCACAGAGTGTAAACACTCGAGATTTTTCATATCAGGAAGTCAATTCGCCCCCCTGAAACGATGCGCAAGAGGCAGTAGAAATGGTTGAAGCTGCCTACAATGATTGCATGGTTGACCCTAGGAAGTTCAAAAAGTTAATTGAAGATGCAGAAAAGCCATTGTTCCCCGGCTGCACAAAGTTCACAATATTATCTGCCTTGGTCAGAATATATAAATACAAAGCTAACAATGACTTGACCAATAAAGGTTTTGCAGAGCTTCTGCAAATGGTTGGTGACTTGTTACCAAATATCAATGAACTACCGTTATGCATATACGAGGCTAGGAAGACTATGGCTGCATTAGGGATGGAGTATGAGAAAATACATGCATGTCCTAATGATTGCGTACTTTATCGAAAGGAGTTAAAAACTGCGACTTCATGTCCTACATGTAACACATCAAGATGGAAGTTAAAGAAAAATTCCACCGAAATAAGAGATGGTGTTTCGGCAAAAGTTTTATGGTGTACTTCCCCATAATCCCAAGGTTCCGAAGGATGTATCAGTTAGTAGAAATAGCAGAAAACTTGACATGGCATGCTCATCAAAGAGAGTCTGATGGCCAATTACATCACCCAGCAGATTCCCCGCAATGGAAGTTAGTAGACCATCTTTGGCCAGACTTTGCCTCGGAGCCAAGAAACCTTCGGTTAGCTCTTTCTGCAGATGGGATAAATCCACATAAGTCCCTCAGCAGTCGGTATAGTTGCTAGCCTGTTATTTTGGTTACGTACAATTTACCATCGGGGTTATGCATGAAGAAGAAATTTATGATGTTATCATTGTTGATATCTGGTCCACACCAACCTGGTAATGACATTGACGTGTTTTTGGAGCCACTAATCGATGACTTGAAATTGCTATGGAATGAAGGAGTTGAAGCATATGACGCTTACAAACAACAACATTTTAGGTTGAGAGCCGTGCTATTATGGACTACTAATGATCTTCCAGCTTTTGGGAATTTATGTGGTTGCACAGTGAAGGGATACTATGCATGTCCAATTTGCGGTGAAGGGACATGTTCTTGTAGATTAAAGCATGGTAAGAAGAACAGTTATGAGGGTCATAGAAAATTTCTTCCTCGTTACCATCCATATCGAAAGCAAAAGAAGGCATTTAATGGTGAGCAAGAGTTTGGGGAAGCTCCATCACCATTAAGTGGGGAAGAGGTGTTAAGGGAGGTGGAAGGGATAAAAACCATTTGGGGAAAGGCAAGCAAAAAGAAGTCGTCAAAGGTTGGTACGAAATGTTGGAAGAAAAAATCAATATTCTTTATGCTTGAATATTGGGTGTTCTTGTATATTCGGCACATCTTGGATGTTATGCACATTGAAAAAAATGTATTGGAAAGCATCATTGGTACATTGCTTCAAATACAAGGAAAAACGAAGGATGGAATTAATGCTTGTTTGGATCTCCTAGAGAGAGGTTTACGGCAAGAGTTAGCACCTCAGATTGGGGCGAAACGAACTTACCTGCCTCCAGCCTGTTATACATTGTCTAGGGAGGAGAAGATAAGATTTTGTACGACATTGTCAAAACTCAAGGTACCAGATGGGTACTCTTCAAATTTGAGAAACATTGTCTCTATGCAAGATTTGAAACTATATGGTTTAAAGTCAAATGATTGTCATGTATTGATGAAACAATTACTACCTGTGGCTATACGAATTGTGTTGCCTAAAGAAGTGAGATATGCTCTTACGAGATTTTGTTTCTTTTTCAATGCCATTTGTAGCAAAGTGGTGGATGTGTCAAAATTAGACAAAATTCAAAGTGAGCTGGTAATCACATTATGTTTGCTTGAGAAGTACTTTCCACCATCATTCTTTGATATCATGGTTCATCTGACGGTGCATCTTGTTAGAGAAGTCCGACTTTGTGGACCTGTTCACTTTTGATGGATGTACCCATTTGAAAGGTTCATGAAGGTTTTAAAGGGTTACGTTCATAACCATAAATGTCCAGAGGGTTGCATTGCTGAGAGATATATTGCAGAAGAAGCTGTTGAGTTTTGCGCAGAATTTTTATCCAAAGTAGAGGCAATTGGGGTTCCCGTTTCTAAGAACATGACCACTGATGATAGCATCGGAAGACCTTTACCAGGGGTAAGGTTACTACTATTGATCGTGAATTATGGGAGCAAGCACACCTCTATGTATTAGAAAACACAACTGAAGTTCAACCTTATATTGAGTAAGAATTTTAGCTGTCTCCATTTCTCTTGGCAATTGTATTTGTTCATAGTGGTTTGGCATTTTTGTAACTATTTGTTTAGGACTTACTTGATCCTTTGATAGGGAGCACATGGCTTTGCTAAAAAGACAATATCCTCGTAATTCAAAAAATCAAAAGTGGCTACAACTTGAACACAATAGGACATTCATATATTGGCTTCGTGGGAAGGTAATAGAACAATCAAACATGAAATCATTTGCTTCTTGTTTGTCAATAAAATGTGTATCTACTAATAATTCAATTTTACACATGTTGCAGAAGAATTGAGTGCCCAACATAATATATCTCACAACCTGAAGTGGATAGCTCAGGGACCTTCCTTAGATGTGATAAAGTATTCAGGCTACATTATATGTCACGCCCTCGATTTTTTTAACTAAATATTAATATATTTTCTATAAACAAAAGTCTTTCTCTCAATTATATTTACCCTTAAATGTCATGTAAATCCAGAAAGCAAATCAAGTCGCTTCTTCTCTCTAAATTTTTTTTTTTTACATAAAGTCTCCCAAACATCTTCCATTAAAGAGATTCACAATAATCAAAGAGATGAGTTTATACGTAGCTTTACATATGATCTAATCAAATGGTACAACCCTCAATTGCGAGTAAAGTACATTACATGAATTAGACTAAATGATAAACACTTCCTTAACGATACCAATGAAGCTCTCAAGACACGTCTCAATGTGCACTCCATGCAATCCAAGCTAAGTGTCATGACGAGTACCTGAAAGGATAGGGTGAGCTACACTAGCTTGTAGAGATATCCATACCTAAATTATATGCATAAGTGAAGACAGACATCAAGGAAAAACATTTTCCAAAAGCATATTTGTTTTATCAAAAGTGAAACACAAAATAAACTACTCATGCTGGAAAATATTTAACTCCATTTCTCAAACACTGACACTCTCACCTACACACATAAAAACCGTTTTGGTAAACTATCAATCCACTATTTTCCTTAAACCCAATTCTCTGAACCTCATTGCTGCTACTCAAGAAGGCACACACTCGTAGCAACTACCCACATAAGCATCACTGTTTATTCCACACCGTATACTAAAAGCAAATTTCACACATTGGGATTACATAATAAATCAAACATGTAGGTTAAAGCTAAACAACAGTAACACATTTCATTCACGAAATATTTCAACAAACCCACGGTGCAATTTTAAAAGCTTACACAACACATCCACCCTTTAACAGACTCACTTAGTATCCAACAAACTCACCAACTCACAAGGTATCCAACGGACTCACCAAGTGTCCACAGACTGACAAAGTATCCAACGGATTCACCAAGTATCCACGAACTCACAAAGTATCCAACGGATTCACGAAGTATCCACGGACTCACAAAGTATCCAACACTTCACGCATTTCGTGGCTCTAGAAGGCCCAATGGTAATCTCGTTCTTTTCAATCTTCATAATACCTTTCACATTTTGTTCACCCATCAATCTCGAATACTCTTGTCAATTAGTCTATTCAAGTCACATGTTTCCCATTTTCACAATCTCAAATGTCACATAACGAATACACAACATCAATATTAATCATTTCTCTATCAACTTTGCAATCACATGGCATTTCATCACTCGCTTATCTACACAATCTGTGCAATAGCTACACTAACAAACTTTAGCTACAATTGATTTTCTCGATACGAAAATTTTAAACACCAATATAAATACAAACAAATTGACAGACATTTTCCTAAACACTAACAAGATTCCGGGGTTACAAACAACATGTCTATATTCCTCTTTATATTCTAAAACTCCTACCACCTCATTACTTAAGAATCAGTTTTGCACCAATAACTTCTAACAATCCCCGCGGATAACACTACCGCTACGACAATCACCACAATGACTACGACTACACCAGAGCACATCATTTTTCTACGAAATTTCTATATATAGTTTTCTATCTCAGGCCTGGAGATCTTGCCCCTAATATGAACCTATTATCCGATTGACTTCCCGAGATCTCCAAAATCGGTATGGATTCTAACAAACTTTAACTCAAACTTCTTATAGGTTTAGAATTTGATTATAAGACTACCACCATTAGAAACTAGATATTCCATACATCAACTTCGATATATAATATGCCCCAAATGGAGTCCGGATAATAAAGTTATGATTGTCCAAAGTTTTCAAAAAAGAACAGATTGCTCATTCCCTACCGGTAGGACACAACCTCCTACCGGTAGAAGACCAGAATTTCACAAAAATCGACACTACTGGACAGCATTTCTACCGGTAGGGCCCAAACTCCTACCGGTAGGACTTGTGCTTCAACGTACGAACGTACGATTTCTAGTTTCGACAGATTTCTCCCAACAACAAATACGGACATTTAAACATTCTTAAAACATATCAAACCAACTCATAAACACATAAAGGAGAAGGGGAATCCCTACATGTCAAATTGGCGAAGTTAATTATCCACATTAGACTACATCCAATTAAACAACGTAAATTTAAGGACGGGAACGACTAAATTTGATTGAAAAATCATAACTCTTTCATCTTAAACCCAAAAATATTGGAACCAATGCCAAAAGTTGCACGACTACAAGCCTTACACTCAGTAAAAGTTTCAGGTTCAGAAACAAGAGGAAATTAACCCAACAATCGAAGGAAAAACAGATTTGCAACCATTTTCGTCCTAGTCGACCAACCCTACTTTAGAAATTCACCAAAAATTGGATACTTAACCGAATCACTTGATTCTAACGCCAATCCCTTCTTAACTTAAATATGCAGCTCTTGTAAAAGACCCAAAGCCACCCAAAATGTTCATCATGCCCAGTAAATTAAAATAAGACAGCCACGCACAGATTCCCACATCCAGAAAACAGCCAGTATTCAAAAATTCATAACTAATTGTGTGATTATCGGTTTTTCATGATCTTGGTACCGAAATCTTCGTATCAAAACATACTTCAACTGTTATGAAGACACCAAAAATTAATTCCTAGCAGAAGAGCTCCCAAAAGACAGATTACCAAAACCCACGAAATTTTCAGCATACTCAAGATTTATTCAAGACTCAAAGTAGATGATCAAACTTGATTCTTGTACATCCAACTAACACTTAAACATGTAAAGGAGGTAGGAGATCCCTACCTCGAAGGTTAGAAGCAAGCCTGAATATGGAGGAAACTTCACAGTGCTCCGATCATGAATTTTCTTGGATGGATTGGAAGCTCTCGTCGCATAGAACAACTTTTGTACTTGGGATTTTTCAGGACTCTCACTCGTAGTAGACGAAATCGAAGAGAGAAGGTGGGAGAGGAGAGAGCCAAGAGAGAGAGCCGGCCGGGAAAGAAAAAAAGAAAGGGAAAGTGATTTTCTACCCCAATTTTTGACTTATATAGTACAAATAACACTTATACCCTTTCACTCCTATTGTGTTACGTCAACTCCCACAACTTACAAGTCATCTCACATTGACCCAACTCATTTCTTCATCATTATCCATACTTTGATAATCCAAATACATATTAAACGTTGAAAATTTGAGAAAATAATTGTGGGTCTCTACATTATAAATGGTAGTCGTTATCATACAAAGGACCGTGATAGCTCACAAGTTAGCCAAAATAGTGGAGTTAGCTTAGTGGCAACAGCAATGCAGGTTGCTAGTTACAAGGATAAGAATCCTGTGTATGCGGAGATGAGCTTTTATGGGGTTATTACTGAGATATGGCACCTTGATTACAATCTGTTGAAAATTCCAGTGTTTAAGTGTGATTGGGTTGATAGCAAAAAGGGCGTGAAAGTGTGTCACGCCCTCGATTTTCAACATAAATATTAAAGGTTTTCGATAAATAAAAATGCTCACAATGATACAAATATTACCCAAAAGCCATTTTTTTTTTCTTGTTTGCAAATCATCTCCAAACTCCAAAGCATTTCCAAATTTACATCCTTGGCCCAATGGCCTAAAACCACTAGATCACGTAAAAGAAAGTTAAGAGTTTAAAGGAATCCTTCCTTTAAAAAAAATAATAATAATAAGATTACAATTTCTTCATCCAGAGATAAAGTCTATAAGAGATACAAAATTAACTCTGTGAAGTCGCTTTCAAAATGCAAGATCACATGCAAGCACAGCAACCCATGTCATGGCCTCCGATTTGTACCTGAAAGGATAGGGTGAGCTACACTAGCTCGTAGAGATATCCATACCTAAATTATATGCATAAGTGAATACGGACATCAAGGAAAAACATTTTCCAAAAGCATATTTGTTTTATCAAAAGTGAAACTCAAAATAAACTATTCATGCTGGAAAATTAACTCCATCTCTCAAACACTGACACTCTCACCTACACACTTAAAAACCGTTTTGGTAAACTATCAATCCACCATTTTCCTTAAACCCAGCTCTCTTAACATCGTTGCTGCCATTGAAGAAGGCACACACACTCGTAGCAACTACCCACATAAGCATCACTGTTTATTCCACACCGTATACTAAAAGCAAATTTCACACATTGGGATTTCATAATAAATCAAACATGTAGGTTAAAGCTAAACAACAGCAACACATTTCATTCACGAAATATTTCAACAAACCCACAGTGCAATTTTAAAAGTTTACACAACACATCCACCCTTTAACAGACTCACTTAGTATCCAACAAACTCACCAACTCCCAAGGTATCCAACGGACTCACCGAGTGTCCACAGACTGACAAAGTATCCAACGAATTCACCAAGTATCCACGGACTCACAAAGTATCCAACGGATTCACCAAGTATCCACGGACTCACAAAGTATCCAACACTTCACGCATTTCGTGGCTCTAGAAGGCCCAATGGTAATCTCGTTCTTTTCAATCTTCATAATACCTTTCACATTTTGTTCACCCATCAATCTCGAATACTCTTGTCAATTAGTCTATTCAAGTCACATGTTTCCCATTTTCACAATCTCAAATGTCACATAACGAATACACAACATCAATATTAATCATTTCTCTATCAACGTTGCAATCACACGGCATTTCATCACTCGCATATCTACACAATGTGTGCAATAGCTACACTAACAAACTTTCACTACAATTGATTTTCTCGATACTAAAATTTTAAACACCAATACTTAGATTCAGTTACACGTAAATAATCTCATCTTCATCATTTCAATAAAGAAAGCACAAAAACCCACATCCTTCACATAGTAAACCGACCCTTTATTTCACATATCATTTTACCACCTACTGGAACCCCGTTGTGATATCTCCATTAAGAATCTAGTTTGCAATTACCTATAAAGATCCTCATCAATGTAGCACCCATCAATGCTTAGCAACCATGCACTCATGCCAAGTGATTCACCAAATCTTGTTTAACTCACTACAAGTATCCCGCAAGCCCAAAGTCTTAATCTCATGGAAAGACATCAAATAACTTACACATCGCGTCAAACATTCTACAACTTAATTTATCATCGATCGTATTATCCATCTAATCCATTTTCTATTCCAATCGTTTATAAGTATTTAACCCTTATGCTCACTAGTTCTCATATCCCAATAAGTAGTCATCTAGATCAACTAATCGTATCCCCATATATCCAATAGGTTAAATTAATCATTCACACTTTCAAGTTCTGACCATAACCGATCAAATAACATAAATTTAAGAAAGACATTTAAACCATTGAAAAGTATACTTCTTCTTCGAGTTGATAGGTCGTATGTCAGAAACAGAGTTCAAGCAACCTTACTACGGCCTCGCGAGTATAACTCAACATAACGGTGAAACTAGTGCAAAGACAGATTTGGGTCAACTTTGGATGCAAATCTGTTATCGCTCGGACATACCCATGATGCATGGGATGTATCGTTGGAAAGCTCTATGTGTCTAGTTTCTAACAAAACAAACGGTACGTCGTTTCGACTCCCGAGCTAGGAGTTATGACCATTTTACCAAAGTCCGCCGGTGCTGCCAGATTCTACGCAGGAATAAGTAGAATTGATTGAAAAATCATAACTCATTCATCTTAAACCCAACAATATTGAAACCAACGCCAAAAGTGGCACCACTACAAGCCCTACACTCAGTAAAAATCCCAGGTTCATAAACGAGAGGAGATTAACCCAACAATCAAAAGAAAAACAGATTCGCAATCATTTCCGCCCCAGTCAACCAACTCTGCTTTAGAAATTCACCAAAAATTGTATATTTAACCAAATTACTTGATTCCAACGCCAATCTCTTCTTAACTTAAATATGCAGCTTCTGTAAAAGACCCAAAGCCACCCAAATTGTTCATCATGCCCAGAAAATTAAAAGAAGACAGCCATGCGCAGATTCGCGCATCCAGGAAACAGCCAGTATTCAAAAATTCATAACTAATTGTGTGATTATCGGTTTTTCATGATCTTGGTACCGAAATCTTCGTATCAAAACGTAGTTCAACTGTTATAAAGACACCAAAAATTAATTCCTAGCAGAAGAGCTCCCAAAAGACAGATTACCAAAACCCACGAAATTTTCAGCATACTCAAGATTTATTCAAGACTCAAAGTAGATGATCAAACTTGATTCTTGTACATCCAACTAACACTTAAACATGTAAAGGAGGTAGGAGATCCCTACCTCGAAGGTTAGAAGCAAGCCTGAATATGGAGGAAACTTCACAGTGCTCCGATCATGAATTTTCTTGGATGGATTGGAAGCTCTCGTCGCATAGAACAACTTTTGTACTTGGGATTTTTCAGGACTCTCACTCGTAGTAGACGAAATCGAAGAGAGAAGGTGGGAGAGGAGAGAGCCAAGAGAGAGAGCCGGCCGGGAAAGAAAAAAAGAAAGGGAAAGTGATTTTCTACCCCAATTTTTGACTTATATAGTACAAATAACACTTATACCCTTTCACTCCTATTGTGTTACGTCAACTCCCACAACTTACAAGTCATCTCACATTGACCCAACTCATTTCTTCATCATTATCCATACTTTGATAATCCAAATACATATTAAACGTTGAAAATTTGAGAAAATAATTGTGGGTCTCTACATTATAAATGGTAGTCGTTATCATACAAAGGACCGTGATAGCTCACAAGTTAGCCAAAATAGTGGAGTTAGCTTAGTGGCAACAGCAATGCAGGTTGCTAGTTACAAGGATAAGAATCCTGTGTATGCGGAGATGAGCTTTTATGGGGTTATTACTGAGATATGGCACCTTGATTACAATCTGTTGAAAATTCCAGTGTTTAAGTGTGATTGGGTTGATAGCAAAAAGGGCGTGAAAGTGTGTCACGCCCTCGATTTTCAACATAAATATTAAAGGTTTTCGATAAATAAAAATGCTCACAATGATACAAATATTACCCAAAAGCCATTTTTTTTTTCTTGTTTGCAAATCATCTCCAAACTCCAAAGCATTTCCAAATTTACATCCTTGGCCCAATGGCCTAAAACCACTAGATCACGTAAAAGAAAGTTAAGAGTTTAAAGGAATCCTTCCTTTAAAAAAAATAATAATAATAAGATTACAATTTCTTCATCCAGAGATAAAGTCTATAAGAGATACAAAATTAACTCTGTGAAGTCGCTTTCAAAATGCAAGATCACATGCAAGCACAGCAACCCATGTCATGGCCTCCGATTTGTACCTGAAAGGATAGGGTGAGCTACACTAGCTCGTAGAGATATCCATACCTAAATTATATGCATAAGTGAATACGGACATCAAGGAAAAACATTTTCCAAAAGCATATTTGTTTTATCAAAAGTGAAACTCAAAATAAACTATTCATGCTGGAAAATTAACTCCATCTCTCAAACACTGACACTCTCACCTACACACTTAAAAACCGTTTTGGTAAACTATCAATCCACCATTTTCCTTAAACCCAGCTCTCTTAACATCGTTGCTGCCATTGAAGAAGGCACACACACTCGTAGCAACTACCCACATAAGCATCACTGTTTATTCCACACCGTATACTAAAAGCAAATTTCACACATTGGGATTTCATAATAAATCAAACATGTAGGTTAAAGCTAAACAACAGCAACACATTTCATTCACGAAATATTTCAACAAACCCACAGTGCAATTTTAAAAGTTTACACAACACATCCACCCTTTAACAGACTCACTTAGTATCCAACAAACTCACCAACTCCCAAGGTATCCAACGGACTCACCGAGTGTCCACAGACTGACAAAGTATCCAACGAATTCACCAAGTATCCACGGACTCACAAAGTATCCAACGGATTCACCAAGTATCCACGGACTCACAAAGTATCCAACACTTCACGCATTTCGTGGCTCTAGAAGGCCCAATGGTAATCTCGTTCTTTTCAATCTTCATAATACCTTTCACATTTTGTTCACCCATCAATCTCGAATACTCTTGTCAATTAGTCTATTCAAGTCACATGTTTCCCATTTTCACAATCTCAAATGTCACATAACGAATACACAACATCAATATTAATCATTTCTCTATCAACGTTGCAATCACACGGCATTTCATCACTCGCATATCTACACAATGTGTGCAATAGCTACACTAACAAACTTTCACTACAATTGATTTTCTCGATACTAAAATTTTAAACACCAATACTTAGATTCAGTTACACGTAAATAATCTCATCTTCATCATTTCAATAAAGAAAGCACAAAAACCCACATCCTTCACATAGTAAACCGACCCTTTATTTCACATATCATTTTACCACCTACTGGAACCCCGTTGTGATATCTCCATTAAGAATCTAGTTTGCAATTACCTATAAAGATCCTCATCAATGTAGCACCCATCAATGCTTAGCAACCATGCACTCATGCCAAGTGATTCACCAAATCTTGTTTAACTCACTACAAGTATCCCGCAAGCCCAAAGTCTTAATCTCATGGAAAGACATCAAATAACTTACACATCGCGTCAAACATTCTACAACTTAATTTATCATCGATCGTATTATCCATCTAATCCATTTTCTATTCCAATCGTTTATAAGTATTTAACCCTTATGCTCACTAGTTCTCATATCCCAATAAGTAGTCATCTAGATCAACTAATCGTATCCCCATATATCCAATAGGTTAAATTAATCATTCACACTTTCAAGTTCTGACCATAACCGATCAAATAACATAAATTTAAGAAAGACATTTAAACCATTGAAAAGTATACTTCTTCTTCGAGTTGATAGGTCGTATGTCAGAAACAGAGTTCAAGCAACCTTACTACGGCCTCGCGAGTATAACTCAACATAACGGTGAAACTAGTGCAAAGACAGATTTGGGTCAACTTTGGATGCAAATCTGTTATCGCTCGGACATACCCATGATGCATGGGATGTATCGTTGGAAAGCTCTATGTGTCTAGTTTCTAACAAAACAAACGGTACGTCGTTTCGACTCCCGAGCTAGGAGTTATGACCATTTTACCAAAGTCCGCCGGTGCTGCCAGATTCTACGCAGGAATAAGTAGAATTGATTGAAAAATCATAACTCATTCATCTTAAACCCAACAATATTGAAACCAACGCCAAAAGTGGCACCACTACAAGCCCTACACTCAGTAAAAATCCCAGGTTCATAAACGAGAGGAGATTAACCCAACAATCAAAAGAAAAACAGATTCGCAATCATTTCCGCCCCAGTCAACCAACTCTGCTTTAGAAATTCACCAAAAATTGTATATTTAACCAAATTACTTGATTCCAACGCCAATCTCTTCTTAACTTAAATATGCAGCTTCTGTAAAAGACCCAAAGCCACCCAAATTGTTCATCATGCCCAGAAAATTAAAAGAAGACAGCCATGCGCAGATTCGCGCATCCAGGAAACAGCCAGTATTCAAAAATTCATAACTAATTGTGTGATTATCGGTTTTTCATGATCTTGGTACCGAAATCTTCGTATCAAAACGTAGTTCAACTGTTATAAAGACACCAAAAATTAATTCCTAGCAGAAGAGCTCCCAAAAGACAGATTACCAAAACCCACGAAATTTTCAGCATACTCAAGATTAATTCAAGACTCAAAGTAGATGATCAAACTTGATTCTTGTACATCCAACTAACACTTAAACATGTAAAGAAGGTAGGAGATCCCTACCCCGAAGGTTAGAAGCAAGCCCGAACATGGAGGAAACTTCACAGTGCTCCGATCATGAATTTTCTTGGATGGATTGAAAGCTCTCGTCGCATAGAACAACTTTTGTACTTGGGATTTTTCAGGACTCTCACTCGTAGTAGATGAAATCGAAGAGAGAAGGTGGGAGAGGAGAGAGCCGAGAGAGAGAGGGAGACGCCGGTCAAAAAGAAAAAGAAAAGGGAAAGTGATTTCCTTTCCCAATTTTTGACTTATATAGCACAAATAACACTTACACCCTTTCACTTCTATTGAGTTACGTCAACTCCCACAACTTACAAGTTATCTCACATTGACCCAACTCATATCTACTTCGTATTTTACATTTTATAGTATAATCTCGCATTAAAACTATTTAAATAAATACGGGTCTCTACAAAGTGGATGAGCTTGGTTTCACGCTAGTAGAGCTTGGAAGGATAGGCCACAAGTCTGATTCTTTTATTCTAGCTTCCCAGGCTAAGCAAGTTTTTTATGTAGAAGATCAACTTGATTCAAGGTGGTCAATTGTCCTTGAACCTCGTCAGCATCGGTATCCGTGCAGCGTGGATGATGATCTCAATGATTATTTTGCCGAGCCTCAGGGATTTGATAGAGTATTGCCAGAAGTTGAATCATTAGATGAAACCGACGATCTTGTGTTACCTCCTGTGCGGGGAGATTGTGAAGGAACGTGGATCGATAATTAGTGATTAGGAGTCAAAATATCTCTATCTTTTTGTAGAGGACATATGAGATTATTCTATGTTGTTTCTTTAATTGTCAAAACTTGATTTTCTCTCCCTCTCGCTATATGTTTGTTGAAATGCTAAAAGTTAATTTCTAATTTTGTCAATTTGGATAAAATTACTATAGATGTCTGTGTTTAATTTTTTACTGTTATATGCATTTAACTTGCGCTTGTACTTTTTGCTAGTTTCTTTTATTATTGCCTCTATGATAGTCATATCTTATTTTCTTTCAATTTCATGCAGGATGGATTCTAATGATAACCATCCTAGTAATGAGGACAATGCTACACCGTCCTCGATAGACCCGAAATGCAAGAAAAGAAAGGGTAGAGGTGCAACAAGACTACCAGATGTCATAAAAGATAGAAGTTCAGGCATGCGAAAAGTCATTAAATATGACCACATGGGTTGGCCAACAGGGACTAATAGAGCAAAGTTCGCGAGTTATCTTGGAGTCCTAGCTCGCACTATGATCCCGCTATCTCACACATATTGGTCTGAAGTGACGGACGATGTAAAAGAAAGACTGTGGGAAACTGTATCGGTAAGGATGAGTTATGTTTATGCCTCTCAATTCACCAACAAGTTTCATTGTATAATTTGTCTTCTCTATGTGGTTAGGCGACATTCGATGTGGACCTAAGGAGTAAAAAAGGCGTTTTATCTTCTATCGCAACGTGTTTGAGGACATTTAGGAAATATCTGACCAAGTATATATATGCTAACAAATCAAATCCTATCATTCTCTCAAAACCACTAGAAGCTTATAGTTTTCTAGAGCAACAAGAATGGGATTCATTTGTTAAAAGAAGACTTACCAAAGAATTTGAGGTACATCAAGTTAATTATCTTTTAGTTAGAGGTCAATGTGATGCAATTTAAATTATATTCCTATCTTATTTTGGTAAAGATTTCCTCATGTTTTTGAAGGAATTTCGTGGAGTGCAACAAAGTAGACGAAAACGCAACTTATATGACCATAGACTTAGCCGAAAGGGTTACTCTAGGCTTGAAGAAGAAATTGTAAGTGTTTGTAGAGCTAATTGTTACTCCTAAATATGTAATGTGGCTAATGTCATCATATGCACTATGTATTTCAACCAATGGTCTTTGTAGGCTAATAAATCTGAAGAGGCGGTTGTGAGTGTGGATAGGAGTGTTTCGTGGAAAAAGGCTCGCCAAAATAAAAATGGAGAGTATGGTGATATCAAAACTAAGGAAAAAGCTATGGAAATTGTAAGGAAAACTATGTCGCACTATCTTTAGAAGTTTTAAATGATTGAATGTTATATTGTTCATTTTCTTACATACTAATATACATTACAGGATGAGATAGCCAAACAGGTAGAAGATGGGACATTACAGACTCAAGGAAGTAATAACATCCTAACCATGGCATTAGGTGGTACTGAACGTAGTTGCGTAAGAGGTGTAGGAGGAAAGGTCACTCCAACCATGTACTTCCATGTGCCTAGACGTGGAAATCATTCACGTGAGGAGAAGCAAAAGAGCCTGTTGCAAATTGTTTCTCAAATGCAAGTTCAGCTTGATGCAATAGCACAACACATGCCTCACACTCCAAAATCTGATAATATTGGTTCAAACACTTTTAGAAGTGACAATCTCGGAAGTCCACAAGTTAATAATTTTGCAATGGACAATTGGGGGAGAACCAAGGAGGACATGTCACCTCCAAAACCCATACCAAAAGTCAAGAAGGTGCAACTTTTTATTAGCATTAAGTGTATTTTTTACCTTCTTCGTGCGCTGTTATTTTTTGGTTAGTGTCTAATTTCCTAACTTGTTTGTAGGGCAAGCAATGTAAACTGGCTGTAGGATCCATCAATAACATTGTTGCTCTTGGCACGGCGTATGAGAAAGCGGTACCGAATGAAGAAGTTCATATGGTATCGCTAGGGGAGAGCAATCTACGCGTGTCAATTGATGTGGTTAAAGTAGGAGAGGCCTTTCTTCCTATACCTATCCCTGAAGGGCTGCATTCTGTAGGGCGGCTACTGTAGGAGAGGCGGTTGGGTTTCATGTAGCATGGCCCAAAAGCCTTATATTGTTTGCCCCCGAGGTATACATATTATTATGGTTTTGTACATGTTGAATTTGAATTACTGGACTACAAATTAATTAATATTGTTACTTATGGGGAAATGTTTCGATTAGGTTGGTTCCAAAATACCTGGCATGTTTGGAGATGAGGTATAACGTGCTCTCCTAAAATTAAATTGCCTTACTTGGTTTACTATGGAAAATCTTTAACTTAGAGAGCTTTACTAGTATTTTTCTTTCAATGTTAAAAGTTGTTTATCCTTGTGCACTCTGTCAATTTTTAATGTAGGCGACACCAAAAAACCAAGATTGTAGAAATAATTTGGAGTTACCGAACATCAATAAGGTGCAACTTTATTACCACGAAGTTTATTTTTCACATCATTCATGCATTGTCAATTTATGATTAGTGTGATCTAATTTCCTATCTTCTTGTTGCAGAGCCAGCAATGTAGACTAGCAGTGGGATCAGTCAATAACTTTGTTGCTCTTGGTACGATGTTTTGGAAGAGTGGACCAAATGAACTTCTTCATACAGTACCACTAGGTGAAGACCATATGCGCGTGTCAATTGATGTTGTGAAGGTAAAAGATGCCCTTCTTCCTATACCTATCTCCGAAGAGGTGGCTACTGTAGGAGATGCAGTTGGTTGTCTTGTAGCTTGGCCCAAAGACCTTATATTTTTTGCCCCTGAGGTATAATATCATTATGCTTTTTTCCATATCGAATTTGAATTACTAGACTACTAATTAATTGTTACTTTATGAAATTGTTTGGCTTAGGTTGCTTCAAAAAAACCCAGCATGGTTGGGAATGAGGTATAACGTGCTATCTTAAAAGCTTTATGATGATTTCTTTTTATAAGCTAAGTTGGCTTACATTGGTTCTCTTTTTGGAAAATGTTTGGCTTAGGCTGTTTATAAAAAACCTCGCATGACTGGAAATAAGGTATAATGTGCTATCTTAAAAGGTTTATAATGATTTCTTTATGCGATTTAAGTTGGCTTACAATGGTTTACTTTGGAATTCCTTTCACGTAGAATGCTTTGAAACATCATGGAGTGGTTGGTCGTAAAGTGGTCGGTGATGAGGTAAAAAGTAACACTTTAAACTATTTATTACTATTTTTTGAAAAAAGTGGAGAGTAACTTGTACTTCTGCATTCTGTCCAATATGACTAGGTGACTTCAAAAAATGTGGAGTGGGAAAGTAATTTGGAATGCATTGAATTATTTACCACATTGACCAAGCACACCGATAAGATGGAAGCTTTTCAAATTCCTATAGATGATGACATATTTGGTGCGAAGGTTTATGCTCAACTGCAAAAAGTTGACATGGAGTACATATGTCAATTGAAAGAAGTATCTGCTACATGCATAATGTTATACATAAGGTAAGAGTTATTGAATACATCTTTTAATGGTTGTAGAAGTATGTCGTAGTGGTTATAAATTTTGTTTCATTCTTTTCTAGACAACTCTATTCTGGTATCAAGGCTTCCAATATGGATACAAGATTTGCATTTGTTAACCCTTGCTCACTTAGTGAAAATTATAAGACTAGTGAAGCTTCAAAGCCCGGAATGCTTGCAAGTCGACTTGAAGATGTCAAGAATGACCAATTGCTTTTGGTTCCTTGTAATATTGGGTAAGTTTCACAGATCTATACATTGTTCCTCTTAATTTGCTTTTGTTTTGTTCTGTTTCTGCTTTTAGTATGCTTGTCTGGCTCTCTATTTCTGTTGTGTCTATAGCAAAGCAAGAGGTATTGGTCATAGGTTATTATGTCTTGTTTCATATTAGGGTCCATTGGGTACTGTGCGTCATTGATTTGTCGTCTTCAATAGTGTACTACATGGATTCAATTAATAAGGAAGTCCACTCACCCCTTAAACTCTTGATTAAGACGTAAGTTTTTGGACTTTGAGCATTATTGTTTCGGCCCTTTTCCTAATCATATTATGTTGATAGTACTTACAAGTATTGTCTCCTTGAAGTGCATTCAAAATCTATGACAGCAGTAAGGGAGTACGGAGTAGTCGAATTATTAATTGGAAAACAGTTGAGGTATCAATGCAATCTCTCTCTTTTTGGGTTCTTTTGGAATTGTTTTTACGTTTTTTCTGATTGAAATTATTGTATTTGTCTACAGTGCCCGAAACAACCTACAAACGTGGAATGTGGGTTCTATGTGATGAAATACATGAAAGATTTGATTAGAGATGAGAGGATCTTAAGTAGAGGAAATGTAAGACTTATTTTTAACTTGTATTTCTTTATATTGCTTTATGAATAGAACTGTTAACTTGTAAGTATTTTTTTTTCAATCCATTGCAGTTCAATGGAAAAACAACTTACACGAAAGCTGAAATTGATGAAGTGCGAGCTGAGTGGATAAAGTCCGTCATGAACGAAGTATAATCAGCTTATATGTGTAAGTTAGCTCTTCCTTTATTTGAGTTTACTGTGTGCTTGCTCTACTGTCCAGTTCTGAATTGTGGCTGCTTATGATGGCTATTGTTCCTATCTGCTGTTTTTCTATGGATTCTGTTCTACTACTGCTTCGGTTGTGGCACTAGTACGCTTAAGCTTAAGCAATTGTTGCTGTTGTTGTCATAGCTTTTGTTGCTATTTGCTGAATAATAGCTTCTGATAGCTTTTGCTGTTGTTTTTGTTGCATGCAATCTGTTGTGTGGCTTTTGGTATATGCTAGAATACTTTATGAGTTCTACTCTGTTTTGTTGCTGATTCTGTTTCTACTGTGGTCGCCATGGCAATAGTTGGTGCTGATCAGTATTGAAATGTTCTGGTATATGCTAGTATAACTGGACCTGTTGTATTTGACCATGTGGGATGCTAATAGCTATAGGAAAATAAGTGAGACTAATTACCTGTTATGGGAAATTGAATTGTATCATACGCATTACCTGTAGTTGTCTTTGTTCCACCATATTTTCCTGTAGCATTTTAAAGAACCTCATCTGATAAGGTAGTCTTACATCAGAAGTTTACATGGGAGATATATCCTCTGTTTAAAGTAGGAGCAAAGATCGTGGTTTTGGGGTGGGGGTTGGAGGTTGTAACAACCCTATCTGTTTTGGAGTGTAGTCACTTGGAAGCATGCACTTTGGATTCTGGGTATATAAGTAAATTTTTTTAACCATCAGCTGTTGCCATTGCATGAATTATCCGGGTAGATGTCATTATGTATTGCACCTGTTAGAGGGGATGCTAGTTAAGCTTGATAATTTAGATTGTTAGTTTTGTTTGTGGTTGTAATCAGTCAGTTGGGAGTGAGTTAGAGAATGGGTATATGGACAGCTCTATTTATATGAGGTGATAACTAATAAATTGAATGATTTGTTTTGTGGAATTAGGTTTCTAATCCTGAGGGGTCAAAAATTGCCATGATTTATGATTCCAAAGGCAAGATTAGTGCTTCAGTTGCTGACCGGACAGTACCTGCATTTTTTCTGTTTTTTTATTTTCTGGGTTACCGACAATTCCATTGAAACATTAAACAAAACAAAGTTAAAGGAAGGCATATTTTCCAAGTAGGCAAATCTACCATTGACAACTAATAAGAATTTGTTAAGGCAGCCTTGACACAACGGTAAGGTTGCCTCGGTGTGACCTGGTGGTCACAGTACGAATCATGGAAACCACCTCTCTATCCAACAATTCCAATTTCCAACCCTTCTCCTGACCTGTAGTAGTGGGAACCTCTTGCACTTGTAGCCCTTTCTTTTGGGGTAAAGATTGACAAAGAGCCTTTCATCCTAGCACCACTGCTATAAAAAGTACGGTATCTAGCACCACTGCTATAATAATTCCACAATTCTGCAATGATAGCAGTTCCTCTGTCTGTCATCATGCCTGCCAAAATTCATACGTGAAATTTGTACGATAGTTTTGATATCAGAACTGTCTAGCTTCTGGAAACCATTGTGATACTAGGTAATTCTTATTAGTACCCAACATGCCTGCCAAAATTCATACGTGAAATTTGTACGATAGTTTTGATATTAGAACTGTCTAGCTTCTGGAAACCATTGTGATACTAGGAAATTCTTATTAGTACCCAAGTTGGATTATATTTTGCAGGTATCAAATTAGTAACTTTTGTTGAACTTGCTCTCTTTTACAAGCAATGTTTTTTATGATGTTGCTAGGCTTATTATTCCCCTTATTGTTTTGTGAGTTCTGTTGATCCTAGCTATTGTTGGCCAATGCGATCATCTGGAATTCAGTGAACTGGATGCCAGAGCAACCCCAGCATCCTACATATGTACTGTTAAAATATGCATAGCTAAGTTCGTAAACAGGCAGTAAGCTCCCATTGTACTTCAATGGGATTTACTCGAACGGTCAGAGAGAAGCAAAAATGATCAATAACTCAACAATTTGGCAAAGCAATGGCTTTCAATTGGAACAGCTAAAAATAGAGGAGTTCCAAGGAATATCTTGATTTGCCAGTTTTATGATTTCATTGTGAAATATGACAAGGCTACTTTATGCCCGGATATGTGTTTTTATGAATGGTAATTTCAAGATGTTCTCTTGACTGCACACTCGTGCTTTCAGTATGCTAATGTAGTTAGTTATTCGCTTTTTTGTTTTCTGCTGGATTTAAGCATTGGAGTTCTTGATGCTCTACTACTTTTTGTTTTTTGGTGGATTTAGGCTTGCTCTGAGGGACGAAGTGCTTGAAATTGGCTTAAGAGAATGACGAAGTGCTTGAAATTGGCTTCAAAGAATGAAGAATTCGTTGTAACTTATGACATAACTCTGTGCTTGTTCAATTAGTTTTATTTGTCCTTTTTATTGTTAAGCTTTTGTTATGCATCTTCAAAAATTTGATTGACGGTAGATTAATTCAATGTAGGCTTTCCGGCACGATGTTTCTATCTATGACCTGTTTTGTGCAAGATGCATATCAGTTATGCATATTTCGTTATTGCAATGTCTTTTGTTTTGGAGAAGATAACTATGGGTTGAATACATATTTTACGTGTATTTATTATTGGTTAGAGATTCGGGCATTTTTTAAATGCACAAAAAAAAAAAAAAGATAGCATCTTTCAATCACATTTCTAGACTGTGATGATAAGAACATTTAATCACAGTTTTCGTTTAAAACCGTGATCTAAAAACTAGAAAAGATCACACCTAACTTTTTCCATCTCATTTTTTAGACATAAAAGATCACGGTGTTTGGTGGTGATTGTTAACGACATATAATCACGGTTTTTTAGGAAGAGTGTGATCAAAACCCATTAGAGAACACGGAAATGACCTTCAATCATGGTTTTTCCTGGAAACGATCACACCTTTTGGGTGTGATTGTTTCTATTTTTCAATCACGGTTTATAACTGTGATAAAAAAGAGTGACTTACAATCACACTCAGATCTATCACGGTAGGAGGAGTGTGATAGAAGACTAACTATCACTGTTAATAACTGTGATTGTTATGCTTTATTGTAGTAGTGAGGGTTATTATCTATTGTGGGAGTTTGCAATTTAAAGAAGTATAAGGGAGGTTGCTATTGCAATAGGAGATAGAGTTCTCCAATGGGTTGAGTTATAGTGACTATTAGAGTGGGTAACCTTGACTAAGAGTAAAAGAATTTGAGTTTAGAGATCGTGTACGAGGGTATTCTGTGACGTAGAATTGAGGCTAACAACTATGGAAGACATGAACGTTTACTATGAAACCACATGATGATGGATTGATGTTATATGATGAGAGATCAAGGTTGAAATGGAAAACAGAGAAAAAAGGATTGGATAGATGATATATATATAAATTGACAACTTAAGGACTTAAAGGTTGATGTGGGAGCGTCCGTGATGCCGTGATTGTTGATCCACTTATATTAGATTGCTTGTTGTCACTGCACAAGAATGAGGTTTATATATTTATTAGATACATGGGTTACATGGGTTACGATAAATGGACTATGATTATCAACCTATTGTGATATGATATGCATTTTGGGTTAGAACTTGTGTGGTGTAAATAAAATGCATTATCGATATATTGAGGCGCGCTAGAATGATTTGATGTAGAGATTGTTTGGTTGATGATGACAATGAGTTGATTTGCTACTTGAAAGATTTGATTTTTTGTCCTTCTTATCGAAATTGTGAAGATGCGTTGATCTATACTTAATCGATCTTTGAAGTTGGTTTGATGAGTGTGTTTTATTACAAATTGAGGTTAGACAAATACGTGGTATTGAAGTTATTCTAATGAATAAGATTGAGTGGTAGTAGCAAAGGAAATTGGAGGGTGACTATTTTGCTGCAACGCAAGGGGTGGAAATGCAGAGTGTTATGAGTATGAGTCCATGAGCTAAATTGTGAAATGTCGTTGTTCATGCCTTAGTTGCGTGTTATTACTCTCAAACTTGAAATCTGTGTTTATGTTGGGTCACAAGAAAAGAAGACATGACAAATGCATGGAAATGGGAAAATTTTATATGAAAGCGGTTTTGGTAACCGCTAATGGGAATTGGGATGAAACAGAGTAATCATATAAAAACGGTGAACTTGAGTTGATAGAGTGGGTTGCAAAAAAAAAAAGTGTGACTATGCTTGCTATCTTTCTCTTTCTTTATAGCCTTCCCTATTATTATGGTTTGTTATTCTGATATCGGCTTAGTGAGTTGTTTGGTAGGAAGACTTGTTGATACTTGAGGTGCAATTGTCATCATGAAAAGTTTATGAGAGATGACTGCACATTTAAAAAAAAGAAAAGGGGAAGAAGATTAGCATAATTAGATTTTGGTAGGTGATAACTTGAGCCCGAAAGGTAAGTTGTGGGTGTATGAAAATGAGTGAAACCATGGCATGTTGCCGTTAACATGAAAATGTAGGAATGAGGGGACACGAGGGAGGACACGATAGGTGTTAACCAGAGATTTATGAGGTTAAACAGGGTAGTCGTGTGAGTTCTTTGATGTTGTATTGCAGTATGATTCGGAGTGTCAGTGTAATCTATATGGTTAGAATCTGGCATATGTTTTCTCTTTTGATAGCATCAATGATATATAAGGAACTAAGTTTGAGGAGGGTAGAGTAAATTTTTTTTTTTTTTTTAAATTTATTTCTTTGATACTCTTTTGTATGACACGATTAGAGAACTATATACGATAGGCTTCCGCGGTATATCAATCCCTAGTTTAGAGTGGTTACTGGTTTGTGGCAAGAAAAATAGTGGACTTGAGAGCTCACTTAGATTGTTTCAATATTGTATGGCAAGACACGTGTACTAAAAGGAATAAAAGGCATGATTTACTGAGTAACTAGGCCCTTGGAACCAAAAGAAGTGTTAATAGCCTTGAAGTTAAGGAGTTTAATTTTGACAAGTTGGTGTTCATAATGGAACCAAGGATTATAAATCAGAATGTAGTTTGATCATTGGATCTTGGGTACGTTACTTATGAAACTAAGTTTAATTTGGATCCATTTGGTGTTTATGAACCTTGTTTGTAAGTTAGATCACCCTATCCTAAGAGTTTTAGTTTCCTTCTTTCGACGAACCATGCATGCTCAGCTATAATCTTGTGGGAATACCTTTGAATCCGGATGCCACAAGGTGGAAAGGTTTAAATCGAAGTTTTGAATTCAAGATGGTTCATGCGACTTCGGAGGGTTTAATCTCATTTGATAAGAAAAGAGACTATTTTATGTTGTATGAAGCGTGTAATAAATCAAGTGGTACCAGGTGATTAGATGACTTTTAAGAATTCACTCAGAATGCCTATAGGCAGATGAGAACTTCCTTGATTTTACTACGGTAGAGATCATTTGAGTACTCTAGTCTAGTATGTGAAAATTCTGATTTATTGGTTCATGATGATTGAGGAAGATAAGGATCGGAGTTTTTATGAACATTTTGATGCGTCCTTCATGGTAGGTTGAGTACTTATTCGAATAAGATACACGGAATGGGAATGCGAATGAAAGAATTTGGAGAATGTGGGGGCATAAGTTGTTAGATTTCGATGTGATTATCGTATGATTATATGAGAATTAGAACTATTGTATAAATGTTCGAACTTGGGGTATCTATGAACATCATAATTTGATAAGGAGGATTAGAGGTTGACGCATATCTTGAGGAGAAACTGACATGTATCCTAGATTCGCGAGAGCAAGTTTTGAGGGGTAGATCGTCCTATTGGTATTAGTTCTTTGGAGAAATCGAGGTAAGGAAGAATCGACTTGGGAAAAGGGAAGACGAAGTAAGAGAGAAGTATCCGCAATTGTTTCCGAATTAACTAATGTGAGTTTTGAAATTTTAACCCTATGATTGTTAACTTGTTGCTTGGTAATATGTGTAGTGACATGAGCGTGATTGCTTGATGCATGATCTTATTGGGCTTGAGTGGTAAATTTCGTGACGAATTTTTTTTAAGGAGGATAGACTGTAGAGACCCGGATAATTTTAATTGTTGAAATGCTTATTAAATGCCTAATTGGGAAACTAGAATTTTATTTGGTGGTTATTTGAATTGAGGATTGAAGTGAGAATAGAAACTCTGAGGGTGTGTGTGTGTGATTTAAAGATATAGGAGTATATAAAGGAGTGTGTGTGGAGGAGATAATTATATCTCCCGTTCTCTCTCTTTCATGCCATCCTCTCTCTCTCTCTCTCTCTCTCTCTCTCTCTCTCTCTAGCCGCGTATCTCTCTTCGCCTCACTCAAAACTCTTTCAAGACCTTAAGAATCTCAGAGATTAACCTCCCTTTGACCTTCCAATCGCATTCTTGAGCTCGGAAATCCTTGGGTCAAGCTTGGAGCGGAGCTTTGAAGTTCAAAGAGGCTAGGGCTCGTTCAAATCTTGTAGATCTTGGTTATTGTCGCAAGGTAGGGACTTCTTTACCTCTTTTATGTGTTTATATGTTGATTTTGTGTGGAAATCGAACCTTGATTGTCCCCCTTTGTTCTCTAGAAAGCTGTCAAAAAATTGCAGAAAATGCCCGAAATAGCCCAAGGATCGATCCCTCACTTCAAATATGGATTTTTTCCCTAGGGGATCAATCCCTAAGAGAGGAGGGATCGATCCCTCCCCTCTCTAGAAATTCTGCTAGTCTTTTGGGTTTCAGCCCAACTTCAAATGGCACAACTTCTTCGTCTGATATCCGTTTCATGCAAAATTTATATCGATTTGAAGGTTTTGAAGTTAGCTTTTCATTGCCACCAAAATCACCTAAAGACTCTAAGTACCCAGAAAGTTATGACTGTTAGAGTGGGGGTGTGTTAGTCTCCCAACATCCATTGGCTACTCCTATGATTCTTGTTGTAGGGAGGTATTCCCGAACAGGTAAGTTTAGTCACCCAACACGTGATGTATTAGGGACACGTGGCATAATAAGTCTACCGCCGGGCAGTGCGATGAGCAGCGATTTGGACCAGTGACACGTGAAGTCATTGGTCTAGACAGTCTGTTCGGTTGATAAGGTCAAAGACATGTAAAGTCATTTGTCCAGATATAATGACATGGACCAGTTGCATGTGAGGTCATTGGTCCAGGAGGACTGTTCGGCAAAGAGGAAGCCGAACAGTGGAAGAAGTTGCCCTAAATCATGACGTGGCAAGAATGCACCAGAATGGTGATATTCTGTAAAAGAATGAGATCCCGAGTATATAGGAGCGATGTAAGAGACCCAACGTGCGTGGGGTGTACGGATAATTATGGGAAAGAGTCCCAAAAGGACTGAGAGTCCCATAAAGATTAAGATATTGTACAGATAAGGGAATGAGAATCCACGAGATACTAGGTTTCCTATACGAGGTAGGAATCCTAGGGCAACAGGGATGCTTGGGCAGCAAGCATCCGCGAACCTATAAATACGAGGTAAACCTGGAGGTAAAGGGTACGCAATATTTGGCCATTTCTGATTGCTTTCCTACTGATAATTAGGGTTGTAATTAGTACGTGATACTAACTTAGGCATCGGAGGGCCTTTGCCACGAGAGGCAAAGGTGCACTCACCCCTTGTCTATTTTGTAGATTACGGTTCCGACGAAGAACTAGGGTTCCGGTGTAGAGGCACGTGAAGCCGTTGTAGTTTGGTGTTGTTCAGAGCACTAATTGTTTTTATCCCTCTGCAATTGGCGCCGTCTGTGGGAAACGAAAGAGTTTCCTGAAAAGATAACCATGATGAAAGAAGATCCAACCACGCCGTTCAATCCAAAGAACCAGCTAAGTGGTGGAGGGGATAAATCTCCGCCAGGTGCTTCGAAAAAGCCCCCTGGAAGAGAGGACAAAGCAACTACTGGCTCCACGAGAAGGAGCAAGTCCTACCGAAGAGAAGCATCGGTGGAACGTTCAAAAAGTGTCCATAACAGCGAGGATATTCTCGACAAAAAGAGGAAGGAGATTGAGGAGTACGCTCGTTTGATTAAAAGACGAGAGTACGAGATACGAGAGCTACAACGGGTATGAGATCACCCGGAAGACTCCGGACTCTCACGAAGCAATTCTGGAGAAGATAGGAGGGCTCTGCTAGTCCATAAAGAGCCTCATTCACGAGGAAGAAGGAGCAGGAGCAATAGTCCTACCACGAGACGGTATGAAGCTTCCCCACAAAGAAGGAGAAGCAGAAGTAAAGACCGCACACTAGAAAGGCGAAGGGCTTCTTCACGAAGAAGAAGGAGCAGAGAACGGAGTTCCTCATCTGAGGAAAAGACAAGGAAGCATCACCGTGACCGGTACGAGAGACCTGATGCTGACTGGGCCAAAGCTACGGCTGACAAGATGAAGGAAAATGAGGAAGGGACAGTGTCCGCACGAGAAGCGGCATGTAAGGCCCTGAGTAACATCGCAGCTTCCCTGTTTGCGAGGAGGCTGCAGGAGGCCAGGTTGCCGAGCAGAGTGAAGCACGGAGCGTTCGTGCTTTACGAGACAAACACGGACCCTGTGGCTCACATATAGCATTACCAGCAGGCCATGTTCATGCACGATGGTGATGATGCTATTCTATGCAAAATGTTCCCATCAAGTCTAGGCAAGGTGGCCTTGTCTTGGTTTCATAAGTTGGCACCACAATCCATAAGATGTTGGAGGCAGTTGGCCGAGGAATTCACTGCTAGTTTCTTGACAAGCAGAAAGGCCCCAAAGACGTTTGAGAGTCTTTCCACCATGAAACTGGCGAAGAGCGAGCCGATCAGAGATTACGCAAAGAAGTACTGGGAAACTTTCAACGAGATTGAGAGTTGCAGTGAGGAATATGCCGTAGCAACCTTCAAAACTGGTTTGCCTATTCGAGGAGAACTGCGCCGCTCATTGAATAAACATCTGGTGGCAACGTTGGCCAAATTGATGGAGCGAATAGAGCAGCACGCCAGAATGGAGGATGACATACTCCGAGAGGACGGCAGGGTTGCTGCCGAACAGCCTAGGACGCCTGCCAAGAAGGTGGACAAACTTGAGCCCAAAACGTAAAAGGAGCGCAAGGAGTACGGGCAGGCTAAGAAGGATCCATACAAGGAAAAGCAAGCCCCTGATCCCAAATCCTTCTTTTCTATCACTACTGTTTGGAAGGAGCCAATCTATAGGATTCTTTATCGAATAAAGAATCAGCCGTACTTCAAGTGGCCCCCAAGTCTTGGCGGAGATAAAGACGCTAAACGTGCTACGAATCAGCACTGCAGCTACCACAAGGATTGGGGCCACATGACTGAAGATTATGAGATGTACAAGAAACACCTTGATGATTTGGTCTCTCGAAGCTATCTCAAGGAGTTTATCCAGGAAGATCCCAAGGAAAAAGGGAAGGCCATGGAACTGGATTACGAGCAGAATCCTAAGGGGGTAATCCATATGATACATGGGCTGGCCGCACCTTATACGAGAAATGAGGTTAGACTGTTGCAAAGACAGTTTAAGCACGATCAGCATGTAATGCGATTGGGTAATAAAGGAGGGCGAGAGAGTGACGTATGCAATGAAAGCATAGCCTTCACAGATGACGATTTGGGAGAGGTCCAGATACCTCATAACGATGCTTTGGTCATAACCCTACGAGTTGGGGAGTATGATATTGAGAGGATCCTAGTGGATTCAGGAAGTTGTACAGAGGTGATGTACTACGACGCGTTCAAGAAGCTGGGACTGGCCCAGACAGATTTGGAGCAGTCTGCGACTCCCTTGATTGGGTTTGGTGCAGGGGCAGTTTGGCCCCTTGGAAAGGTGACACTGCCTGTTCGGGCAGGATCAGTTGTTTTGAGGACGGATTTTCTGGTCATAGACGTCCGTTCTTCCTATAACGCGATTATAGGAAGAACCTGGTTACACAAAATGAGGGCAGTCTCCTCAACTTACCACCAGATGGTGAAATTCCCAGGATCCAATGGGATCGAAGCAATTAGGGGCAATCAGAAAGTGGCCCAACAATGTTTGATTTCCATCGTTAAGAAGGCCCCGAAGGCCCACCATGTTCATACACTGGAAGTGCCAGATCAACCGACTATAGAGGATGTCGGAAGATGCCCGGCCGATAAAGTAATCGAGGGCTTGGAAAAGATTCAGATCAACGAGGCTGATCCTGAAAGATATTTTTTGATTGGGGAATCATTACCAGCAGAGGAAAAGGCTGAGTCAATACAGTTTCTGAAGGAATATCTCAATGTGTTTGCATGGGTACCAAAAGAGATGCTCGGCGTGGACGCTAACGTAATCTGCCACCATTTGAATGTCGACCCTCAACATAAGCCAGTTATTCAGAGAAAACGTAGGGCGGCCGTACAGCATGTGGATGCTGTTGTTGAAGAAGTTAATCATTTGCTTGAAGCAAAAGCAATACGTGAGGTTTATTACCCTGAGTGGCTGTCCAACACCGTGGTCGTAAAGAAGAAGAATGGGAAGTGGCGTGTCTGTGTGGACTTCACAGACTTGAACAAGGCCTGCCCTAAGGATAGTTTTCCCCTCCCAAGGATAGACCAGTTGGTTGACGCAACAGCTGGCTACGAGCGAATGAGTTTTCTTGATGCGTATCGAGGATACCATCAAATTGCTATGTTTGGGCCCGATCAGGAGAAGACATCTTTCATCACCCCACGGGGTTTGTACTGCTATAGTGTCATGCCGTTTGGGCTAAGAAACACAGGGGCGACATACCAAAGGCTTGCGACTATCATGTTCAGGGAACTGCTTGGGAAAACTATGGAGGTTTACATAGACAATATGGTGATAAAAAGTCGAGACAAGCGAGGGCATATTACAGACTTGAGAGAAGTCTTTGAGATTTTGAGAAAGTACAAGTTGAAACTCAACGCCTCGAAATGTGCATTTGGGGTTGGTTCTGGGAAGTTCCTGGGGCACTTGGTCACCATGAGGGGAATTGAGGCTAACCCAGATCAGATTGCAGCCTTGCAAAGGCTGCAAAGTCCCAAAACCACGAAGGAGGTTCAAAGGCTAACTGGGATGGCTGCAGCACTTAATAGATTTATCAACAGATCGAGTGATAAATGTAGGCCCTTTTTTCAGTTATTGAAAAAGAGGGAAGGGTTTGAATAGGGACCAGAATGTGAGCAAGCTTTTCAGGACCTGAAGAAGTATCTGGCCGAGCCTCCTCTTCTGTCAACCCCACAGCCAGGTGAGTCCTTGATTTTGTACTTAGCTGTTTCTGAGCACGCTGTGAGTGTAGTCCTGTTAAGGGATTTGGGAATCGAGCAAATCCTAATATATTATGTAAGCAAGACATTGCTAGACGCAGAAACGAGATATCTGCCTTTAGAGAAACTTGTCCTAGCGCTTAGGACAGCGACGAGAAAACTGCCACATTATTTCCAGAGCCATAGGGTTGTGGTATACACTGAATTTCCACTGAAGTCCCTGCTACGAAAGGCAGATTTTTCAGGAAGAATCTCGACGTGGTCCGTCGAGTTGAGTCAATACGATATTGATTATCAACCACGAACAGTAATCAAAGGCCAAGTGTTGGCTGATTTTGTGGCAGAGTTTTCTCCCATGGTAGCTCCCCTGTAACGCCCCTAAATTTTAGGTACGTTAATGAAAGAAATTTATTACAGAAATATCGAGTCACTGCTCATTATTGCAAAACGGCTCACATAGGAGCATTTGAAGTTCAAAGACAACAAAAAGGAAACTACGAGGTCCTATACTACGGCTCCTCTTGCTCCTCCAACCTAGCGAGTTCTTCGGCTCCGTACGCCTCCAAGGTGAATAGATCGCCCTGTTCGTCTATCAAATCTGGCATATTATACCGGCGTCGCCACCCATATAATATGCCAGGGTCACCACAAAGGCAACACCATGAGCTACGAAAGCCAAATAGTATAATCCTACTTTACTAACATCGATTTCCACATGATAAGTACATAAGCAGGGAATAAAGACAATAACGCTAACATGTTTACATTCGCTTGTAACTACCGTTGGCGTTTGACTCATCGTTAACCCTTTCATTGTTACACTTTAACAAAAACACCTTTTTAACTCACCCAACCTCGATTCCGCCGTTCCGGGCTCTCGAGTATCCTCACAATGGTTCCGCCGCACCGGGTTCCCATTGGCACAACAATGCATTGGCTCCGTAACGCGGATAACCAAGCCAAACACACCCAACCTCGATTCCGCCGTTCCGGTATCTCGAGTATCTTCACAATGGTTCCGCCGCACCGGGTTCCCATTGGCATACACACACACACTTACGTAATACCCTTGAAATAGTCATTACGTAGTTTCGAAGATATTTTCCAACCGGGAAAACACAACAACCTTGTTAAACACACCCTAGGTGCCATGTTTCTACTTTCTTGGTTTTCGTGTCACGTTTGCATGCGAGACTCCGCGTGTGAGACTTTTACATACAACAAGCATCATTCCAACTTCGTAATGGTAAAATAACAACATCTAAGCCATGTAGCATGCTTGAATACCATAAACAACACAAACATGCATTTTTACTTTTCAAGCAATCGATCAAAGTAACTTTTCAATTTTAAGAAGTAAGTAGAGTTTCACATAGTAAGATTTCAACTACTTTACAAAAACAAAGTAAGCTTTTGAAAACTAAATAAGGATTTCTATATAGAGAAGGATAACTACCGTTCTCCTAGGCGGTGATTTGGACGTCGAGTGAACTTCGGCAGCGTAACGGCCCTTCGATTGCTTCGAAAGGAAAAGTTTTGGAAAACTTTCCCTAGAAACAA
>BPLS01000132.1:255377-266433 GCA_019656275.1 Rhododendron kiyosumense
GACCAAAGTGCAATTATGGCAAAATTCAAGAATTAACGTAATTCAAGCAATTAAAATTAATAACTCGAATAATAAAAATAACTTTTTATTCCATAAAATTCAGAGTTATTACATCCCCTGCCTCCTACGAAAAAGGAACAGGAGAGTAAAACATTATCCACGAGGGATAAGGTCTCAGCCGAACAAAACGATACGAGTAAAACATTATCCACGAGGGATGAGGTCAAACCCTGACATAGTCAGCACGATAAAATCGAATGTAAAACGACGATCCCGAATAACGAGCTCACAATCTCGGCAAATACGATCTAACAGCGATCTACCTCCTATTGGTGTATCAACAAACAATGGAGGACTAATACTTTCGATTTCCAACCCCAAAGCACAGGCAAAAGATGCAGCAATGAAAGAATGCGATGCTCCTGAATCAAATAACACTCTAGCAAAGGAGTTAAACAAGAGAAATGTACCCCTCACAACCGAAGTGTCCGGGGCCTGAGAAGTGACAGGAGGTGGTGGAGGCGGAATAGCAGAAGTGATAGCAAATGCCCTTCCCTGAGTGGTCTGACCCTGAACGTGTCCACCCCGATGACCAGAGCCCTGAGTAGGTGTAGACGAACTAGCTCCTCTCTCAACTTGAGATCCCTGAGCCGAAGTGTTCTGACGAAAGTGAGATTGTTGCTGTCTCTGAGTACCCCGAAACGACTGCCGGCCAGAACCCTGTCCACCCCTCGACTGCTGCACCGATCCCGACTCACTACGAGCTCCATCCCCACGCGGGCAATTTCTAGCGAAATGACCGGGCTTCCCACAAGTAAAGCACGTGTTCAACAATCGCGGGCATTGGGCGCGTATGTGCCCCGTCTGACCACACTCGTGACATACAATCGAAGATCTATTAGAAACTCCCCGAGTCCCAAACGAAGATGAAGGTGGAGGCCTAAAGTTTGACGGACCATGTAAAGTCGACATTTGATCTCGTTGTCTCTTTCTCCCTTGACTTCCGAAACTTCCCGACGAAGAACTCATACCTCCCAATGGTTGTCTTGGTTCCCAAACCTTAGTATTTTTGGGTGCCTCCCTCGGTGTCTCAATGCTCCTCGCACATTCAACGACTTCGGAAAACCTCCCTTTGCGTTGTGCCATAACAAACTTCTTCACGGTATCATGTAAGCCTCTCTCAAATCGCCTACATTTCCTCTCTTCGGTAGCTACTAACTCCGGCGCGAAACGGGACAAGGATTGAAATTTTAATGCATATTCTGACACTGTCATATTCCCTTGCTCTAACCTTTCGAACTCATCTCTCAATTGGTCACGACTCGTTTCCGGAAAGTATTGCTCCTCGAAGAGCACCTCAAATTCGGCCCAAGTTAGGTTCTCAATATCCGGCTCATTTGCTTGAGCCGCGGTCCTCGCCGCCCTCCTCGCATCCTTTCGTGAGTCTAGCACCGACTCCCACCACTCATTCGCTTCCCCGGTTAGCTGAACGGCTACGATATTGACTCGCAAGTCATCCTCCGTGATCTGAAGAGCTCTAAAAAGTTTTCGAATTTGGGCTAGCCAATGATCGGCCACAAGAGGGTCACTGTTCGACCCATCGAAGGTAGGTGGATTTCTTCGGCTAAACTCCCTCATTGCTATCATAGCACGACTATCGGTGTTTTCCCTTGGAGCAGGATTTAAAAGGTTTGCAGCCGCAAGAGCCGCCACGAAGTCCCTAGCAAAAGGATTTTGGACGACCGGAACTTCTTCCTCCCGACCGTGCTCGGTCCTTTCCCCCGGATTCCCACTCGGATTTTCCCCATGGTAGCTAACCTCATCCTCAATCGGCGCTCCTCGGCCACGACCACGACCGCGACCACGGCCACGACCACCCCTACTTTCGGCTTTGCCCGCCCTAGCACGCGTTCTCGGAGGCATCTAGCTACAAGTTATAAGCAAATAAGATTTATCAATCACAACAATATCTAATGAGGTCAAAACCTCCAACTATCCCAACACGGGTCAAAGCCACTCTACGCCACTCTACGGTATTGAAATGCAATGTCATACAAACCAAGTAATGTCAATGCACACTAGCACACATATGGTATTTTAAGAGGCGTGACATTTTGAACCCATGAGACTGAAAGCCTCCCCACGGTCTCAAAGTATTCAAACCTAGACGCTCTGATACCAATTTGTCACGACCTCAATTTTCAACAAAAATAAATATTACATTTTAATAAAAGAGCCTCGCATAACATAAATAATACCCAAAAGAGTTTCCCAGCAGTTACATTTACAAACAAGTCCCCATAGTTACAAAAAAAAATATAACATTGGCACCACGGCCCAAATCAACTGAGATACAGATACAACACATTCAGAATACTACAAACTTTAGTCAAAAGATAAATCAAGAGTTAATTAGTTACAAAACCATCTTTGGCCAAAAGAAAATCTATTACAAAGATGAATAAGTAACTAAATAAAGCTTAGTTTCCAAAAGCCTTCATGTACAAGCACACCGTCGCATGCAGCCTACTGTCCAACATTCGAACCTGAAAAGAAGGATTTTGTTGAGCTACACTAGCCCAGTAGGAAAATCTTTACTAAATTTACATGTAGACATGATGATGAGTGCAAACAAGAGAGGATAAGAAAATACAGTTCGACAGACGATAGCCAATCAATTCGTAAATGAAACTCTATTGAAATCGAATGCACAAACTATGAGACACTAATCCCATAAATAACCTCTACTCGACTCGCTAACCCAAACTCCCACCATCGGTATTTCCACCACTTGCGTTACCGGATAACACCATAAGGATTACCGTGTTACCACCACTTGCGTCACGATGATCCCTAGCGACTCGGGTTACCGTATTACCACCACTTGCGTTACGAAACCCTTTAAGTCTCCGTATTACCACCACTTGCGTTACGGGACTTCCTATCCCCTCTTCCAACCCAAAATCAACTATTTCTCATACAACACGCAAACTAGGACTCCCCCATGAACCCATTCTTAGATAGAACATCTTACGCTATACCAACATCGTCACAAATGCACCACAAATGATCACACGATACCAACAATCCATAGAAAGTACATTACAACGTTTAACTAAGTCAATTCTTATCCGGTTATTGCTAACGGAAGACCAACGGACCAAGGAGTACATCGAACCTTCATAGGAAGTCAATTAGACAAGCTTGAGATAGTTTAGGAGGTGTTCAAAAGGGTTTAGAAGTGATTGGAGGTCAAAACAATCAACGGAGAAGCAAAAGGTGCAAAACTGGAGTTAAGCTCACTGTATCGATACGCCCTTAATCCGTATCGATACGCTATCAACTGTCCAAAAGATAAGCTCACTGTATCGATACGGCCCTTAATCCGTATCGATACCACGGGGCTTCGGGTAGAACTTTCAGCAGATTTTCAGACACGCTTTACAACCAAAATTCGGCAATCAAGGGCACGATTCTACACCAAATCAACACATAAACATGTAAAAGAAGTAAAGAAGTCCCTACCTCGCAATAATGGTCGAGATTCAAGCGTTTTTTAACGAGCCCTAGCTTTTTGAACTCCAAAACTTCGATTCGAACTCAACCCAAGGATCTCCGAGCTTAAGAACGCGATTGCAAGGCCGGAGGGAGGTTGTTTCTTGGAGATTTTGGGAGATGGAGTGGAGTTTTGGGTGAGAAGAGAGGAGAGAGAGAGAGAGCCGGTGGAGGGAGGGAGAGAACGGATGAGAGAGAGTTGGGAGATGAGAATTTTTGATCTCCTACATCTAACACACACCCCTTATATACCCACATATCTTTAAATCACACCCACACACCCTCAACTCTCTATTCTTGCAAATTAAGCCCCAATCTAATTAATCACCAAATAATCCATATTTTCTCAATTAGGCACTTAATAATTAATTTTTAAAAATTAAAATTATTCGGGTCTCCACAATCTACCCTCCTTAAAGAAATTTCGTCCCGAAATTTACAATGCAAGCCAACTAAAATCATGCATCAAGTACTCATGCTCATGCAACAATACATATTACCAAACAATCAATTAGCAATCATAACGTCGAAGTTTATAACTCACATTGATCATTCGGAAATAAATGCGGGTACTTCTCCCTCACTTCGTCTTCCCTTTCCCACGTTGACTCTTCTTTCCCAAGATGACTCCATAAGACTCGCACTAACGGAATAGTCTTACCCCTCAAGCGCTGCTCAAGCGAATCTAGGATACGTATCGGCTCTTCCCCATAAGATGCATCGGCTTCCAACTCGAGTTCGGACCACTCTAGAACGTGTGACGGATCCGGTTCATACTTTCGCAACATCGATACGTGGAACACATCGTGAACATTTGATAATCTTGGTGGTAATGCCAACCGATACGCTACTTCCCCGATCTTCTCGATAATGTCAAATGGTCCAATGAAACGCGGTGAAAGCTTGCCCTTTTGCCCAAAACGAGATAATCCCCGACGTGGCGATACCTTAAGAAACACGTGATCTCCCACTTCAAACGATAACGGTCGGCGACGACGATCGGCGTAACTCTTTTGTCTACTTTGTGCGGTTAACAACCGTTGGCGAATCACTTTCACTTGCTCGGTAGTTCTCTTTTGCGCTTCAAGAAGACGTTTTTGAATCGCTTTCATGCTCTCAGAAGTTTCTTGGATCAATTCCGGCCCAATTAACGTAGCCTCGCCCAACTCGGTCCAACAGACAGGTGATCGACACGGTCTCCCATACAAAGCTTCATACGGTGCCATTTCGATGCTAGATTGATAACTATTGTTGTACGCAAATTCAACTAACGGTAGGTGATCCTCCCAACTACCCCGAAAATCCATAACGCAAGCCCGAAGCATGTCCTCTAGAATCTGAATCGTTCTCTCTGATTGCCCATCCGTTTGAGGGTGATACGCGGTGCTAAACAAGAGATTTGTGCCAAGAGCAGCCTGTAGACTCTGCCAAAAGCGCGTGGTAAACCTTGGATCTCGATCCGATACGATAGAAACGGGGATCCCATGAAGACGGATAATCTCGCGGATGTATAAACGGCTAAGCGTATCAATCGAATCGGTAACATGAATCGGTAAGAAATGCGCGGACTTAGTCAATCGATCAACTATCACCCAAATGGCATCATGCCCCCTCTGCGATCTCGGTAAACCGGTAACGAAATCCATAGTCACGTTCTCCCACTTCCACTCGGCCACTGGTAATGGTTGCAACTCCCCCGCGGGTCGTTGATGCTCAGCTTTAACTTGTTGGCACGTAAGACATCTGGACACGAAGATGACGACATCTCTCTTCATTCCCGGCCACCAAAACTGTCTACGCAAGTCATGGCACATTTTCGTTCCTCCCGGATGCACGGCTAACGGTGAGTGATGTAATTCCCTCAAAATTTCCTCCCGACACGAAATGGGTACGAACAATTTTCCTTGGTATCGCAAAACTTGATCGGCGTGAATCATCCATCCCTCTCGAGCTTTCCCGCTAAGAAACTTAGTACGAAACTCATCCGCTTCTTCATCTTGCTGTTGGGCCTCAATCACTCGAGTTGACAAAGTTGATTGGACAGTCAAGTTGCACAAAGTAACTCCATCACGGACCTCTTCAAAATGTAGCGCATACGAACCTAAGTCGTTCATCGTTTTCCACTCATGGATGGCTAAACTCGCAAGTCGCATCGATTTCCTACTTAGCGCGTCCGCTACCACGTTCGCCTTTCCCGGATGATATTGCAATTCAAAATCGTAATCTTCTAAATGTTCCATCCAACGGCGTTGACGAAGATTTAGTTCTTTTTGGGAAAACAAGTACTTTAGGCTCTTATGATCGGAAAAGACTTCGAACCTCTCACCGTAAAGGTAATGACGCCAACTTTTCAAAGCGAAAACGACAGCTGCAAGCTCTAAGTCATGAGTTGGGTAGTTCCGCTCGTGAGTCTTTAATTGCCGCGATCCATACGCCACCACTCGCCCTAGTTGCATCAAGACGCACCCCAATCCCTCTTTCGAAGCGTCACAATACACGGAATAACCAACTCCCCGTTCAGGCACAACCAAAACCGGCGCGGTAGTCAATCTCTTTTTCAACTCCTGAAAGGCCGTCTCACACGCATCACTCCAAACGAAACGAGTCCCCTTACGAGTCAATTTAGTCAATGGAACCGCTAGACGAGAGAAATCGAGTACGAAACGACGATAATACCCAGCTAAGCCCAAGAAGCTACGAATTTTGAACACATTCTTCGGCCGTTGCCAACTCATCACTGACTCTACCTTTCCCGGATCAACGGACACCCCATCCTTCGATACAACGTGACCCAAAAACTTGACCTCGGACAACCAAAATGCACATTTGCTAAGCTTGGCGTACAAACGGTGCTCTCTCAAGAGTTCAAGAACGATAAAAAGGTGAGATTGATGTTCTTCCTCTGAAGATGAGTAGATAAGAATGTCGTCCACGAAAACAACTACAAAACGATCGAGATAAGCACGAAAGATACGGTTCATCAAATCCATAAAAGTTGCTGGTGCATTTGTTAAACCAAAGGGCATAACAACAAACTCATAGTGGCCATATCGAGTACGAAAAGCAGTTTTAGGAATGTCTTCCCTCCGAACTCTCAACTGGTGATAACCGGACCTCAAATCAATCTTAGAAAAACAAGTGGCGCCTCGAAGTTGGTCAAACAAGTCGTCGATTCTAGGCATAGGGTACTTATTCTTAATGGTAACACGATTCAACTTACGATAATCGATACACAACCGAAGCGACCCATCCTTTTTTTGAGCGAACAAAGCAGGTGCTCCCCACGGTGACGTACTTGGACGGATGAACCCCAAACCCTCCAATTCTTGCAATTGAACTTTCAATTCTCTCAACTCGGCGGGAGCAAAACGATAAGAAGGTACGGAGATAGGAGCGGTACCAGGAAGCAAATCTATAGTGAATTCAATCTCTCTCTCGGGTGGTAAGCCGGGCAATTCCGTCGGAAACACATCTGGAAAATCACAAACGACAAGGGGTAACTCCCCACGCGCGGATACGTCTTCATCTAAGGCCAAACTCGCTAACAGAGCATACATCGACTCACGCACCCGAGACTCACACAGATACGGCTCTATAGGTTCTCGACGCTCCCCGAAGAACTCAAAACAAGAACCCCCAGGCGGACAAATACGAACCCGACGCTTGAAGCAATCTATAGTAGCGTGGAACGTCGACAGCCAATCCATTCCCAAAATGAGGTCAAACCCTGACATAGTCAGCACGATAAAATCGAATGTAAGACGACGATCCCGAATAACGAGCTCACAATCTCGGCAAATACGATCTAACAGCGATCTACCTCCTATTGGTGTATCAACAAACAATGGAGGACTAATACTTTCGATTTCCAACCCCAAAGCACAGGCAAAAGATGCAGCAATGAAAGAATGCGATGCTCCTGAATCAAATAACACTCTAGCAAAGGAGTTAAACAAGAGAAATGTACCCCTCACAACCGAAGTGTCCGGGGCCTGAGAAGTGACAGGAGGTGGTGGAGGCGGAATAGCAGAAGTGATAGCAAATGCCCTTCCCTGAGTGGTCTGACCCTGAACGTGTCCACCCCGATGACCAGAGCCCTGAGTAGGTGTAGACGAACTAGCTCCTCTCTCAACTTGAGATCCCTGAGCCGAAGTGTTCTGACGAAAGTGAGATTGTTGCTGTCTCTGAGTACCCCGAAACGACTGCCGGCCAGAACCCTGTCCACCCCTCGACTGCTGCACCGATCCCGACTCACTACGAGCTCCATCCCCACGCGGGCAATTTCTAGCGAAATGACCGGGCTTCCCACAAGTAAAGCACGTGTTCAACAATCGCGGGCATTGGGCGCGTATGTGCCCCGTCTGACCACACTCGTGACATACAATCGAAGATCTATTAGAAACTCCCCGAGTCCCAAACGAAGATGAAGGTGGAGGCCTAAAGTTTGACGGACCTTGTAAAGTCGACATTTGATCTCGTTGTCTCTTTCTCCCTTGACTTCCGAAACTTCCTGATGAAGAACTCATACCTCCCAATGGTTGTCTTGGTTCCCAAACCTTAGTATTTTTGGGTGCCTCCCTCGGTGTCTCAATGCTCCTCGCACATTCAACGACTTCGGAAAACCTCCCTTTGCGTTGTGCCATAACAAACTTCTTCACGGTATCATGTAAGCCTCTCTCAAATCGCCTACATTTCCTCTCTTCGGTAGCTACTAACTCCGGCGCGAAACGGGACAAGGATTGAAATTTTAATGCATATTCTGACACTGTCATATTCCCTTGCTCTAACCTTTCGAACTCATCTCTCAATTGGTCACGACTCGTTTCCGGAAAGTATTGCTCCTCGAAGAGCACCTCAAATTCGGCCCAAGTTAGGTTCTCAATATCCGGCTCATTTGCTTGAGCCGCGGTCCTCGCCGCCCTCCTCGCATCCTTTCGTGAGTCTAGCACCGACTCCCACCACTCATTCGCTTCCCCGGTTAGCTGAACGGCTACGATATTGACTCGCAAGTCATCCTCCGTGATCTGAAGAGCTCTAAAAAGTTTTCGAATTTGGGCTAGCCAATGATCGGCCACAAGAGGGTCACTGTTCGACCCATCGAAGGTAGGTGGATTTCTTCGGCTAAACTCCCTCATTGCTATCATAGCACGACTATCGGTGTTTTCCCTTGGAGCAGGATTTAAAAGGTTTGCAGCCGCAAGAGCCGCCACGAAGTCCCTAGCAAAAGGATTTTGGACGACCGGAACTTCTTCCTCCCGACCGTGCTCGGTCCTTTCCCCCGGATTCCCACTCGGATTTTCCCCATGGTAGCTAACCTCATCCTCAATCGGCGCTCCTCGGCCACGACCACGACCGCGACCACGGCCACGACCACCCCTACTTTCGGCTTTGCCCGCCCTAGCACGCGTTCTCGGAGGCATCTAGCTACAAGTTATAAGCAAATAAGATTTATCAATCACAACAATATCTAATGAGGTCAAAACCTCCAACTATCCCAACACGGGTCAAAGCCACTCTACGCCACTCTACGGTATTGAAATGCAATGTCATACAAACCAAGTAATGTCAATGCACACTAGCACACATATGGTATTTTAAGAGGCGTGACATTTTGAACCCATGAGACTGAAAGCCTCCCCACGGTCTCAAAGTATTCAAACCTAGACGCTCTGATACCAATTTGTCACGACCTCAATTTTCAACAAAAATAAATATTACATTTTAATAAAAGAGCCTCGCATAACATAAATAATACCCAAAAGAGTTTCCCAGCAGTTACATTTACAAACAAGTCCCCATAGTTACAAAAAAAAATATAACATTGGCACCACGGCCCAAATCAACTGAGATACAGATACAACACATTCAGAATACTACAAACTTTAGTCAAAAGATAAATCAAGAGTTAATTAGTTACAAAACCATCTTTGGCCAAAAGAAAATCTATTACAAAGATGAATAAGTAACTAAATAAAGCTTAGTTTCCAAAAGCCTTCATGTACAAGCACACCGTCGCATGCAGCCTACTGTCCAACATTCGAACCTGAAAAGAAGGATTTTGTTGAGCTACACTAGCCCAGTAGGAAAATCTTTACTAAATTTACATGTAGACATGATGATGAGTGCAAACAAGAGAGGATAAGAAAATACAGTTCGACAGACGATAGCCAATCAATTCGTAAATGAAACTCTATTGAAATCGAATGCACAAACTATGAGACACTAATCCCATAAATAACCTCTACTCGACTCGCTAACCCAAACTCCCACCATCGGTATTTCCACCACTTGCGTTACCGGATAACACCATAAGGATTACCGTGTTACCACCACTTGCGTCACGGTGATCCCTAGCGACTCGGGTTACCGTATTACCACCACTTGCGTTACGAAACCCTTTAAGTCTCCGTATTACCACCACTTGCGTTACGGGACTTCCTATCCCCTCTTCCAACCCAAAATCAACTATTTCTCATACAACACGCAAACTAGGACTCCCCCATGAACCCATTCTTAGATAGAACATCTTACGCTATACCAACATCGTCACAAATGCACCACAAATGATCACACGATACCAACAATCCATAGAAAGTACATTACAACGTTTAACTAAGTCAATTCTTATCCGGTTATTGCTAACGGAAGACCAACGGACCAAGGAGTACATCGAACCTTCATAGGAAGTCAATTAGACAAGCTTGAGATAGTTTAGGAGGTGTTCAAAAGGGTTTAGAAGTGATTGGAGGTCAAAACAATCAACGGAGAAGCAAAAGGTGCAAAACTGGAGTTAAGCTCACTGTATCGATACGCCCTTAATCCGTATCGATACGCTATCAACTGTCCAAAAGATAAGCTCACTGTATCGATACGGCCCTTAATCCGTATCGATACCACGGGGCTTCGGGTAGAACTTTCAGCAGATTTTCAGACACGCTTTACAACCAAAATTCGGCAATCAAGGGCACGATTCTACACCAAATCAACACATAAACATGTAAAAGAAGTAAAGAAGTCCCTACCTCGCAATAATGGTCGAGATTCAAGCGTTTTTTAACGAGCCCTAGCTTTTTGAACTCCAAAACTTCGATTCGAACTCAACCCAAGGATCTCCGAGCTTAAGAACGCGATTGCAAGGCCGGAGGGAGGTTGTTTCTTGGAGATTTTGGGAGATGGAGTGGAGTTTTGGGTGAGAAGAGAGGAGAGAGAGAGAGAGCCGGTGGAGGGAGGGAGAGAACGGATGAGAGAGAGTTGGGAGATGAGAATTTTTGATCTCCTACATCTAACACACACCCCTTATATACCCACATATCTTTAAATCACACCCACACACCCTCAACTCTCTATTCTTGCAAATCAAGCCCCAATCTAATTAATCACCAAATAATCCATATTTTCTCAATTAGGCACTTAATAATTAATTTTTAAAAATTAAAATTATTCGGGTCTCCACTGTTTTAGAGGTGAACCAAGGTCCAAGTTGGATGGACCCAATCGTGGA
>BPLS01000132.1:266443-286498 GCA_019656275.1 Rhododendron kiyosumense
GTTTTTGCAAGATGAAATACTCCCCATTGATAAGAAGGAGGCTCATAAGGTCAAAACCAAGTCTGCAAGGTTTTGGCTGTCCCCAGAAGGAAAGCTTTACAGAAAGTCCTTCACACGCCCATATTTGCTGTGCGTACACCCCGAGATGGTGTAGAAATTTCTTCACGAAATACATGAAGGAACATGTGGGAGTCATGCTGGGGGAAGATCCATTGCCCACTGAGCAATTACCCAAGGCTATTGGTGGCCACATATGCAGCAGGATGCAAAGATGTATGTTAAAATTTGTGAGAAGTGTCAGAAATTCTCACCAATGATTCGAACACCAGCCGAGGATCTGGTGCCTTTGACAAGTCCTTGGCCGTTTGCCCAATGGGGAATGGACATCGTGGGTCCACTGCACAAAGCAACTGGGAATCGAAAATTCCTTTTAGTTACGACGGACTATTTTACCAAGTGGATTAAGGCTGAACCACTGGCCAAAATAACCGAACCCATGATAGAGAGGTTCTTGTGGAAGAGTATTATTACTGGATTTGGGGTTCACTATTCTTTGATCACAGATAATGGGTCCCAATTTCAAAAGAAGTTCAAGGCGTTTTGTGCCCAATATGGAATTCAAAACTACTATTCAACTCTAGCATACCCACAGAGTAACGGCCAGGCAGAAGCATCTAATAAAACCATTCTTGACGGGATCAAGAAGAGGTTGGATAAGGCCAAAGGGAAATGGCCCGATGAATTGCCCCTTGTTTTATGGGCGCATAGGACAACACCGAGGAGGTCTACGGGTGAGACCCCCTATTCATTGGCATACGGTACAGAGGTAGTCATACCTCTAGAAGTGGGCCTTCCAACCAACAGGACTGTGTTGGTTGAAAGTGGGGCAATGACAGAGCCCTTGAAATTGAGCTTGATCTCGCCGAGGAGAGGAGAGAAAGGGCCCTAGTCCATTTGGCCTCTTATCAGGAATAACTGATGAAGAGCTACAATAAGCATGTTCACCCTCGAGAATTTGGTGTTGGGGACCTTGTGCTACGAAAGGTGCTCGGCAACACCAAAGTAGCCAACGAAGGCAAGCTAGGGGCCAACTGGGAAGGCCCGTATCGGGTAGCAGAGATTGTGGGCATTGGGGCCTACAAATTGGTTGATCTAGACGGCATCCCAATCCCGAGGCCATGGAATGTTCATAATCTGAGAAAATTCTTTGTTTAGAAGAATTTAGTTTGAATTTAGATTACACTACGTGATTGTGTGGGAATTACGAATAAAATTCCCTTGTTTTCTCTTACTCTACTTATGGATTACTCTGTTTTAGTTGCAAGGGGTACGAATAACGCCCCCTTGAGTTCAGTCTATGAATAAAGACATTCTTTTCCTCACAGTATATTCAGTTTTTTGAAATTATTGGTTTTTTAGATATGAAATATGAATACTGATTTTCTTTTCCTTATTCATATTGGGGAGCATGGGATTGGCACGAACGCCATATACGAATATATCTATGCTTGAAAGCTTAAGAACCGCGCACGAACAAACGCTAAAGTATGAGAAACTTACCCCAAGTATGAAAACACTTGGAATGCATATAGAACACACGCGGCTGTTCGGGTACGGATACAATCATTCGAGTACGTGATTGTGCTCAACAGTATGAGATACTTTAAGTTCGAGAAACTTATAGTTGGGTATGAGATACCTCAAGTACGAATATACTTAGTAACATCTGAGGCTTGCATATGTGAACATGCAAGAAATCAAGTACGAAAGGCTTGGTTCTGTTATGACGAAATATGTCAAAACAATAGATAAATAATTCTAAGTTCAAACATACTTAAGCAAAATCCAAGTACGAAACACTTGCATAAAGCTACAAACGAAAAAAGATTACGATATTAAAAGCACGAGGTGTTTTAAAACAGAAGTACGAGATACCCACACGAAGGCCACGAAGGGCCGAGCAAACAGATGAAATCCAGAGTCACGCCACGAAGGGCCAAATACTTGTATCATCACAAACAAAAAAGAAAGAAGAGATATCAAAGTTTGGTGCCTCGCAAGGCTGGAAAAAACTACGGTCACACAGGACCTGCATGTTGTTCGGGGGAATCGATCACACCTATCAGCTACTTCAATCCAGGTTTTGGATCTCAGGGAATACATCTGCAGTAACACCCCCAGCGGCATTGCTTCCTTCCTCAACGGCAGGTTCATTAACAGCTTCCTGGACCGATACTTGTTCAGCCCCTGGCCCCTGTGGCTCCACCTGAGTTTCTTCATCAGCTTCAGCAAACTCATCAATTTGCTGGTCCACATCATCAGCAGGGGCATCATCCTGCTCCTCAGCTGCTGCTGCATGGCTACTGGGGAGATCATTCTCAACCCACAATGGAGAGTCGTCCGAAACACCTACCTTGGTCAAACAGGCCTCCCAGCTTGCGGCCCAGATTTGATCTTGGATGCCCGGCATCTGTTCGACGTAGCTGGCAGTTGTAGCATTGAAGCCCTTCTCGTATCCAACATCGAAGGCTGCTTTCTTGGTGTTGTCGATCTCAGCCAAAGCTTGCTTGAGGTTGTCCTCAGCAGTCTCTATGTTGCCTTTGGCCTCAGCATAGTCTACTTGGGCATTGTCTCTCTCTCTCTCTCTCTCGAGCCTAGTGACTATTCGAAGCAGCCTTGTGTTATCATTCAACAGCTTGACTCATTCGGCCTCAGCAGCTTGGAACTTTTGCCCCAGAGTCATCATCTTTTGAATAAACTGTGCAAACACCAGACATTTGTTAAGGAAATTTCTAAATAAAGTCTTTTGCTATGAAAGAGAGTTTGTTTACCTTGATCCCACTGACGAGACCACTGGACACAAGCCTATCTGCTGGCGATGCGGCTTCCTTGTGCATGTCCACAAGCAGAGATAGTGCCTGCGCCAGAGCAAGTGCTGTCTCGGAAGAACTGGCACTGTCCCCTACGTGAAAGGGGCGATCGCCTCTGATAAGCGTGGGAGCCCACGTTTGGGGAAGCACTTGGAGAGGAGGCGATTGAGGTTGGTTGATGCCTGTGTCAGTTGGCACGTCGGAAGAGGACGGGTCTTCAGTCCTTGGGCGTTTGTCCCGTTGAGCGTCATCAGTTTCCAGAGAGCTGTCCCATTCACGTCTCAACGAGGATGCCCCCCCTCTAGTATGACGAGAGCGTGGGGGGGGGGGGGGGGAAGCACCTGTGGATGCCACTCTGTTGGCGGCACCACGTCCCCTTGTTGAGACTGAAAGAAGGGAGCTAAGGTTAAGAGGCTCGCGTGCCATCGTACCTGAATCAGGGGGAGATCGAGAGTAGCCTGAAGGAGACGATTGGCTCGTAGTGCCAAAGGGAACGGGCTGCTCGGTCACCTGTTCGGGTATGTTCTGTCTTCGTCTAGACCTCCTGAGAACCACCCGGGTTGTGGGAACGCCCTCAGGAATGTTGACTTCACCAGGCTGTCCGGCAAGGGTGACTTCAGCCTGCAGTCCTGAGCTCTGCGTTTGAGGAGCTGCTGCGGTTGAGGCGCCCCTGGTGCTCGGATGGGCAAGTCTTCTGTCGATGACCCCTCTATATGCAGGATTGTATCCTAGCAGCACGTCTGCATTTCGACCCCTACCAGCTGTTCGGGTACCAGGCTCCCCTGTGTATCTCAAAATCCGATTAATATCCTTTGTTCGGACGTGACTCGGAACACGTCTGGGCCGTTTGTTGGCGTTGTCAGCTGCAAGATCGAAATATAGAAATGAAAAATTATAAGCATGGAAAAGCTACGAGAAAGCAGTAAACAAAGCACTACAGGACAGAATTGAGAGCATACGTGGGTAGCCCCATATGTGCGGGCAATGGAGCCCTATCACTTGGCCATCTTCCCCTATTGGTTCGAATGCTCCCGTTATGTAGAGGAAATCAATCTCGTGGTCATGAGCGGAGTCAGGCAAGATTTAGCACGAGCCGTTTGTCTGCCCTCCTAACCTTGAAGTAAAATGTATTGTACTCGGGGTTTAGCACAATGCTATACCACCATTGGATGTCCCAAATTCCCAGTTGGGTCCCTAAGATCCTATTCAAAGCCATAATCCCCATCACTAGCATAAAAACGTTTGTAGAAACTTGCATGGGGGTGAGGCGATACCAATTCAAGACCTGACGAAGTAGAGGGTGGAGGGGAAATCTGACTCCTCCCTCAACAATGGCAACGATTGGGATACACATCCTGTCCCATAAGCCTCCATCCCTATCTGCGCCCAAAGGGGCGAGTTCGAGGCCAACATTGTCAGGAATGTTATATTGCGTCCTAAACGCCGCCATGGCGGCAGGGGGTTCACAGAGCTTCCTAAACTTGCCAGGTTTTAGGGGATTTTCATCATTATTCGCCATGGATATATACAACTTAATGAGAAGAATCTAGAAAAGGGGACGAATGAAACCCTAAGATGACTGAAAATGAGGAAATCCCAGTACGAGATACAAGAAAAGAATGAAGAATCTTACGATGGTTGCAGCGGCGACGGTAAGAGGTACGAGTCGAAAGCTTGGGAGCGGCGGTTATGGCAGAAAGAACGGAGAGTTTTTAACAAAAGATGGGATTCGAAATGTTTTGAATGAAACCCAAAGGAACCCTTTCAGGGGGTTAAAGGGTGTGAAACGGAGACGAAACGTCCCGTCTCGCGCCGTTACAAGAAAGCTAACGGAAATAGGGATTCAGAAGACCCTATTCTGACGACATTTGGAAGAAACGTCAGTTCAATTTAATGCGGGGCGTACGAAACACGCCACGTGGAATTATTACCCCGAGAAGGTATAATGACAAAGCCGCCAAGCACCTTAAAGGGTATTAATGGAATGGCTGCCCGGGGCTAACAAGTGTGGTCCAGAATCGTTGTTTCTAAAAACTTCACCCATTGCCCCCGAACAGTGGCAAGCGGATAAAGCTGGGGAGCAATTGTAGGGAGGTATTCCCAAACAGGTAAGTTTAGTCGCCCAACACATGATGTATTAGGGACACGTGGCATAATAAGTCTATCGCCGGGCAGTGCGATGAGCAGCGATTTGGACCAGTGACACGTGAAGTCATTGGTCCAGACAGTCTGTTCGGCTGATAAGGTCAAAGACATGTAAAGTCATTTGTCCAGATATAACGACATGGACCAGTTGCATGTGAGGTCATTGGTCCAGGAGGATTGTTCGGCAAAGAGGAAGCCGAACAGTGGAAGAAGTTGCCCTAAATCATGACGTGGCAAGAATGCACCAGAATGGTGATATTCTGTAAAAGAATGAGATCCCGAGTATATAGGAGCGATGCAAGAGACCCAGCGTGCGTGGGGTGTACGGATAATTATGGGAAAGAGTCCCAAAAGGACTGAGAGTCCCATAAAGATTAAGATATTGTACAGATAAGGGAATGAGAATCCACGAGATACTAGGTTTCCTATACGAGGTAGGAATCCTAGGGCAACAGGGATGCTTGGGCAGCAAGCATCCGCGAACCTATAAATACGAGGTAAACCTGGAGGTAAAGGGTACGCAATATTTGGCCATTTCTGATTGCTTTCCTACTGATAATTAAGGTTGTAATTAGTACGTGATACTAACTTAGGCATCGGAGGGCCTTTGCCACGAGAGGCAAAGGTGCACTCACCCCTTGTCTGTTTTGCATATTAGGGTTCTGACGAAGAACTAGGGTTCCGGTGTAGAGGCACGTGAAGCCGTTGCAGTTTGGTGTTGTTCAGAGCACTAATTGTTTTCATCCCCCTACACTTGTTGTGTCATTATGACTTCCTATAATTAGTGGATGTTAATTTTGACCCATTGGCCTTCTGTTAGTAAGGAATGGATGATAGTTTACTTAGTTAAAATGTCAATAAGATGCAACTTGTGAATGAATGATTGTTTGCGAACGTTTGTGGCATATTTGTGATATTATTGGTATGTTGTGAGATATTTCGTGAATGTATGAGGTTTTGAAAAAGATTTAACTTGTATGTTGAGTGAGGAAATACTTGTTTGGGTCAGTGGTCGATTTAGGAGGTCTCGTAACGCAAGGGGTGGTAATACGAAGACTTAGATGGTCTCGTAATGCAAGGGGTGGTAATACGGTGACCTTAGATGTTGGTGTATACTGTAACGCTAGGGGTGGTAATACAGTGACCCTCATGGTATTTTACGGCAACGCAAGGGGTGGAAATGCCGATGGTGGAGATATGGGATAGTGAGTCATGTCAAAGTTGTTACTTGCTTGAGTGTGAACCTTATGGCATAATGTGATTATAGCATATCTTAGAATGATCGCCTTGAATGTTTGGCGCATCCTTGAGTCGATTGTATTTCATTGTTGAGCCATATCCTCTTAGTTTCCTTCTTTTGCCCTTGTCATCACATTTGCATATAAGATTGGTAAAGTTTTTCCTACTGGGCTAGTGTAGCTCAACCTAATCTTTCTTTTCAGGTTCAATAGCTGGACAATAGTAAGCATGCATCGTGTGCTTGGATGTGAAGAACACTTTTGGGAACTGACTTCATTAGTTACTTAAACATTTTGTAATTGACTTTCTTTGATAAAGATGGGTTTGTAACTATTTATTCTAAACTTTGCTTTTGACAAAACCGTTTGTAACTTATCAACTTAATCGTACCTGTATCTAAGTTAATTTTGGCCGTGGTGCCAATGTTGTAATTCTATAAACTTGGGGACTTGTTTGAAAAGTTAAACAGGTGGGAAATCATTTGGCTACTGTTTTTGTTATGCGAGGTCTTTTAGTCGATAAGGGAATATTTATTTATGTTGAAAATCGAGGGCGTGACATAGCCCACGTTGACTGCGGTGGCGCAGCTTTGGGAGCGTGCTACGCCTTCATGGGGTCTCCTTCCTGAGGTGCGGGGAAGAGCCTCGGCGACTACTGGCGAGTTTGGGAGATATGCTTCGAAACCTTGCTTTCAATACCTAGTTAGCTTTCCATTCGTGCATTTGTATCATTTCGTGCTAATTCCTGATGCTTTGAGCTCTGTAGCTTTGGATGTACGAGGTACTGGACATGTACCCTCCCACGACGTCGTGCCCTAACGACATGGTACTCCCTTGAGCCCTCCGTTGGTTGAAGGAGTACCGAGGGGTGAAAAAGGGGAAAGGCGATCTGAATGCCTATCAACTGTACTTGGACAAGCTGCGTCCTGACTAGGCATTCATGCTTCTTTGGTTTCTCAATCCTTGTTACTTATATACTGAATCAGTTTTTCTGACGCGCGCTTCTAATTGCAGATACACTAGCACATCTGGGATCGTTTTGAGGTCCCATTTGTGATCCGTAGCTAGGTTGTGACGAGAGGGAGAGTGCTTCTGGAGTCCCCTTACGGTTGGCAGTGGTACCTGGGTGACCGGGTGTCACGTCAGTCGCTGAGGCTGGACACTTTCTTAGTCCCTAGGCCGCTCCCTCCTTTCGTGCTGACGACGAGCGAGTATACGTTGGAGGAGGTTGAGTGGTTCACGCAGCCAGACCCTTAGCTAAAGCCGTTGTTTCAGGCTGGCGCTGACTACGCAGAGTACCAGGCTCAGTACTTGATGCAGAGCTTTGGGATCCGTGCTGCTTGGGAGATGCAGTGATAGGCGCACGGTGGCAGAGGTGGTAGGAGTGGTAAGAGAGGAGGTAGAGGCAGAGGGAGCGAGGGCCCTTGGGGTGGTGGGACAGGTCAGGGTGGAGTCGGGTTACCCGCGCTCTCCTGGACGGTAGACGCGGTGACCACTCAGAGAGTCCCTAGCTTGGTGGAGGTTCCACTCCCTGCGGTTGAGCCTCCAGAGTTCCTTGCTTAGGTATAACATGTTTATGTCATCTTCGTATTTTTACTTTCAACACATCTTATGCTGATCATCCCTTGTGTTGTGCAGGTGACTCCAAAGTACGCGAGGGAGATGGCGATGGCCATGATGGGCCTGGAGCAGCTAGTGCAGCAATATGCCATGGGCCACTCCCCACCGGTGCTAGCTCGTGTTGGAGGGTCACTGGTAAACTCTTGACCTTTGGTTGCATTCTATCACTTTTATTCATGACCAATAATGCAAATATCATGTGTACGTCACGTCATTGCAGGCTAGGGGAGGAGTTGCTTCGGGGCTACGCAGCAAGTCTATTCGCAAGCCTATGCAACAGGCTTCGTCTGCAGGTTCTCGGGATGAGCGCACGTTGAAGAGACAGCGACACTCGGGCGGCACGGAGGAGGAGCCTATTGCCGTCTCAGACGAGACCGAGGAGCCGACAGACATTGATTTGGAGGACACCTCTAGTAGCACTACGCCCAGGGTGACTCGCACTCAAGAGGTTGCCAGCTCCGAGGTGGAGGAGGAGGTTTATGAGGAGGATGAAGAGGAGGGTGAGGATGGAGATGAGGATGAGGATTGAGTTTCCTCTTTTGCTTTTGTCTTTTGGTGGGGCCTGCATGCTTCCTTTTTATGGGGTGCTTGTTTACCCTTGGTAGATAGGGTTTTGAGCATCGGGCTTGCATGCCTTGTTTTGTACTTCGACTCATGGATTTCTTTGGGATTACATGTATATGCAGAGAGATTACCTTTTTGTTGTCTTTCGTCGTTCAATTTCTTTTATTGCTATTGTTCTGAGACTTACTGAAATACACAACTAGCCATAGGCCATTAAACTGCGTCCAATATGGAGTCTACAATAGGAGACTTACTGACAATGGAATAGAAATCAAAGAAGTAATTGAATGAACTTTGAAGAATTGGTGCTATATCCAGGAATTTTCATAAGCACTTTTGTCATGGGCTCGAACTTGACTATGTACAGTAATGACAGTCTTCCAAGCTCAGGACATGACTCGGAAATTTGACCTTATGCTTGGAATACGCTTGAAAACTAAGAAAATGTTGACTTTGAAAGGTGACAACTTCAAATCTCGACCCGGGACTCGAACTGGAACTTGGACTAAGTCACTTTCGACCATTATGACTTGTGTCCTGAAGAAACGTCTTGAAACGCGGTTTGGTACCTCGACGTGACTTGAAAACTGGATTTTATCGACTTTTTGTACTACGATCTCGAATCCCGGGAGTTGACCCGAAACAAAACATCCCCGAAGTCCCATATACTTGTTGGAGTGGGTTCTAGTGCTTGGTGATGCCCTAAGATGCTTTAAATCCATTTCATGCTCTTGCTGTCAAAGACTGCAGAAATGCAGATATAGTATGCTGTGCGTCTCTTCAAAATGCCGTGCGTTACTCCTCAAGGCTCCACGGTATACTGTTGTTATGCCGTGCTGGTTTTCCAGGACCCAATATGCCGTAAGTGGCTTTCATATGCCGCGCGTGGTTCCTTTCCTGACACCCTGCTTTTTGCTACTTCCTAAGGCAGATTGCTCAAGGATTGAAGTTTAACCTATGCAGTTGTGTTTCTGAGCCAATGCATGTCTGCATTACCTTCCCATACTATGACCAAGTCTTTTTCTATGCAAAATTCACGGGGAACACGCATTTTTGGAACCCGAGGCTCTTTGAAAGCCGAGGTTGTCTCCTTCATCCCTCCTATAAATTCAAGCCTTTAACTTCAAATCCTTTCCATCCCACACAAGTCTCATTTCTTCTAAGGCTCACTCTTCCTTCCCATGGCCCTTTCGCTCACCGGCTCGCTTCGCCCATGGTTTGTCTCGATGGAGGGCATCGATTGGCTCAACTTTCGAGCTCATGGCCTCTACTCCATGAGGTACCTCCGTAACATCCGTCTTTGCCCCGAACTCTTGAAGGCAGGTGCGAGCTTCTGGGATTCGGAAGTTCATGTTTTCCACTTCGGCGAGCAGGAGCTTTGTCCTACCGTGGAGGAATTTCGCGCCTACCTAGGCGGCTTTGGCTTGGGAGAAGTCATTATCCCTCCGGTATGTGAGAGCATCCACAAGGTTTTATCTGTGACCCTTGGACTAGGTAGTGGTGCTACCTGCTATTTAGTTAACGATGGTCGCCTCAATGTGATGCGGCTTATCGAAATGTTCTCCCCTTCCGGTGATCTCGCGGACACAACTCATCAGACTCGGCGTATGACTGCCCTCTGCATGTGCTTACTTGTGGCCTACCTTTTAGTACCTTCCACTGGTCATGCCAGTTCAGCGCTAGTTAGCATCGGCGTGCAAATCGAGGCTCGAAAAGACGTGATTCTAATGGTTTTGGTTGAAACACTGATGGGCTTGGATAAAGTCTGTTCTGGAGAAACTGAAACTTTTGGGGGTTGTCCTCTCCTCCTATAGATTGGCTTCTCACTTAGCTCTCCTTTTTTGGGTCTTTCTTACATTCTCATTTTACCTCGACGCTCGGTTCGGCTTTCTATGGTTTCAGACTTGTTTTTCCTCTTCTTTGCAGATCTGGCTCTGTGATAAGGTGAATGTGCTGACAATTCCTCCTGGCAATTGGGCATATGAAGCTAGGCTGTTATCACTTTGATGCTTTGAGTTTGTCGGCAGGCAAGTTCCTGAGTGGGTCGACTTCTTTAGGCGTCTGCGAGCTGAGACCATTTCATGGAGGTGTTAATGGCTAGACCTCCCTCCCATGACCGTGCACTTCATGGGCCCCCAGTGGGTTGTCCTTGCTGGCTTGGAGGCCTTCACTTTCTACATCCCATATTAGATTCAGCGTCAGCTTGGTCTTAGACAGGAGGCCCTTAGAGAGGTTCTGATTGATGTTGTACTGCCCTTGTTTCGACATTCCATCCTTTGCAACTATCAGCGGTTTTGGGGCACTCGTGAAGTGATTGATGCGCACCCTTACCCTTCTGTGATGGTTTGCGGGAGCTACCGGAAATGGCTAAGGAGGGATATTGCAGCAAGGGCTGGGGCTCAAGGAAACTGACTCAATCCTACTACCCTGACCATGAAATAAGCTGCGGATCTACTTTGATCATGTTGTCTCCCCTTTTCTTCTCCTTTTTTTTTTTTTTGTTTTCTGAAATTCGTGCTCAGCCTTATGTATTAGAAGCAGTTATTATAATAAAATGAGTTGTGGAGGGTTTTCTCTTCCTTGATTCAGCACATTGAACTCTTACAACCAGGATTTTTATTTTGAATGATGGTGACCGGGTCTTAGAGTGAGGCTATGTATCCTTGTGGTAAAGGAATCAGGTTATAACGTAGTTCAGGCTAAGGATCGCTCTGGTTTTGATGCTCTCCTTTTGTGCTCTAAATTTTGCCTAGCACCGCCCTTTCGGGTTTTCGTCCTAGCGAGCTCATTCATTATTTGCCTTAATTTTTGCCTAGGGTGCTCTTGCGGGTTTTCAACCTAGTAGGTTTTTGCTCTAATTTTTGCTTGGGTCTGCCCGCCCTTGCGGTTTTCAGCCCAGCGAGCTTCTCTCAGGGATAGTAGTGTTTGAGTTGATCCAGGTTGATTAGAGTTGCGAATTCATTCCCATCCAAGTCAATGAGCTATGTGGCTCCTCCGGTCAAGATGGTCTTGATGATGTATGGCCCGGACCACTTTGGTCGGAACTTTCCGCGTGGATCGTAAACTGGTGCCCGGATTTCCTTCAAAACCTTATTGCCTTCTAACAAGTCCCTGGGTTTCACCTTCTTGTTGAACGCACGCGCAATGCTCCTCTGGTACCCCTGAATATGGTAGAGAGCCCTTAACTGACGCTTGTCATGAGCTCTTCAAACCGATTACTTAACCATTCCACTTCCTGGACTTCACACTCGATCATGGTTCGAAGAGACGGAACTTCCAACTCAATGGGGAACACAGCCTCCATTTCGTAGACCAGATAGTAAGGGTTTGCTCTAGTCGGTGTATGCACAGACGTGCGATACCCCCATAGGGCCAATGGCAACTGTTCATGCCAATCTCTTGCGGATTGAATGGTCCTTTCCAGAATGGCTTTGATTGTTTTGTTAGCTCCTTCTACAGCTTCGTTGGTCTGCGGCCGATAGGTTGTTGACTTGTGTACTTGGATTTGAAACTCATCCAAGACTTCCCTGGCTCATCCCTTGAAGTGAACCCCATTGTCAAACACGAATGCTTGAGGTACTCCATATCGGTAGATGACATTTTGCTTGATAAAGTGAGCAACTTGTACCGCGGTTAGCGTGGCATAGGAAGCAGCCTCAACCCATTTCGTGAAGTAATCCACAGCTACCAGGATGAACTTATGACCGTTGGAGGCAGCTGGCACGATCCTTCCGATGACGTCGATCCCCTATACTGAGAAAGGCTAAGGCAAGGTCATTTGATGTAGTTCAGATGGCGGAACATTCATTAGGTAGGCATGGATCTGGCATTTGTGGCACTGCCGCACGTATTCCACACATTATGTTTTCATGGTGGACCAGAAATATCCCTGTCTGAGAATCTTCTTGGCGAGCATCATGCCGTTCATGTGAGGGCCACATACTCCTTCATGAATTTCTTCCATCACCCTTCTTGCCTCTGTACCATGGATGCATAACTTGTGCATGCCACAATGTGACATTCGGTATAGATTTCATCCACAAATGATGTATTGTGCCGCCATTCTTTGAAGGGCGATCTTGTCTTTTTTGCTTGCTTCTACAGGATATTCTCCTATTTCCACGAATCTCCGAATGTCGTAATACCAAGGGTGGCAATCTTTGGGTTCATCAACAACCATGACATGTTGGTATATTGGCATATCTCTTTGTTTGATCACAATCGGTTTTAACTTCATACCATCGGTTTTAACTTCATACCAACAGGGATTTTGACCATGGATGCTAGTGTCGCCAGTGCATCTGCGAATCGATTTTCGAGCCTTGGTACATGAGTGAAGGTCACCTTGTTGAAATGAGGAATGAGGTCTTCCTAATCTTGATGGTATGGTTTTAGCTTTTCTTCTTTGACTTTCCAGTCGCCATTGACTTGTGACACTACCAGGTTGGACTCCCTTACAACCTCTAATTTCTCTATACCAATTTCGATGGCTTCTTCCATGCCTACAATGCTAGCCTCGTATTCTGCTTGATTGTTGGTGACTTCAAAGTTTAGCTTGAATGCGAGCGGAATGTGAGATCCATTAGGTGCTATTAACAGCACACCAATTCCAAACCCTTTTTGGTTAGCGGCTCCATCAAAGTACAGCTTCCAAACATCTTCGGCTAACGTCATTATGTTTTCATCAGGGAACATGAACTCAGCATCTTCACCTCCCTCAATTGGGTTGTCGGCTAAGAAATCAGCAATAGCTCTTCCTATTACAGACTTTTTGGTGATATGCTTTAGCTCAAATTCCAATAACATTAATAACCATCGTGCCATCCTTCTGGTGAGGGCCGGTTTCTCAAACAGGTACTTGAGGGGATCCATTCGAGCAATGATCCTTACGGGGTAAGTTAGCATATAGTGCCTCAATTTCTTGGAAGCCCAAACGAGTGCCCAACACGTCTTTTCCAATGTAGTATAACGCTCCTTGCATCCAACCATCTTTTTGTTGAGGTAGTAAACAGCCCTTTCAACCCCATCGTCTCTTTCCTGTGCCAGCATGCACCCCATAGAAGTTGGAATGACCAATAGGTATAGGATCAAAGGTTTCCCTGGCGCGGGGGGCGTTAAAACTGGAGGATTTTGCAGGTAAGTTCGAATGGCGTCAAAGGTCCTCTGGCACTTGTCATCCCACTTGAATGGCACACCCTTCTTGAGCAGGCAGAAGCTGGGTTCGCAGGTTGAGGTTAGCTTGGCAATGAATCGACTAATAAACTGCACTTTGCCGAGAAAACTCCTCACATCCTTTTCAGACCGTGGTGGTTCCATTTCTAGAATAGCCTTGATCTTAGATGGGTCGACCTCAATACCTCGGGTGGTAATCATAAATTCGAGCATCTTCCCGGTTGTAACCTCGAACGTGCATTTAGTTGGGTTCAGGCACATCCTATACTTCTTGATTCTCTTGAAGAACTTTCTGAGCACTGGTAGGTATTCTTCTCGCTCTTTCGCCTTGACGATCATATCATTGACATAAACCTCAACTTCCTTATGAATCATGTCGTGTAACAAGGTCGTAGCGGCTCGCTGATACGTGGATCCTGCGTTCTTTAGCCCAAAAGGCATCACCCGGTAGTAATAAGTTCCCCACTCAGTGATAAACGTGGTTTTCTCCCGATCCTCTGGGGCCATGAGGATTTGATTGTATCCTGAGAAACCATCCATGAAAGAAAGTAGAGCATGTCCGGCGGTATTGTCAACCAGCACATCGATGTGAGGTAAGGGGAAGTCGTCTTTCGGACTTGCATTGTTAAGATCCCTGAAATCAACGTAAACACTAATTCTACCGTCCTTTTTGGGGACAGGAACGATGTTTGCGACCCATTGAGGGTATTCAGTTACCATTAGAAACCCTGCGTTGATTGTTTAGTGACTTCCTCTTTTATCTTAAGCACCCAATCGGGCCTCATGCGTCTCAGCTTCTGTTTTACGGGTTTTGCATCAGGATAAAAGGGTATCCGATGATCTATGATTTCAGGATCGATTCCGGGCATATCAGCATGTGACCATGCAAAAACATCTTCGAATTCCTTTAACAAACTTATGAGAGCTTGGCGTTCTTCTGATGACAGCGCGGAACCGATCTGTTTCATTCAGGGATTCCCTTCATCTCTCAGATTTATTAAAACAACTTCTTCTTTTATAGGCTGAGCATGCTTTTCACCTTCCCTTTCGACTAGAGATCGGATTTCTTTAGGGATATCCCCATCGAAATCGGTCTCCTTGTCATCAGGGTCGACGCAATTTATTTCAAAATCAGGAAAGTAACTGAAACCAGGTTCATTTATTTCATTATGAGCAAAAACCTCGAGGGCACCATACACATGGGTACACTCAAACTCAAAGTACAGATGATGAGGAATTGGGTTAAGAGGATCCAACTTAGACTCGACAAACTTAGTAGACTCAGAAGACTTGGGTAGACTTGGATGACTCAGACTCAGATTCAGATCCATGGTGAGTTACACTTGGTAAGAAAACCCAATTCTTGTAATCTCCAGTGGCATCCATGACGAGCGAAATTGGGTCTTCGAGGGCCTCCTATCCTAGCATCAGCACTTCTGCTTCCATGACTGTACTCTTTGGTTCGTGTCCCTAAATAGGATTGCTAGACTCCTTGTGTCATAGACCTTGATCCAATCATTTGGCCTTGTTGGTTTCTTTGCAACCTCCAATCCCTCGTCACTCTCTGGCCAGACATCGTTGGCGAATATCTCGAACCCCGGAAGTAAAGTATTGGTTTCTTTGTCCTAGAATGGCTCTGGCTGTCCTTGATAGATCTGTTTCGCCCTTTCCTTAACAGAATAATCCTCCAGCCTATCCCCCTTTTCTGCCTTACTCCTGTTTGAGGCTAAGTATCCGAGGCCAGTAGTGCGCATCGGAGTTCTGCGAACTTCGAACTTTACGGGACCTTGCAGGTTTTTTCCTAGTCCCAGACCCGGCATGTAGGACATCTTCTTCATTATCTTTATGGCAACATTGCTGATGACAAAATCATTATCAATTCTAATTGAAAAGACAGAATTAGAGGTATCTAGCGAAAAGCCACCCAGAGCAATGTCTTCCTCTCCATGTTGGATTTCTAAGAGTAGGGCGTTGTCCTTAGTAGGTGCGTGGATTCCAGAATCTCCCTGAATAGTAAGCATGCCTGTTTCAAGACCTAGACGAATCTTCTGATGGAGCATAGAAGGTACGACCATGATATCAGGTCGATGCAGCCAAGATCTGCCTAGCAACAGATTGAAGGAAGCAGGGATGTTTATCACATTAAGTTCCACCTCAGTTTGGTTCGATCCGAAGATCATTGGTAGCATGAGGGTCCCAACAACATCCCGACGCGTATTGTCATATGCCCGGACTTTGACTTCTGAGGGAGAGAAGTCCTTATTTTTGTACCCCAAGCAGTAAGCAACGCGGAGTGGGCAAACATTGATTGCGGACCCATTGTCAATCAGGATTACCGGAACCCATTTTTCACAGCACTTTAGAGTGACATGGAGTGGTTTGTTATGATTAGTTCCTTCAGCAGACAGGTCTCGATCGATGAAGGTGATAGCATGCTTGATGGGTATGGTTTTGATAAGTGCTACAAGCTCATTGGGAGTTATTGTGGAGGGAACTTCCAGGCGGGAGAGGGCTTGAATGAGTCCCTCGCGATGGCGAGTGGAGTGAACAAGCACATCCTAAACAAACATTTTAGCCTGAGTCTGCTCGAGTTGTCGCTTAACCATTCCTTCGGGGTTTTTCTCAGGACGGAAGGGTTCCTTGGCTAGTGGAGCAAAAGGTTGGAAGGTGTTCTTGACTAGTGTAGTGAAAGGGTCTGAGGGTTCTTTGGCTAATGGAACAGCGGGGTTAGAGGATTCCCCGACTTGGAGGTTGGGAGGTTGATAGATACGCCCACTTTGGGTCAGATGATCAATTTGGTGGTACTTTGATTCTTCAATCCATAAATCAATGAGGGCTTTGCGCTTGGTTCCAATGGTAGTATCCTGGAGATTGGAGGCTAGGTCGGTAATGACCAGATCTTCCCAAAGGTTTTTCGGTTTCCACCGTTCGGCTTCCATTACTGCCCTGTTCACAGTCCATTCCTCATTTCCCACCTTTATGTTGACGACTTCAGAATTAGCCCAAGGTCCTGCCTTGGCTCCTGGTTCATCCTCCCATAAGTTCATCATGGCAACATCGACCCTTTCGGGAAGGTGACCAATATTGGTTCTGACTCTTCTTCTTCCTCAAGGTAATCCATAGGATTGAATTCACTACTGGCTACTTCTTCTTTTAACTTTGGAAACCTTGGATTTTCGAGCCACGGGGCATACCCAACATTATTGCCAATGTCATATTCGAAGAAGTTCGGGTGGAATTCTGGCCAAGCATAAGTTGTGTCTCACTGGTATCCTTCATCAAACATTGCCGGCAGGGAGAACATATCTAACGGATCATTCGAGGCCAAAAGTTGATATTCGCTTGGGGTTGGGTCCCATTCCCATCCAAGATAGTTTTCGTATTGGTCCTCGAACATCATATTTAGAGAAAACCCGTCTAAAGGATCTGCATGAATGTTCTGTTAATCGACTTCCCATCCTGGCTTGAATGGTGGTTCAACCTCCCCCTAAAAGTTGGCTGTTTCGAATTCTTTCCAATCTGAAATAAGTTTTCCTCATGCATCTTCCCATTCTCCTAGGAAGTAAAGAGCAATTTCTTCGAGGATTTTCACAACTGGCTTGGGCTTGGTATCAGGGGCGATGAAGAGAGTTGGATTGAAATCTTGGGTAGCTTGATCTGAGGTTAAGGCAATCTGGTTAACAAGGAAAAAAGTGTTATGTTGCGGCAAAGGGTTTGAGATGGTATTTAGTTTATCAGAGGGAGGGGTATCAATGACTTTATTATCGATGAGATTTTGGATCTCATGACGAAGGCGAATGTAATTGTCAGTGGTATGGCCAGGCATCTGATGGAATTCATAGTAAACACTTTGATTCAGGTTTGGGGGAATGGTTATTGGTGGTGGACGAGGTTTTAGCACTCCGGCTTCCGTGAGTTTCTTTAGTAACACAGATCTTGGGGTGCTGAATTGGGTGAAAACTCGGTTTTGGGATTTTGGTTTTTCAGAAATCTGGTGAACTTCCGTAGGTTTGGCGGATGAGGTTTCAGCCTGATTGCCGTTCCCGAGAAGGATATTACTGTTGTCGGAATATACTCTTTTGGACTTGAATCCTGTCTCAGTCTTTTCCAAAGTGCCATCCCGTAGAGCTTCTTCTACGACCAGACCAGAGTCATAGAAAGTTTCAAAATTTGGGGCAACTTGAGAGAGAACCATGTACGGGGCAAAGGAGCTTGGCAGGTTCTTGGTTATGATTCGTATCTGTTCCTTGAGATCTGGCTTGTTCTACATTTGTGCGGCCTTGGCCCTCCAACGTTTCACAAAGTCGGCGAAACTTTCCTTTTCACCCATCTTGGTGCTTTCTAATTCCCGGATAGTCATTTTCATATCAACGTTGAAGTCGTATTGGGCTACAAAAGCCGTCCCAATGTCTTCCCAAGTCCTTTTCTTTGATGGCTCAAGAGTAAGGAACCATTATAAGGTGCGACCGGACAGGGATTCATGGAACAACTGCGCCATAGCTTCCTTTTCGATCCCTTGCATGGAAAGAGAGCCGACATACCCTTGAAGGTGCGCCCTTGGATCACCGATGCCATCAAACTTTGCAAAGTGCACACCTTTGAACTTTTCTAGTAACTTAGTGTTAGGAATAAGCACAGCTTGCTCATGTCTACTTCTCCTTTCCCAAGTCGTCGAGTTTCTTGAATGGACTTCTCTAGCTAGCTGATCTTAGCCGTAAGAGCGGCCATCTTAGAATCTATGGCGGGTTATTCTTCCTTGGACTGCTCAGGCTGCGGATGAGGTCTGCCCTGAAGTTTATCATTAACTTTTTGCATGGCTTCCATCATCATGATCATGTTATTCTTCATAGATGCAACAAAGGTCTTGAGTTGCACATCGACATGGGCCAGGAACTGTTTAAATTGAGCATCTAGAGCAGCCAGGTTCTGCTTAAACTTCTCTACCCCATTTCCTTGGTCAACCATTGGCAAGGGATTATTGGGCGAGGGTTCCTGCGGTGTTCCTGTTGACGGTTGCCCTTCTTGCACTCTTTGAACCTCAAACAATTCCGTGCCTTCCAGGGTGTCTATGCGAACCAGCCTTTGGGAGGGACGAAACCAATTGAGTACAGTCTCTTCTTGCGGTCGACTAATGTCTCAAAACTGGTCACAAAGCAAGAGGGGAAACTCTCAACTCATCACGAACGTTCATCCTCCCCTCGTTCGATCCTCCTAGAAACTAAGCCTAAGACCTATCGTGATCCAGTCTTCACTTAAGGTGCTTGCACATAAGATTTTCGATAATCCGGGTAGGTGCTGTCAGGCAGGTTTAATTCCGAACGCTATGGAATCAGAGCCAATCTCCTTTCCTTGACCATCCGAGACAGGGCAATATGATTATCGGAATCCAGATACGCACACCATTAAGGTTTGTTCTAGACCAAGGGAGTCGTTTGGGCACGGCAAACACCGAAGGTATCACAAACTCCATGGATTTAGAGTCTCCTAGACTGACCGAAACCTAAGGGAGTCCTAACCTCTAGCCTGCAGAATGTAATGATGTATGAATGATATGTATGTACAGAAGAAGAAAACACATAAACAAGATATACCACATAAGTCTTAGCCATGGGTTCCTGTCCTAATTGGGAAGGTTTTATGGCTATGTACAAGTGCAGAAGGCTGGTTTTGGTCTCAAAAGGGTTCCCCGGACTAGAGCCGAGATGTACTCCCTATGTCAAGTGTATTGCAAAACAATGGTCGAACAGCACGATGACTCATCATCGTCGAGGGTTGCAAGGCATTCCAGGAGAGCTTGTCGCAGGCGAACCGGGCAAGATTGCCGAAACACACTGACAAGGCTTATGCAGTGCAGAGTGTACAAGATAAAAGAGAGTTTTGATTTTCCAAAAGATATCGAAAATTCCCCTTTTGAAAATGTTTTTCAAGCTTGGCTCATTCTATTAATCAATACTTTGGATAAAACTACAAAAGTGAACAATAATAAAAGTCCCAGTCCGGAATGGTCAGATGTAAAATCCTGTTATGTCACAATTCCGTTCTTTAGTAGAGTGGAGCGTACTATTTTGATAGACCTTTAAAAGATTGTCCGTTCATGTATTAATTTCCAAATTTTGATTAATAACCAATCTCCAGTAGAGTCACCACTGTGGGCTCCCCGAACCCGGCCCGAAGTGATAGCCACTAAATATTGATATATAGAATCTCCAATACCATATGTTGTTAGTTCCTTATTGTGCTTAATTCGATATTATTATTCTCTTTTTGATCATTCACTTTAGATTATTACATTTGCAGAAAAAATGATGATAACTTACATATCGGCTATTGGATTCAGAAAGTGCAATGTCGAATCTTACTTGGTGTCAAAGCAATTGCCATGAACGATGAGCCACGGAAGCTAATTGGATATGGCAGAAATCAATTGAGGCATGATCAAATGGCCT
>BPLS01000132.1:306498-326002 GCA_019656275.1 Rhododendron kiyosumense
CCATCGATCCTTAAAGTAGTTTAGTTAAGCTTAGGAGGTTGTTTCTACGAAAAGAAATACAAATCTTTTCCTTTCGAAGCAATCCGAGGGCCGTTACGTCGCCAAAATCCAAACCGACGACCAATCTTCCGTAGCCGACACCGCCTAGAAGAACGGTAGTTCAATCTTACTATTTTTAAGTAGTTAAATCCTTACTTTATTTTCTATAAGTAGTTTTAATCTTGCTACTTGAATCTCTACTTACTTTTCCTAAAGTTTAAGAAGTTACTTGATCGTAGATAAAAAAGTAGAAATGCATGATTATGTCGTTTATGAAATTCAAGCATGCTATGTAGGTTAGATGGTCTTATTGTACTATTTCAAAGCTTGATTAAATGCATGTTGTATGTAAAGTCTCACACGCGGAGTCTTGCATGAGAACGAGACACGAAAAACCAAGAAAGTAGAAACATGGCACCTAGGGTGTGGTTTGACAAGAAAAATGTGTTTTCCCGGTTGGAAATATTTTTAACAGTACATAATGACCATTTCGAGAGTATTATGTGAGTTGTGTGGGTGTGTGTGTGCGCCAATGGGAATCCGGAACGGCGGAACCATTGTGAGGATACTCAGGAGACCGGTGCGGCGGAACCGAGGTTGGGTGAGTAGCTTGGTTATCTGCGGTACGGAGCCAATGCAATGTGTGCCAATGGGAACCCGATGCGGCGGAACCATTGTGAGGATACTCGGGAACCCGGAACGGCGGAACCGAGGTTGGGTGAGTTAAAAAGGTGTTTTTGAAAAGGGTAATAACAATATGGTTCACGACGAGTCGGCACCAACGGTAGTTATAAAGCAATTGTTAGCGCTATTGTCTTTTTATCACTGCTTATGTACTTATCATGTGGAAATCGATGCTAGTAAGTAGGATTTTACTATTGAGCCTCCGTAGCTCATGGTGTTGCCTTTTTGGTGACCCTGGCATATTATATGGGTGGCGACGCTGGTATAATATGTCAGACTTGATAGATGAACGGGGCGAACTATTCACCTTGGAGGCATTCGGAGCCGAAGAACTCGCTAGGTTGGAAGAACAAGAGGAGCCGTAGAATAGGAACCTTAGTTCCCTTTTGTTATCTCTTTTGAACTTCAAATGCTCTTATGAGAGCCGTGTTGTAATAATGAGCAATGACTCACTTTATTTCTGTAATAAATTATTTATTTAACGTACCTAAAAATAGGGGCGTTACAGTTTGATTGGATAATTGGTAGTTTTCTTTACAGAATCATATTTGAGGCTAGAATTATTGGGTAAGAAGGCACGTTACGATGAAAATGAAATGTCTAAAGAGACTCAATGGTATATGTTATGAGTTATGACCAAGGATAGTTAAGTTCGTGTTCTTAAACTTGTTGGGAAAGTTGAAGACTTGGTAATTAACAACAAATAGTTGATTGAAAGTTAGGGTACGAGTTGTGGAGCTCAAAATTGAATGATCTTGATACCGAAATCTTCGTATTGAAACGTACTTTAACTGTTATGAAGACACCAAAAATTGATTCCAAGCAGAAGGGCTCCCAAAAGACAGATTACCAACACCCACGAAATTTTCAGCATACTCAAGATTTATTCAAGACTCAAAATAGATGATCAAACTTGATTCTTGTACATCCAACTAACACTTAAACATGTAAAGAAGGTAGGAGATCCCTACCTCGAAGGTTAGAAGCAAGCCTGAACATGGAGGAAACTTCGAAGCGCTCCGATCATGAATTTTCTTGGATGGATAGGAAGCTCTCGTCGCGTGGAACAACTTTAGTACTTGGGATTTTTCAAAAATCTCACTCGTGGTCGATGAAATCGAAGAGAGAAGATGAGAGAGGTGGGAGCCGAGAGAGACGCCGGAAAGAAGAAAGAAAGGGAAAAAGAAAAATGGATCTCCTGCTCCTGATTTTTGACTTATAAAGGTCAAATAACACTTACACCCCTTCACTCTTATTGTATTACGTCAACTCTCATAACTTACAAGTCATCTCACATTGACCCAACTCATATCTACTTCATATTTTACATTTCATAGTATAATCTCGCATTAAAATTATTAAAATAAATACGGGTCTCTACAGAACTTACTTATTTTCTTGGGCTACAAGTTCGACAACTTGATCATGGAATTTTTGTCTCCCAAACAAAATATGCTCTTGGTCTTGTTAAGAAATTTGGATTAGAGTTTGCTAAACACTCTCGCACACTCATGAGCACTACCATGAAACTTTCTAAAGATACTGATGGTGTCTCAGTTGATCAAACCTTGTACCGTAGTATGATAGGCAGCCTTTTGTACTTAACTATTAGCCGTCGTAATATAGCCTTTAGTGTAGGAGTGTGTGCACATTATCAAGCGAATCCTAAAGAGTCTCATCTTACGGCTATCAAACGTGTCATTATGTATGTGAGCGGTACTGTTGGGTATGGTATTTGGCTATCTAGAGATACTAATGCCAACCTGGTGGGTTACTCCGATGCTGACTGGGCTGGTTGCGCAGATGATCGTAAGAGTACTTTTGGGGGGTGTTTTCTATATTGGGAACAATCTTGTAGCTTGGCTAAGAAAAAAACAGAACTCCATATCCTTATCTACAGCTGAAGCCGAGTATATCATAGCAGGGAGTGCGTGTACTCAATTACTCTGGATGAAACAAATGCTAGAAGATTACGGTCTACCTCAAGGTATCGTCACCCTTTATTGTGACAATACGAGCGCCATAAATATCTCTAAGAATCCAGTACAACATTCACGAACAAAACACATTGATATCCGACACCACTTTATTCGTGATCTTGTTGATGAGGGCATTGTCTCACTAGAGTAATAGAGTATCTAGACACTACTAATCAAAAAGCTGACCTTTTCACCAAACCCCTTGATTATCTCCGCTTTGACTATCTTCGCAAGTTAGTTGGGGTCTGTTGCATTGATTGAATTCTTTCCATTAGTCTTAATTTCTTTGACATATTTTTGTTTGTCTATAGTCAATTTTTTTTCTTTTGTCTTTTTTTAAAAAAATAAAAAATAAAAAATTTTTGTTTGTGTTTTGGGCTGCATTATCTATCAAATTGCTTTCATTAATCTTCCATGAGCATAGACATTCAGGATAAAGCATGAGCATCCAATGTGTTTTCTCTATCTTAGATACATTTAGATGGTGAGTGTTGCATACTACATGGACGTGTGTTTTCCACCATCTCACGGAAATACTAGATTGCCCCTTTTCACATGCGGTTAGTCTCATGTACGTGGCTATGTTCTTGTGTTCATCCCTCTTTGAGATTGACCTATGGCTATCATTCCCTCTGTGCTATTATCGTTGTATTTGCTCTTCTCTCCTAAAAATTCCTTTCGAGTATTTGTTTATTCTCTACCTATCCGGGCATTCATTTAGTAACCGGGCAATTGGAGTGAGGTATTCTCCCTCTAAGCGTTCGCATAAAAAGATGGATAGACCTTGTGAAGGTATGCTTGTTGGACCACTTGCTTAGTAACCGGGCAATTGGGGTGAGGTACTCTCTCTCTCTCTCTCTCTGAATGTTCACGTCAAACGGCAGTGGGGTAAGAAAGAATTCCTTTGTTTGATTATTAAAAAAAAAAGGGAAAAAGAAAAGGCAAAAGCAAAAGAATCACTATTATAATAAAGAGGGGGAGTTTGTTTTTGAGGGGGAGCATTGCCTTCTAGTCTAGCTGAACCACATTGCGGACCTAGCTCGGTTTGACTTCTTGAGGGGGAGTCGTCTTGAAACCCCATGTGTACATGAGAACCGACCCCTATGTTTAATTGAGCTTGATATGGTTTCCGTGATACACACACACTTTGACTTTCGGCCACGTTTTATGTTACATTCATCCTCTCGATATCTCTCTGATGAGGCATTTCATCGATTGGTCATGGTTTGCTTTTGATGTGTGTGTTGATGGTTGTTAATGATCATGCTAAGAGCAAGTGTGTTGCTCAAAATTTACAAACGTTCATATTGGTAGTCTTGCAAACAAGTATTTGTTTCTAGGCCTAAGCATTGCTTCTATTGCACTGAGTCAGTTTGCCCATCTGCATTAATTTTTTTTAATAATAATCACAATAAGAATACACTAAAAATGTTTTTTTTTGTGATTCTCCTTTCCTTTTTCATTTTATCTATCTTTCCCTTCTTTCTTCTCTTGCTGACTAAGCCTTGTCCCTGGTTTGGAAACCCAAATCCTCCATGATAGCATTTTTCCAAAGGACAAATCCTTCCATATTTTGTTTTCCTAAATTGGAACCCAAGTCTCCTTTTTAAATCCTTCCTTTCAGTCATTTTCCCATGCACCTCGGGTTTCTCGCTTCCTTCCTTTCTGTTGTTTTGGTTCTCCTCTGTGGATTTCTTAACAGTTTATTGACATGTCGACAAGTCGTGCTACAAAAATCACAGGCGTAAAGTCTTCGGGATCACAAACCTCCCTCATGCGTCACCGTTTTCAGAATATGGAATGCCAACTACGGTTTCAGGATTCATTTGCGAACTGCACCGTTCATCTTGAGAGGTCTGTTCTCTTGGGTCCGTGGTTTTGATATTAAGGTCAGCCCGTCTATTTTAGGTTCTCTTGTTGGTCTTGCCCCGTTAGATGAGTATGTTTATCCTTTTAAAACTGTCCGTCGCATTTTAATTTGACCACCAAACAAGACATTTCTGTTGATCTCACAGGACGTTCACTAAATTGAGAAAATGGTGTAGTGCATGAAGGTCTTCTTACTCATGATTTCCGCCTTCTTAACTTATTTTTTGGTCATAATATTGACCCAAATTCTCATTCATCTGAAATCTCACCTTCACGTGGCTTCGCACTTCAAGCTATTTTGAAAAATCAAAAGGTTGACTGGTGTCGTGTAGCTTTTATGTCTATTGCTAAGTTTGGTTATCGTAACACAAATATCTCTAGCGTGCTTCCTTTTGGGATTCTTCTCTCACATCTCTTGTTGAATAATCATGTCCCCGAATATATAGGTGATGATGACCATGTCCCTTCCTTGTCCATTTCTCCTTTCATTGATTCTCACATTGATGTCTAAAGTTCTGCTCATGCATCCACCAACGGTGATGAGGTTGCTGAGGTTACAAATGATGAGCTGCATCGTGGCCGCAACCTTGATCCAAATTTTGTTAACCTTTGGGGTCAGTTGGCTGCAATTGTGGCTACTGGTCGCCGCCGTGAGGAGATTGTGACCCACATGGAAACTCATCAAATTGCCATGCAAGCCGAACACTGTGCCTTTTATCATGCTGCTACTCTTCGCCATACCGCTGCTCAATTGCACAAAGGAGAGGTCGGAGAGTTCATCCGGTACACCCGTCTGTTCTTCAACCAGCACCTAGACTTCCACCCTCCGCCACCCCATTAATTGCAATATTGTTCTCTCTAGTTATATGCTTCTAGTTGCTTTATCTTTAGTCGATGCTACCTTAGCTTCTTTTTTTGTTTAATCGTTGGTTAGCCCTGCGTGGCTATTTTGCTTTGGAGACTTACCTGTCTTTAAGATGGCTTACTGGCCACATATATATCCTTTTGCTTTAGTCGTTTTGGATATGGTGTTGTGGTTTATGCATCTTGGTTGTGTTGTCATTTATGCTGTTCTTATTGATCTTATTGGGCACAACTTGTCCCACTGGCCTCCACTAATTATGTGCAGGTTTTTTATCCTTTGTCCTTCCAAGACAAAAAGGGGGAGTAGAAGCGTATTTCTCTAATCCTTGAACTTGTTTGAGTTGTGTGTGCAGAGGATTATCGACTCAGAGATACAGTATTATTTTTTTGTGGTTTTGTCATGAAAGTGCCAAAGGGGGAGATTGTTAGCTCCTCAAGCGACGCTATTTTTTGTTTGGCAATTCCATTGACAAAACAGTTTTTTCAAATGTATTTTATTTTAATATTTTCTAAGCGTAGTGAGTCTGTATAGGATTAGAGTGGAAAGAATCATAATTTGTAATTGAGAGTAAGAGTGAGTGTTCTTTTTGAGTGGATTGATCGGCTTATCAAACTCGCATCCATTGGGACCAACTAATCAAGTGTGGCAGCCGAATGAATTAAAAGCAGATGGAGTGACGGATCGATTCCCCGATTGATCGGAAGGCTATTATTATAAAAAGGGGCTTTTCCTTTCTGTTAGGGCACTGAGCACATATGCAGCAGCAAACAATAGAAAGGAACGAGAGTTCTTTTTGGTGAAAACGGATGAGTTGATATTCCTTTCGTTAATTGGAGTGTTCAAGCAGATTTCTGACTTCACAATCAAACTCCAATCGGTGCTCACACTTTCCTTCAACAATCACAGAGCTATTTCTTCAGTGGATTTCCGAAGTATTGTGGAAGGCTTGAGGAGTCAAGGCAGCGGCAATCAAATACGGGGTGTGGTGAACGAGGAGTCGGCAATCATCTTAAGTCAATTGTGAGGAGTCTCAATTGTGAAGTAAGGTCGATTGTAACCACACAAGTTAAATATAGTATTTGATTCCTTCCCGTGGTTTTTACCCGTTTTTGGGGTTTTCCACGTATATCTGTGTGTTCCTCATATTGCGTTCTTTTCGTATTTGTGGTTATTTTCGGATTGGAGTATCTCGTAGGAATTTCACTTGGTATTGCAAACTTTGATCGGCATGAATCATCCACCCCTCTCGAGCATTTCCGCTAAGAAATTTGTTGCGAAACTCCCCTGCCTCTTCATCTTGTTGTTGAGCTTCAACTATTCAAGTCGACAAGGTTGATTGAATGGTCAAGTTACAAAAAGTGACCCTATCTCGAACTTCCTCGAAATGCAATGCATAGGAGCCTAAGTCGTTCATCGTTTTCCACTCATGGATGGCTAAACACACAAGGTGTGTCGATTTTGTACTTAACGCATCCGCTACCATGTTCGCCTTGCCCAAGTGATATTCCAACTCAAAATCGTAGTCTTCGAGGTGTTCCATCCAACGACGTTGTCGCAGATTAAGTTCCTTTTAAGAAAACAAGTACTTTAGACTCTTATGATCAGAAAAGACTTCAAACCTTTCCCCGTAAAGGTAATGACGCCAACTCTTCCAAGCAAATATGATGGCCGCAAGTTCCAAGTCCTGGCTAGGGTAATTCCGCTAGTGAGTTTTTAGTTGCCACAATCCATACGCCACCACTCGTCCCATTTATATCAATACGCACCCTAACCCCTCTTTAGAAGCGTCACAATATTCAGAGTAACCGACTCCCCGTTCGGGTACAATCAAAACCGGTGTAGTAGTCAACCTTCTCTTCAATTCCTCAAAGTCCATTTCACATGCGTCACTTCGAACAAACCGAGTCCCCTCACAAGTCAACCTAGTCATTAGAGCCGTTAGACGAGAGAAATCAAGGACAAAACGACGATAGCACCCAGCCAAGCCCAAGAAACTATGAATCTCGAATACACTCTTCAATCGTTGCCAGTTCATTACAGACTCTATCTTTCCCGGATCAATGGATACCCCATCCTTCAACACAACGTGACCCAAAAACTTGACTTCGGACAACCAAAATTCACACTTACTTAGCTTGGCTTACAAACAGTGTTCTCTCAACAGTTCAAGAACGATAGAAAGGTGAGATGGTGTTCTTCCTCTGAAGGTGAATAGATAAGGATATCATCCACAAAAATGACCACGAACCGATCAAGGTAGGCACAAAAGATATGGTTCATTAAGTCCATGAAAATTGCCGGTGCGTTCGTCAATCCAAAGGGCATAACAACGAATTCATAGTGGCCATAACGAATACAAAAAGCGGTTTTAGGAATGTCTTCGCTCCAAACTCTCAACTGACGGTAACTGAACCTCAAATCGATCTTAGAGAAACAAGTTGAGTCTCAAAAGTTGGTCAATCAAATCATCAATTCTAGGCATTGGGTACTTATTCTTAACTATGACACGGTTCAACTTTCGATAATCGATACAAAGACGAAGCATCTTTCTTTTGAGCAAACAAGGCAGGTGCTCCCCACGGTGATGTACTCGGAGGGATGAACCCCAAACCTTCCAATTCTTGCAATTGAATCTTCAATTCCCTTAACTCAGTAGACGCGAAATGATAAGGGGGTATGGAGATAGAAGTGGTGCCAGGAAACAAATCGATAGAAAATTCAATTTCTCTCTCAAATGGTAAACCAGGTAACTCTTTCGAAAAAACGTTCGAAAAGTTGCAAACGACAGGGGGTAACTCTTTACACAAGGATACGTCCTCATCTAAGGCCACACTTGCTAATAAGGCATACACCGACTCCTGCTCCCAAGACCCACACAAAAATGGTTCTAACGGCTCTCAACGCTCCCCGAAGAACTCAAAACAAGCACCCTTAGGCGGACAAATGCGGACTCGACACTTAAAGTAATCTATGGTGGCGTGAAACATAGACAACCAATCTATTCAAAAAATAAGATCGAACCCCGACATATTCAACATGAAGTCAAAGGTAAAACGACGATCTTGAATAATAAGTTCACAATCTCAACAAATACAATCTAATGGCGATTTACTCCCTATGGGTGTCTCAACGAACAAAAGAGGATTGATACTTTAAATTTCCAATTCCAAAGCACGAGAAAAATATGCAGCAATGAATGAATGCGATGCTCCAGAATCAAATAGCACTCTAGTAAAGGAGTTAAACAATAGAAATGTACCCTTCACAACCAAAGTCCCCGGGATCTAAGAAGTGAAAGGAGGTGGTGGAGGCGGAATAGAAGAACTGATAGCAAAAGCCATTCCCTGAGTCATCCGACTTTGAACATGTCTGCCCCTCTGACCGGAGCCCTGAGTAGGCGTCGAAGAACTCGCTCCTTTCTCAACCTGAGATCCCTGAACTGAAGTGGTTTGACGGAAGTGAGGTTGCTGCTGCCGCTGAGTACCCCGAAACGTTTGCCGATTAGAACTCAGTCCACCCCTTGGCTGCTGCACCGAACCAAATCGCTTTGTGCCCCTTCCCCATGCGTACAATTCCTTGCAAAATGACCGGCCTTCCCACAAGTAAAGCACGTACCCAAAAGCCGTCAACACTGAGCACGAATGTGCCGTGCTTGACCACACTCGTGACACACAATCGGAGGCCTATTCGAATTTCCCCAAGTCCCAAAAGAAGAAGAAGATGGAGGCCTAAAGTTCGACGGACCCTGCGAAGCTGAAAATTGATCTCGTTGTCTTTTCCTTCCATAACTCCCAAAACTCCCCAAAGAAGAGCTCACATTACCTACCGGTTGCCTCGGTTCCCAAGCCCTAGGAATTCTTGGTGCCTCCTTAGTTATCTCGATGCTCCTTGCACACTCGATGACATCGGCGAACCTCCCCTTGCGTTGTGCCATCACCATTCTCTTCACAGTGTCATGCAACCCCCTTTCAAATCACCAACACTTTCTTTCCTTGGTAGCCACCAACTTCGGCGCGAAACGGGACAAAGATTGGAACTTCAAAGCGTGCTCCGACACGGTCATATTCCGTTGTTCTAACTTCTCAAACTCTTCTCTCAATAGGTTACGACTCATTTCCGGAAAGTATTGCTCCTCGAAGAGCACTTCGAACTTGGCCCAAGTTAAGTTCTTTACAACTGGCTCATTTGCTTGAGCCGTGGTCTTTGTCACTATCCTTGCATCCTTCCCCGATTCCAACACGCACTCCCACCACTTGTTAGCTTCCCCGGTAAGTTGAACGGCCACAATATTGACTCGCAAGTCATCCACCGTAATCTTAAGAGCCCTGAAAAGTTTTCAAACCGTGTATCAATATAAAAGGGAGGGCGGTGTTTTCAAAATACCCCATTCACAAACTAACTTTTTGGGCCTTCCAAGGGCTGTGATTGAGTTGGAATTTTAGACCATGGGCCAATATCAAACCCCTTTTTTTCACTTCCCCCTCAAAATTGTCTAGTCGACAGACCAAACCCCGGAAAAAAAAAAACAATTCAAACCGTGTATCTCTCTCTCTCTGCCTCTCTCTGAGCCTTGTTTCTCTTCTCTACAATCCACCCAAAACCAACAATCTCTCTCTCGCGTTCTCTCTCTCTCTCTCCACACTGACCCACCAATCTCACTGAATCTCCTTCCGTCTCCCTCTAGGTTCGTCGGTAGTAGGATTCTCAATTTTGTATGACAAGGGAAGCTGTGCGCCTATCTCGCCATGAATCAAAGGGGAAACCCCATACCGAAGTCACCTAACTCTTGCATGTGAACTCCCTTTTTTTTCCTTCCGGTTGTTTTACATCTCTCTCTCACTCATGAAGCAGGTCAATCTTGCAACCAACCGGCTCTACGCCTCGGTTTTATTGATCGGTCCAGCGCCTCGATCCTCTGGCTCTACGCCAAAATTTATGATGGAAAAGCTCCATACACAGACCATCAGAATGCAACCGGTTCTATGCCTCGATTCAATCATTTCAAGCTCCGTGCTCTGACTTCTCAGGCTCTCGCCTAATGATTGCAACCAGCTTTGTGCCTCGGTTCTCTCATCTCAAGCTCTGCGCTTCAGTTACTGGTCTTCTGCCCCCAATTCTCAAAACCGGCGTCCGATTGTCTCCAAAAGATGGTTTGGATTCCACCCCAATTATAGCAATTCCATCCAGCTCATTCATAAGGATAGGCTACTCTACCGAGCCCCCCTCAGTCAAAGTAAGGATGATCATGAAAAGCAATTGACTCACCCGCTGTGTATTGATCTACCCCAAAATTTTGAAGATGCTCTCTGTAAAAATTTCCTCGGCAGCCCCGCGCTCTTTCAACTACTCTCCACCAAAATCTTGGCCTAGCCTAGGTATGTTGCACTGTGGCTTTTAAAGCCTAAAGGTACTTCTTCTGTCTCTAACCCTCCAAACTTTTTATTTTTCTTTATTGCCCCCGAACTACGGTTAGTCTGAATTTCCCTCGAGGAATACGTAGGCAGCCTCTCGGCTTGACCGTAATTAAAACCTTTTTAAAAAACCCTTGGAATAGTGGGTCGATCAAATTGAAGTTGTTTTACGGTTTTACTCTTACTTAAACATGTCTTGCGATCTGTCTAAGTTCAGTCAAAGAGGGGCATCTATAGACACCCCAATTTGGCCTAACAATTATTTCAAGTCCCATCTTGGGGACCATCTCGATGATAATATGGATACAGTGATTGCTAATTGACTTCTTGTGAACCCATGGACTTATGGTGAGTACTTTTAACCACTTAGAGGACCCAATCCAAAGCCAAATAGCCTTTCAGACAGAAATATAGTATTCTAGGAAAATCTATCTTTTGGCCGTAACATTGATCTCACGGCCTCAACATGATTCTTTCACCCGTGAAACATGTTGCTTGAAAATCTCCCTGAGAGATTAATTCCTCAGCAGCCAGATCAATTCTTCAGCTGCCTAATCAATCCTTCGGCCGCCAGATCCTTTAACCGGCTGCCAGATCGTCTATTTTCTAGATTCTGGAATGTTCTGTCATACATTTAATCCGATCCTCAAAACTCTAGTAGCCAAGTTCCGATGTGTTCGGGCTACATAAAGAGATTACCATGAAAAGTTTGTGTTGCCCTACATTACCAATTCAATCGTGCATTTTGATTGGTTAGAGTGAGTCAGCAATTACCTATATAAAGGGCTCTTAGGGTTCTGAAATTAACATGTTCATACACCCTTTCTAGCCACGAAATTCTGCATATATACTCTCTCATATCCCCTCTACAAAAGCCCTAACCTCCTAAAGGCAGCCGTAATCCGACGATCAAACCTTCGAAGTACAAACCCTAACCCTAGGGTTTTCAAGAAGCAAATTAGTCAATCCCTTCTAATCCAAAGCAATCAAGCAACTAAGGGATCAAGGTGGTGAGGCCCAGGGGCCTATGGTTTGGTTTATTTCTTGTTTTTATACAGTAATCGTAATGTCTTGATTTTCTGCTACTCATTTAGTCTGGTGTGAGGAAAAACATCGGCTGGGTCTTTGATCCATCGGCCGGTATATCAAACCAGGAAGATCCCTCGACCGTGACATCTATTCACTGGCCCGAGATCCATCTCCCTGGGATAGATTTGTTTTATCCTGTTTTGCTAATGCATGCTTTCAATTATTGTCTTGGCTCACCATTAACTGCGTAAAATCTAATTAAATAGATTACTTGTTTAGAATTAAATAAAACAAGTACTACGATATGGCGAATGATTATGGGCTAGTCTTATGACTGGGCAAAGAGGGGTACCTAACGCCTTCCCTTTATTATACTATTGGCTCCCGTACCCGGAATCTCTAATTGTTTTTACTAGTTTTATAAACTAGGTGGCGGCTCTGTTTTGATGATAACTGCTATCGTGTGGCGATGTTCCTAGCCATGGGAATATCCACGATCTTGGTTTATGAAGCAAACAACCAAATAATGATCAATCTGTATGGCGATGCCCTGCTTTGGGAGGTGTCTACAATCTCCAACTCACACCTCTATTTACCCACATGACTCTTTCTTATGAACTCTGCTCAAACGTACTCTACTCAAACTCCAAACATCTTTTCGTACTTCTAACATCTAAACACAGTCAAGGTTCTAGTACTTTTTCTACATGTCTCATCCCACTCAGTATCCCTACCAACTCCTGTTTGAGAAATCCAAATTCACTCCTATGGTAATGTGTCCCTTCTACATAACTTAATGCGACACAATATTGGAACCATTCACGCAAACTCTCAAATCCACCCTTTTCCTTAAACTTAGTTCCTCGCACATTCCGGCTGCTACTCAAGAAAAGACATACCCCAAAATTGCAACTACAAAAATAATTCCTCATAGCAAATACCCACATATGCTTCATTGTTTATTCTACATAGTATACTAAAAGTAAACTTCACGCATTAGGACTACATAACAAGTTAAACTTGGAGGTTTATAAGCTAAATAGGAACAAAGTTCATACATGAAATATCCCAACAAACCAACCGTACAATTTAATAACCCACACAACACCAAACATATTCAAGCATTAACAAACTCACTTAGTATCGAACGAGCTCCCCAAGTGTCCAACGGACTCACCAATTATCCACTATTTCACAATTCATGGCTTCATGAAGCCCAATAGTCATCTTATTCTTTTCAATCTCGTAATACCTCACACAATGTCTATTCACTTTACCAATCTCGAGCATTCTTGTTCATTTAATCATATCAAATCACGTATTTCTTATACTTACAGTCTTAAACTTCACATCACAAATACAAGTAGTATCAATTCTAATTATTCCTCTATTTCAACAATTTTACAACCTAACAACATGTCTATACTTATCGTTATATTCTAGGACTCCAACTACTCCATCACTTAAGAATCAATCTCACTTGCACCAACAACCTCTAATAGTTCCGCTCACTACAAATTTCATAACTCACAATTGTCGCTCAACTAAGTAATCATATCAACCTCAGTATTTCTCAACATGTCCTATACTGTCATTAGTCTAGTCTACATACCCGATTACACACTATACACGATCTCTACACTCCGATCCTTCAATTCACAACATACTATTTCTCACACGAACACAGTCAAGGGAATATCTAATAATTTTGTTAAGGATGGCGATTTGGGCAAAACCTGGCTCTCTCGTCTGATACGGTGAAATCATCCATGGCCAATGGTTCCATATCTCTAGTAGAGGGATTTGGCGCTCAAAGCCCTAGAATCCAATGAACTCCAACGTAAACAACAGGTACCAAAAATTTCAAAATCCCATCAATCTCATCCCATCTCGTCGGACCTAGAAACTTCAAGGATGAACATCTTAGGTGAAATCCGTAGGAAGCAAGGGAACCTCTTAGATTCTGTAAGTCCTCTTAATCTCCAACTACAGCAGTCTGAAAACCTTAACTGTTCCATTCCTGTGGAGTTGGGAACTCCACAAGTGAGCATCTTCGGTGATTCCAAACTCAGATCCATTCTCCAATCATCATCTACATCTGGTTTTGGGGCTTTTAACCTTAAGTCAATCAAAAATCCTAGCCCACCTCAGAAAATTCATAAACCCTTCGATCTTTGCCATGGTGCTCTATCCCCTGATCCATCTTCTTCAAGTGACTTCAACTTGGGATTATCTCTCAGAAATGAGGTTCATGTGCCATCTCCAGTTGAGTTTGGGGCATTCAGCCCTAAAACGTTCAAAAGTACAAGTCCTTCACGAAAATTATAGCAAGTTTTTGAGGAAGAGTTAGTGAGGGAAGCGGAGGAACGAGCGGCCAACCTTCTCGATAGTAATTCTCACTTTGAGCGGTCACAAGGAAAGGAACAAATTCCGAACCCTTATCCTCAAATCTTGCACAATGCCAGAGGCAATCCATATGTTGAGGGTGATCCCAATTTAGGTTATAGTATAGAGGATACTAAACCTTGGCCTGTTGGTCGTGCTTCTGGTAGTGTATCGAATCCTTCATCTAGTTCTCCTACTCATAAACCAGTTTCTAACCTATCTCCTTCTTAGCCAAAATTCAACCCTCTACCACATCAGTCCAATTACAGACCCAAGCCAGGTCAGAATCAACCTAAAACCAAGCCTAAAAATTTGGCCTCTCTTCTCCAATCACAGAGTCCTTCTATGAACATGAAATTGGATTTCTTCTTGGAATTACAGAAAGGGAAAGAAGCTTTAGTTGAAATAGACATAAAGTTGATTGAAGTGGGGAAATGGAACAAGTATTTGGTTGGTCATTTCCTTGATGGTCAAATGCCTTACCCTCTTTTGGTATCCACTGCTTGGAATCAATGGAAATACCTTTTTGTGGCTGTCAAGCCTAATGTAGCTGGGTTCTACTTGTTTGAATTCAGAGATGAACAAGCTAAAAGGCAAGTTCTAGAGGGAGGGCCTCATTTCTTCTCTAAAAAATACCTTCTTCTCAAAGATTGGCATAGGATGATGAAGCCTGCTCAAGACCAACCCTCCAAAATTCCGACTTGGGTTAAGCTACATGATCTTCCTTTTGAACTCTGGAATCAGGAGTGCTTGAGTAGGGTGGAAGTACAATTGGAAAGCCTCTTCATGTTGATCAAGCCACAACCAAGACTGCAAAACAACCTGGCCTCCTCCATACTAAATCAACAAAGGCTAGAATTTGTATTGAGCTCAAGTTGTAACTCAAGTCGGGAATGGGGAACAAAAGGTTGACTGTGAGAATGCCTTAATCAATCCAGCATTACATCTCCTGTTACTCACTTTTTGGGGGAAGAGCTTAGTGATTCTGAAGATGAACTACTTGAGGTTTTAGAAGGAGAGGTGAGTAGCAATCAGGAGGTAGGGGCATTGAATCAACATTTAAAGATAGCTGATTCTCCGGTTAAAATCTATTCTAAGCTCAGGACCTTCCAAGCCCCTGAGCCACCTGACCCTTTAGGTCCAAAAGCCAAACGAGAAGCTACTGAACTGGTTCCCCAAAGAAGCACTATTTTCAACAAGTATCTCTCCAAGTCTGCCAAGAAACAGTTGAAGACAAGAAACAGTTGAAGAAGCAAGATAAGGAGGAGTCAATAAATCACTCCTCCATGAGCAAGAATAAATGATATCCTTTTTTGATACCCTTTTAAGTATTTGCAGTACTACTACTTTCAATCTCTGCATCACTTTGTCACTTCGTGATATTGTCTCTTATGTCTTTACAAGCTTTCAACCTAGGTTTTTGGAACATTCGAGGCCTTAATGATCCCATTAAGTAGAAAGAAGTTCAATCCTTCGTGAGATCTAATAAACTTAATCTAGTTGGTTTTCTTTAACATAAAATTAGGGCAGTTTGGGCAGACAGGATCACTCAACTCATTTGTCCTGATTGGAGTTTTGTGAATAATTACTCCTAAGCTGCTTTAGGAAGGATTTTTGTGGGTTGGGACCTTGGAGTAATGTCTCTTACAGTGTTAGGCCAGTCTGATCAATTCATTCATTGTGAGATCCAACCCAAAGATGGGAGTGCACTCTTTTTAGTCACTATGGTCTATGGGGCAAATTCTCATCTAGATCGTAGGTCTCTTTGGCAAAGCCTAACTCTCAGTTCGGGAACTCATCACCTTGGGTGGTCCTTGGTGAGTTTAATGCTATTAGACATCCTAGTGAGAAAGTTGTAGGTCTTACTCTATGGTCTCCACACATGGATGACATTAATCAATGTTTGTTCACCTCTGAACTTGATGATCTTAGGTTCACGGGGTGCTTATACACTTGGTCCAATAACCAGGTACCTCCTCATTTTGTGGCCTCCAAGCTTGATAGGGTGTTAGTGAATGAGCCCTGGATGAAATCATTTACTCAATCCACAACTCATTTTTTGGTTCCCGGTATCTTAGATCATTCTCCCATGGTGGTATATGTCTAGCCTAGTCCAAGAAAGCCCATTAAACCTTTCAAGTTTTTTGACTTCCTTGCAGACCATCCACAATTCCTTACAATTGTTTAGATGGTTTGGAGGTCAATTGTAATTGGTAATCCCATGTTCTGTGTGTGTGAGAAACTTAAACACCTTCAACAAGAACTGAAGCAGCTTAATAAAACAGAGTTCAGTGGCATCTTTGAGAGGGTGTGTGCCATTAAGCAAGACTTAGAGAACATTCAAGCTATTATTGGCTCTCATCCCAATAATAGCTCTGCCATAGAACGGGAGAGGGTGGTTCATAAACAATATCACTTTGCTTAGGGCTGAGGAAAGCTTCGCCAAGCAAAAGTCACGAATACAATGGTTGAAAATTGGAGATCAGTGCATTTCCTATTTCTTTAAAGCTGTGAGCAATAGAAGAAATAGGAGCAAAATAACAAGTTTAGTGCTGACTGACAACTTTATCACTCATGATCTCAAGGTTATCAAAGAAGAGTTTGTTAATGTAGAGACCCGTATTTTAGGGCCGTATATATATATATTTTTAGAAATATTAAAATTATCGAGTAATGGCGTAAATTGTGGAAATTTGAATAATGGCATGGTTATTTAATTGGGGTTAATGTGATATTATTATTTGTCAGAGGGAACAAGTGTTATTAGTGTGTGTGCATGTATATGAGTGTGGGCGGGAAGCATGGAATAATTTTTCCCCTTTCCATTTTCTATGTCAGCCGACACACACACACACTCACAAAAAAATCATCTCTCTCTCTACTCTCATCCGGCTCTCTCTCCTCTCACCTCTCACCTCTCCATCAACTTCTCTCCTAAATTTCATCTTCTTAGAGCAAGATTCCGGACAAGGCCCGAGTATTAAAGTTGTTCTACGGCGCATGGGCTTTCCGAATATCCAAGAAAAATAATGATCGGACCTCGTGGAGCTTCGGTTGACTTGGTCAAAGGGTCGGGTTTTGTTTAAAACCCTTGAGGTAGGGATTTCTTACTCTTGTTATGCGTTTATACGGTGTTTATGTAGCTAGATCGTGCCTCTCTTTGTTGTTGAGTTTGTTCCTTCATTTTCTGAAATTTTGCAGAAAACGGGTTACTGTTTATGAGGTTTTTCATTGTCTTAAACTCGGAATTGAATTTTTGTTTCTTCATAAGAAATAGAGTAGACTTGGAGCCCGTTCTAATGCCGCTTGAACCACTCGAAACCGTCAAGAATTGGATTAATGGTGGATTTTAGAAATCTAGTCTGCAATCTGTCTCGTTTTCTGGGTTTCAGCCCAATTCGAACGGCCATAACTTTCTCGTTCGATAACCGTTTTATGCAAACTTTATATCGGATCGTAGGTCTTGAAGTTAGCTTTCATTTACCACTAGAATCGTCTTAAAACTCTTAGCGCACGAAAAGCTATGGCTGTTTGAGTGGAGGTGTGTCAATCTGTAATGCTGTGAACAATCGCCGAAATTCTGGATTTCTACCGGTAGAATGTTTTCTCTACCGGTAGAACTTTGTTGTCGTGATAATGAGTACTCACTGCCTTGTGTTTGTACCGGTAGGACTTATTCTCTACCGGTAGGATTATTAATTTTCCCTTACCTACCGGTAATGTTCCTCTCTCTACCGGTAGAGTTCTTATAAGATAAAACTTTGTCCCTTCTGTTTCGGGTTTCTACCGGTAGGTTCCTAATTCCTACCGGTAGGCCACCAGTCAAATACCAAAACCTTCTATGTTGTTTCAATTCCATTTCCTCCTGAAGCCTTAAACCAATTAAGGGGTCTATATGACTGTTTATGTATAATGGGAAATCAGGTAGGGTAGTTTTTCTCCATGTGTACGTGGTATGTATTTGAATCGTTCTAAATGGTAGAATTATGGAATTTGGAAAGTAAGATATGGTGAGAGTTGTGGGTAAAATGTCATTAAGACGTTTATGGGTTAAGGTGTTATGTAGGACGTAGCGTTATGTTCAGGGAACGATAGGGACACATGTGATAATTGATAAACGTTTTAGTTGACTGTCGATTATGAAAATGGGAGTACTAATGATTGTATTAAAAATGGGACGGTGAGAACATGAATGGTTATTGTGACATAAATTGAATGAGATTGATTTACGAATAGACTGATGATAAAATTGATTATGAAAGTGTGAGAGGTGACCCCAGTGGTCGTTATTGAGGGAAAAGACTCGGGGTGACCCTGCGCTCGAGGGAACTAGACCCGAGGTGACCCAAACTATTATTATTATTGAGGGAATAGACTCGGGGTGATCCTGCGCTCAAGGGAACTAGACCCGAGGTGACCCCACTGATTACTATTATTGAGGGAATAGACTCGGGGTGACCCTGCGCTCGAGGGAACTAGACTCGAGGTGACCCTAGTGACTATTGATGGGAAGCACTTGATTAAAAGAAAGGAAAAGTTTTGAAATAAAGAGATTCGATGATGAAACGAGAAATGGAAAGATTGCGATAAATTGAATGAAATGTGATAGTATGGTATCAAATCCGTTTCTGACTTATTAGGTATAGTGATGTGGAGGTGTTACTAGTTCTCATGTGGGTTATATTCAGTCGGGTAGTGCATATTGAATTGCTTAAGATCCTATGGCCATAGTGGGCTGCCTGTCGATAGTCATAAATTCTTGGAGCATACCTATCTGCACTCATTCACTCTAGTAGCATACTCATTGTATTTTTCTCATAACCGGTATATAGATTTCTCTACTGGGCACGTGTTTGCTCAACCTACCATTTCAGGTTCATTGCAGGTCATGGTTATGGAGTACTAGGAGTGCATGCTGATGTTATCAAGTAAAGCTATTTTGGGAAGCACTTTATATTTCATGTAAAAGTAATCGTTTGTCCTGAAACTCCTATTTTGTAAAGTTGTATGTAACGCCCCTAATTTTAGGTACGTTAAGGGAATTATTTATTACAGAAATAAACGAGTCTTTGCTCATTATTACAATACGGCTCTCATAAGAGCATTCAAAATTCAAAAGACATAACAAAAAGGGAAATAAGAAGTCCTATTCTACGGCTCCTTTTGTTCCTCCAACCTAGCGAGTTCCTCGGCTCCGAACGCCTCCAAGGTGAAAAGTTCGCCCTGTTCATCTATCAAGTCTG
>BPLS01000132.1:329002-344664 GCA_019656275.1 Rhododendron kiyosumense
GAATAATAAAAATAACTTTTTATTCATTGAAATTCAGAGTTATTACAACCTATCCCCCTTAAACAATTTCGTCCTCGAAATTAGGCGTACGCTAAAATTCGAACAGGTGAGGGTAATTCATCTTCATGGTTTCTTCTCTTTCCCAATTAGTCTCTCCAGCTCCACGATGCTTCCACAAAATTCGAACCAACTTGATTGTCTTGTTACGGATAGTCTTCTCACTTCGGTCTTGAATCTCTATTGGCTCTTCCTCGTACGTTGCATCTTCCTCAATGGAAATATCCTCCCAGTTGATAACGTGAGTGGGCAATGCTAGATATTTACGAAGCATGGACACGTGAAACACGTTATGCACTCGATCCAGCTGGGGTGGTAATGCCAAGCGATAAGCAACTTTCCCGATCTTCTTCACAATGTCGAATGGTCCGATGTAGCGCGGGGACAGCTTTCCTTTCTTTCCAAACCTGATGACTCCTTTCTTTGGTCTGATCTTCAGGAACACATGATCTTCCACAGCAAAAGATAAGGGTTGGCTCCTTTTATCCGCATAACTCTTTTGTTGGCTTTGAGCAGTCTGAATCCTTTGCCTGATGGTCTTGACCTTCTCCGTAGTATCTCGTACTATGTCGGGCCCGATCAATCCTGTCTCTCCAGCATCCCTCCAGCAGACTGGCGATCGACAGGGTCGACCGTATAGAGCTTCATGTGGTGCCATTCCGATGCTTGCTTGATAACTGTTGTTGTAGGCGAACTCCACCAATGGTAAGTGCTACTCCCAGCTCCCAGAGAAATCCAAAGCGCAAGCTCTCAGCATATCCTCCAGAGTCTGAATAGTCCTCTCCATTTGTCCGTCTATTTGAGGGTGAAAGGCCGTGCTAAGCCTTACGTCCGTTCCCAATGCTTTCTGCAATCCTTTCCAGAAGTGTGACACAAAACGCGGGTCTCTGTCAGACACTATCGAGATTGGTACTCCATGAAGGCGTACGATTTCTCGAATGTACAACATGCTTAGTTGCTCCACGTTTTTCGTCATCTTGACAGGCAGAAAGTGTGCAGACTTGGTGAGTCGATCCATAATCACCCAGATAGCAGTATTGGACTTGGCAGATCTTGGTAATCCAGTGACGAAGTCCATTGAGGTGTGCTCCCACTTCCACGTCGGTATTGGCAAGGGTTGAAGGTCTCCTCTAGGTTTCTGATGCTCGGCCTTGACTTGTTGACATACCAAACAGGTGGATACGAACCGTGCTACATCTTTCTTCATTCCTTCCCACCAGTACGTTCTTCGCAGGTCATGATACATCTTTATACCGCCAGGGTGAACTGCAAAGTTCGAATGGTGAGCTTCTCGGAGTACGTCTTCCCGAAGGGTTCCAACATTAGGCACGAATACCTTTTCCTTGAATTTCAGAATGTTATTCTCCTTAATAGTCCATCCTGGCACCGCCTTTCCTTCTCGGATTCGATGCCGGACGAATTCACAAGTCTGCTCGAAGGTTTGGGCTAGTAAGACTTCCTGATGAAGTGCTGGCTCCGCAATTAGAGCATACAATCGAGCGTTCCCATTTTCTGATGATGGCCGCAAGTTGAACTCGTTAAGAGTATCTACCATTTCCCATTCCTTAATGGCAGTCTTGACTTTCTGTGCTCTTTCCTTTCGACTAAGAGCGTCAGCTACCACGTTAGCCTTGCCGGGGTGATACTGCAGGGTAAACTTGTAATCTTCCAAATACTCCATCCATCGACGCTGCCTCAAGTTCAACTCCTTCTGAGTGAAAAGATACTTGAGACTCTTGTGGTCGGTAAAAACTTCGAATTGTTCTCCCCACAGATAGTAACGCCATGACTTGAGAGCGAATACTACTACAGCTAATTCTAAGTCATGCATGGGGTAGTTCTTCTCGTGGGGTTAGAGTTGTTGAAATCCGTAAGCTACGACCTTTCCATTCTGCATCAGCACGCATCCTAAGCCATCTCTTGATGCATCACAGTAGACCGTATAATCAACACCACGCTCAGGAATGATGAGAATCGGTGCGCTGGTCAGTCTTTTCTTCAGCTCTTGGAAAGATTTCTCACAGGCTTCATTCCAATCTAGCTTCACTCCTTTCTGAGTTAACCTGGTCATTGGCTTAGCTAAAGTTGAGAAGTCTGGTATGAACCTTCGGTAATAACTGGCCAATCCTAGAAAACTTCTGATTTCAAACACAGAGGTCGGCTGTTTCCATTTCAGCACTGCTTTGACCTTGCTTTCGTCCACAGCGATTCCTTCTTTGGATACTACATGCCCCAAGAACTTAACCACTTCAAGCCAAAACTCGCATTTACTGGCCTTGGCGTAAAGTTGGTTATCTCGGCGTATTTGTAGTGCCATCCTAAGATGCTCTTCGTGCTCCTCCTTGCTGGCAAAGTAAATCAAGATGTCGTCAATGAACACTACTACAAACTTGTCTAAGTAGGGTTGAAAGATCTTGTTCATGAGACACATGAATACTGCTGGAGCATTGGTCAGTCCAAACGGCATCACTACAAACTCGTACTGGCCATATCTAGTGCGGAAAGCTGTCTTGGCGATATCCTCATCTCGAATCCTTAGCTGATGATAGCCTGATTGGAGATTGATTTTGGAAAAGCAAGTTGCTCCCCTCAATTGATCAAACAGGTCATCGATCCTAGGCAATGGATATCGGTTCTTGATCGTGACTTGGTTCAGCTTCCTATAGTCGATACACAGCCTAAGCGTTCCTTCCTTCTTCTTCACGAATAGGGCTGGCGCTCCCCAAGGCGATGTGCTTGGTCTAATAAATCCCTTATCCAGCAGTTCTTGTAACTGAGTCTTGAGCTCCCTCAATTCTGCAGGGGCCATGGAAATTGGAGCGGTTCCTAGTTGAAGTTCTATGGAGAAATCTATCTCCCTTTGAGGTGGTAAACCAGGAAGTTCTTCTGGAAAACATCGGCGTACTCGCAAACGATGTGTGGCAATCCTAGTTCCATCCTGTCGGTTTCTTCCATTTGGAGACTGGCTAGCCATCCAAATAATTGATTCCGCCACCTAGATCTCTTCGTCATCGAACTCGTCATTTCTCTATCCCCCTTAAAACGGAAACGAGTCCCTTATGGGGTGTAAGCCATCATAGTCTTCTGGTGACAATCTACGACTGCTCGATGAGCCGATAGCCAATCCATTCCAAGGATAACGTCGAAGTCCGCCATGTCGATTACTCGGAGGTCGCAGGTAAGGCGTAGATTTGCTACTTCTATTTCGCACCCTCTACACACTAGACTAACAGCTATACTTCCCCCCAATGGCGATATTACCCTTGTACTCTTACTTAGGGGTTCTGTTTCTAGTGCTAGAGCAGTTACGCAAGCAGTAGATATAAACGAATGCAATGCAGCAGAGTCAAACAAAGCTTGTACGCAAGTACTATATAGCAGTAGTACCTTGGATCACAGAAGGATCCGGCTCTTGTTCCTCGGTCTGTAGCGCAAAGATACGCCCTCCAGCGCCTTGCTGTGCTCCCATGGGCTGCTTTCCCTTGTTCTGCCCGTTCGGCTGCTGGGCTGAGCCTCCAGGGTTCTGCTTCACAAAGCTGGCTTGCCCGAGCTGCTGAACCTTCTGGTTCCCGAAGTTTCCATTCCTCTCCTTCTGAGGCTGGTGGCACTCACGCTTGTAGTGACCCATAGCCTGGCAGTAGAAGCACTGCACAAATGCCTTGTTTTGGCCAAACCTCTGCGAGTCACCACGTCCTGGCGTAGTGTTCTTCCAAGTCTGATTGCTTTGACCCGAAGTAAGGGTTTTGGTAGGGTAGGGTCCACGGTTGCTGTTGTTGGAGGTCTGAGTTCGGATTGGTCCACCAACATTTCCAGTTGCCTTCCTCCAGCGGGTCTTGAAATCATTCTCCTCATTCTCTAGGCGAAGAGCGCACTTCACCACACCAGAATAGGTGGGGAAGGCCTGAGCAACCACAGCTCTCCTAGCTGTCGTCAGCCCCCACTCGAATCTCCTTGCCTTCTTATCCTCGGTTGCAACGGCATCCGGGGCATAGCGGGATAACTCCTCGAACTTGGCCGCATACTGAGTAACGGTCATAGTTCCTTGCTTTAGATTGTTGAACTCTTGTTCCTTAGCCAAACGAACTGGCGTAGGGAAGTATTTGTCGAGGAACAGCGTCTCGAACTGAGCAAACATTATGGCAGCTACGTCATGCGTTGCCTCCATCAGCTCCCACCAATAGCGAGCTTCTCCCTTTAGCTGGTACGTGGCTAGTGCCACACGGTCTCCATCATGAGTGATCTCCAAGGTGTCCATGATCACCTTGACTTCTTTCAGCCATGCTTCAGCCACGGTTGGGTTTGTATCACCGTTGAAAGTCGAAGGTCGACGCTTGCAGAACTCGTTCATCGCACGGGTTCGAGTCATGGGTCCTTCATTAGGATTTGGGTTTTGGCGGGCAACGTTCAGAGCAGTCACAAGTGCTTGCATGACTTGAGCGAGGTCAGGGTTGGGGTTAGGGTTAGAAGAATCGCCGGTCTCATACCCTAGTCTACTGCGTCGATTCACCATCTACGAGCGAAAATTGAAAAGGGGAATGGTTTAGTTTTTAGCTAAACTATTTTCTTTTGTTCAAAATGAGAAACAATCAATAGAGTAGTACGCAACAATACTCTTAAAACAAACAAGCTTTTTCATAGATAAGCAGAAAGTTACAAGTACAAAGCATCGAGTTCTACTATAAAACAACATACCAACAAACTTCCTACTACATACTAAGATAATCCTACACGACAAACCTACACATCATACTACTTGGTTCTTCTAGCATAAGTGCTTGAAAGGCAACTCAAGCTTTCGGAACCTTATTCTAATAGCACTCATACTCTACTAACTAGGTGGAACGACTCCAAAGAACTCCCTCAGCTAAATCTTCCACTCCTTCTCCCTCTTCTCCAACCAACGCTCTCTATCACGGCGAATCTTTTCTGCGAGCTCTCGAAGGTGCAGATTCTGAGGATCGATGTCCTCAATGGTGTCAGGTGAGAATACGACTATCTCGAAATACTGGTCGCCAGTCTCGGGGTCACGAATCCCTAGGTGAGGTATCGGTGTGAGATTCTCGGGTGCAAGTAGTGCCTTATAGTACAGGAGATCTGTCACGCCCCCAAAATCAGGGTACGTTAAGAAGCATTTATTACATAATAAAATGAGTTTATTACATTATAAATACTTCAAAGAGGTACAATTATTCAACAAGGAAAGGAAACTAAGGCTTCCTAACTACAGCTCCTCTTGCTTCTTCATCCTAGCCAGCTCCTCAGCTCCGGACGCCTCCAAGTGAACGGTCCATCTTGATCATCTACAAGGTCTGACACATTATACCGGCGTCGCCACCAATATAATATGTCAGGGTCACCAAAAAGGCAACACCATGAGCTACAACGCTCAATAGGAAAATCTTACCCACCAACCTTACAACTAACAATCACATAATCATATTCGTTTAATCGTCTAACGTTGGTGTCCAAGATTTCTCGATTTCTCCTACGCGACTCATCATAGACCGTGTCTTCCTTTTCCACTTACAAAACAACATTTCAAAAACATTTGCATTGGCTCCGTACCGCGGATAACCAAGCCTTTAAAAAAAATCTTTAGCATTGGCTCCGTACCGCGGATAACCAAGCCATACACACCCAACCTCGGTTCCGCCGTTCCGGGTTCCCGAGTATCCTCACAATGGTTCCGCCGCACCGGGTTCCCATTGGCACACAATTGCATTGGCTCCTCTCCTCGGATAACCAAGCTATACCTCACCATGGTTCCGCTGCTCCGGGTTCCCATGGGAACGCACAATGGTTCCGCTGCTCCGGGTTCCCATTGGCACACACCCTCACAATGGTTCCGCTGCTCCGGTTTCCCATTGGAACACACACACACCTCACACAATGGGCAAGTCCGGCCACATTGCGGTTTTCAAAACATTTCAACCTTTTCGAACACACCCTAGGTGTCATGTCACTAACTTTCTCGATAGAGGTGTCTCGTTACATGCTAAGACTTCGCGGTAGGACAAAAGTAAACATCGTTCATCACAATCCAACAAGATCATCCAATTCTATGTTCAAATCAACGCTTAAAGCTTAACGCCACAAGTAATACAAACAATTCACATAAGCATGCTCATAATCATTTTCAAGATCAAAATACAAATACTTGAAATAAAAAGTAAATAAAGATAACTTGCTTTGAAATGGAAGATAACGAGATCTTACGTATACATAGGAATAGGGTAAAAGTATCCTACCTTGATCCGAAACTAGTCGGGGCCGAATAAGCTAGGTGGAAAATTCTCCCGAATCTGGACCGAACTTCGAACGGCAATAACTCGGTCAATCTTTGGCCGAATAGAGTCGTTCTTGGGTCGAGAACGAAGCTCTCTAAACCCTCTACAACTCTCGAGAAGAAAGTTAATCTTAGAAACGAACCTAGGTTGGAGAAAAATGGGGATGAAGCAAAGGACAGTAAGCTGTCCAGAAAATGGAAATCCAGAAATTTTACTGAACTTCGGATGGCAATATCTGGGTCATTTCTTAACCGATTGGGGTGATTCTTGAGCCTAACTTCAAGGTTTCGAAGTTCTCTACAACTTTCCAGAAGGAAGTTGATCCTAAAAACTAACCTAAGCAGGAGAAAACAGAGGATTTCCGACGGGACAGTGGCTGCCCAGAAAAACTGAAAATGGTTTCTAGAGAGAAGGAAGAGCTATTGCTTTGAGGTGTGCTTTGAAAGGCTTGGAATGGCCTTCTATTTATAGGCAAAGGGCTTGGCCTTCTCCTCTCTCCCTCTCTAAGTCTCACCTTGACACTTGGCAATGAATCTTGAAAGATCAAAACTAATCCTAGACTTGTAAGGCTATTCTTGTACCTTGGTGATATTCTTGGATCAATTGGATGGTTAAGATGATAATGGTACATGATCCAAGGGTCAAGGAGTTTGCAAGGTGTCCAAAATTAAATCCAACTTTTAAGCACAAATCAAGGAAAAATCCTAGGGTTGCATGGCTAGGTTAGTACTAGATTGGATTCTTGAATCAAATGGAAGGATGAGATGAGATTGGTACATGATCCAAGGGTTGAGGAAATTCCAACTTTAATGGAAAATCAAAGGAAAAATCCATGGAAAATCAATGGAAATCCTAGGTTGCAAGGCTATGGGGTACCTTGGTAAGATCTTGGGACAATTGGAGGGTTGAGATGAGAATTGTACACCATCCAATGGTTGAGAAGTTGCTAGGAAAATATGGGAGTACAAAGGTGTAAGGATTTGATTTAGGAAGAGATATATCTCTTGGATTTGAAGTACACATCACAAATCAAGCCAAAGCAAATATCAAATCTCCTTCCCTCTCTCCTTCCTCTCTCTCTCTCTCTCTCTCTCTCATTCGGCTCTCTCTCTCCCTCTCTCTCTCTCACGGCCTCTCTCTCCTCTCTCTCTCTCTCTCTCTCTCTCTCTCTCTCTCTCTCCCAAGTACACACACACATATGTATATATATATATGCACACATGTATACTACAATTAAAATATAGTACTTTTGGTACTATGAGATCAAAGGAGATTTTAAAAGGCAAGATTTTCTCATTTAAAACAAATCAATAGGCACATGGGTACTATGCTACTATTTAAGTCTCCATGAGCTAGTATAATATAAACACATGTACATATGTATCTAAGAAGATCAAAAACCCCAATTTTAAATAATAAAAGAGTACCTAAGAAATCTTAGGTATTAAAATCCTCCAATAAAATATTGTATATCATCCCATGGGATTTTTGAAAAAGATTAGTTTATTGAAATCCTTGTACTTGGTGAAAGATTAACCCCTTTATCCATTGGGTAATAAATCCCCTAACTTCTATTGTCCAATGGACAATAGTGACTTGGCAACTTTTATTTAAAATAATTGGTACTTTGGCACATGGGTTAAAAAGAAAATATTAAATTAATCAACCCATGTACTAAGTTGAAAGATGAACCTTTTACCCAATGGATAATAACCACCCTAACCTTTATTATCCAATGGATAATAGTTGCTAGGGAGATTAAACATTAAAGTAACCCAAAAAGTACTTTAAGGTAATCAAAAAGTTACTTTTTACTATTCATAGCACTTTAATAAAGTAGACATTTAATATAAACTAATGGGGTTTCTATTATCCAATGGACAATAATTTCCCCAACATTTATTGTCCAATGGACAAAGAATATATCCAAAATAATTAAAAGAAAAAGAATATCCAAATTCTTAGTCTAGGTTCAAAATGTTCAAAAGGTTCAAGGGGGGCAAAACGGTCATTTTGCGGTTAGGGAAAAGTAACTAGGTAACTTCCTAGCTTAGTTTATCCAATCGAATGGTTAAAAACTAGTTAGGCTTACTAAGCGGACTAAAGCGCAAAGAATTCAAATTTCAAGGGGCAAAAACGTAATTTTGACAAATCTCAAGGAAATTAAAAGCAATTGCAATAAAATTCAAATACTTAACGAAATTTTTAACGACCGAAAATCAGGGTCGTTACAATCTATCCCCCTTAAAACAATTTCGTCCCCGAAATTGGCACGCGTCTACAGATTAGGCTAGGTCGCTAAATCGGTTTTGGGATCATCGCCTATCTCCCTTAAAAATAAGAGTAGGTCACCATCAATCGAATTAAGCCTCATTTCTTGCTTAACGAGATGGGGTTGAAGTTGCTTCCGTCGTCGAACGGTTGCCTCGTCGTCGCCTTTGATGAAGTCTCCACCATGATTACCAACGCCAAATGCAAAACTTCTACCAAATCATTATGCGGGCTTGAATCCTACAAACGTTTCCTTAGCACGATTCTTTCCTACCTAACGATATTAAACCCATTTCCAAAAGTAGGAAACAACGGGTTCATCTAAGCAGCATAACTTCATAATCGTAAGGCATAAGTACTCCATCTTCACTTCGGGGGTAAATCAGCAGGCAATCCTTACGATATTCTTCAATATTCGCAAATGCACTGAAAGAACCATTGCTATCACGGGAAAATAAGCCTTTGGTAGCGTCAACTTCTAGCGGCTGCTTCCAATCCAGTACTACTTTGACCTTGATTCCGTCCTTGGATACCACGTGCCCCAAGAACTTAACCACTTTTAGCCAGAACTTGTCTTGGCCGAAAGTTGGCTATCTTAGAGTACTTGTAGTACCATTCGAAAGTGTCCTTCGTGCTCCTCTTGATTGGCGTGATATATCTTTTTGTCCATCGGCTCCCTCGATTGGGTCTTGAGCTCCTTTAGCTTGCAGGGTCATTTGATACAGCGCCATAGAGATTGGTGCAATTCTCGGTTAAAGTTCTATAGAGAAATCTATTTCTCCTTAAGGCGATAAGCCAGGAAGTTCTTCGGGATAACATCGGCAAACTCGCACACGATGTGTGGAAATCCCACTTCCATTCTATTGGCTTCTTCCTACTAGAGACTAGCTAGTAATCCAAATCGTTGGTTCTGCCTCCTTGATCTTCTCGTCGTCAGGCTCACCGTTGTCTATCCCCCTTAAATTGGAACAAGTCCCTTCGGGATTTACACGGTTACCATCCTTTGATGGCCGTCTATGATTGCTTGATGAGTCGATAGCTAGTCCATCCTCGAAATTACATCAAAATCCGCCATATCGACCACTCGAAGGTCGCGAGTTAGCTACTTCTAGTTCGCATTCTCTACACACTAGACTAACAGCTATACTTTCCCCTAACGGTGATGTTTCTTTCATACACGCACTTTAGGGATTCTGTTTCTAGTGCTAGTGCAGATATGCAGGCAGGAGATATAAAGGTATGCGATGCACCAGAGTCTAACAAGGCTTGTACGCAGATAGTAACGTACCTTGGATCACAGAAGGATCCTGCTCTTGTTCCTCAGTTCGTAGCGCAAAGATACGCCCTCCAGCGCCTTGCTGAGCTCCCATGGGTTGCTTTCCCTTGTTCTGCCCATTCTGCTGCTGCGATAGGCCCTCAGAGTTTTGCTTCACAAAACCGGCCTGCTCAGGTTGTTGATCCTTCTGATTTCCAAAGCTTCCAATCCTCTCCCTTTGGAGCTGGGGGCAGTCGCACCTATAGTGTCCCATAGCCTGACAGTTGAAGCATTGAACTGTCGCTATGTCTCGACCACCTCTCTTCTGCTCGCCACTTCCGGGAATTGCAGTCTTCCAGGGTTGGTTGCTTTGACTCGAAGCAAAGGGTTTGGCAGGGTAGGGTCCACGATTGCCATTGGATGGTTGGGTTCGGATTGGTCCACCGGCATTGCCTGTCGCCTTCCTCCATCGGGTCTTGAAGTCGTTCTCCTCACTCTCCAGTCGAAGAGCACATTTCACCACACCAGTATAGGTGGGGAAGGCCTGGGCTACCACAGCTCTTCTAGCTGTCGTTAGTCCCCATTCGAACCTCCTCGCCTTCTTGTCCTCGGTTGCAACGGCATCCGGGGCGTAGCGGGATAGCTCCTCGAACTTGGCCGCATACTGAGTAACGGTCATAGTTCCTTGCTTCAGGTTCTGGAATTCTTGTTCCTTGGCCAAACGGATAGGCGTGGGGAAGTATTTATCGAGAAACAGCGTCTCGAACTGAGCAAAGGTTATGGCGGCTACGTCATGAGTTGCCTCCATCAGCTCCCACCAGTAACGGGCTTCTCCTTTCAGCTGGTATGTGGCTAAGGCCACACGATCTCCGTTACGAGTGATCTCCAAGGTGTCCATGATCACCTTGATTTCCTTCAACCACGCTTCAGCCACCGTCGGGTTGGTATCACCGTTGAAAGTCGGGGGTCGACGCTTGCAGAACTCGTTCATCGCTCGGGTTCGGGTCATTGGTTCATCGTTAGGGTTCGGGTTTGGGTTTTGGCGGGCAGCGTTCAGAGCAGTCACGAGCGCTTGCATGACTTGAGCGAGGTCGGGATTGGGGTTAGGGTTAGAGGAATCACCGGTTTCGTACCCTAGTCCACTCCGTCGGTTCACCATCTATGAGCGTAAATTGAAAAAGGGAAGGTTTAATCTAACGAAACTACTTCCTTGCGTTCAAACTGAGAAACAAACAATGGGGTAGCATGCAACAACATTCTTAAAACAAATAAGATTTTCATAGATAAGCGGGAAGTTACAAGTAGAAAGCATTGAGTTCTACTATAAAATAACATGCCAAACAAACTTCCTACTACAAGCTGAGGCAATTCTACACGACAATCCTACAGATCATACTACATGGCTCTTCTGGCACTAGTGCTTGAAAGTCAACACGAGCTATCAGAATCCTTATTCTAATACTGCCAATGCAATATCTTAGGGTAGGTTGACTCCGAAGGCTTCCCTCAACCACATCTCGTAGCTCCATTCAGCTGTGGTCTCTTCCCTAAGAAGGTGCTCACGTTCTTGTGCTAGCAGTTCTTCCATAGTCGGGATGGTTAGCTCCTCCACTGGTCCTGGATAGTACTGAGAGAGGTCCAGTATCGCAGCTTCTATCTCTAGCTCAAACATGAGATAATCATTGGGTTGCTCGAAGTTTTGCACAGGCGGCGCAAGGACTTGAGTAGGCGGCGGGTTGTCAGGAACTGCAACTGGCGGGGGTATCTCCCAAGTGATTGGGACCTCATAGAGCTCCATGTCATCCTCTGGTAGGGGTGTTGGTCCTACGTACTCAGGTGCTAGCAATGAGCGATAATTGGCCAAAGCACTCGGGGCAAAAGGTGGGCGTCCTCCTCGTTGTATGCTTGACATCTATAACAATAAGGAAGGTTAAAATCTAGCCTTAATGGAATAAGGGGTGAACTCTTATGAAGTCAAATAAAACTGGGATCCTCCAAGCGCTGGGCGGTTATCCTCTCTACGACATTTCTAGGTTGATAGGCTTCGACTAACAGATCGATCGAGGTTTTCGAAAAACTTCAATAGTACGTTTTGAAAATATATAATTTTTAGTAAAAACCATAAGGAAAACTTTTCAGATTTCTTCGTTCCACATTCGATCCTTGATTTAAGTCATCATCCAATTGTTCGGGAATTCCCAGCTCGGCGGTACTGCCAATTTCCGCGCCTTGCTTCAATCCGAAGATTGTTTTGACAGAATTCCACCCAATTTGGGACGGTAAACTTGAAAATCAATTCACGTTTATGCAACGGGCATAACTAGCTTAAGGTTCTACATGGTTCTACCCATTCTACCCATAGCCGAGGGTTGAACCTAAAGCTCTGATACCAAGCTGTAACGCCCCCAAAATCAGGGTACGTTAAGAAGCATTTATTACATAATAAAATGAGTTTATTACATTATAAATACTTCAAAGAGGTACAATTATTCAACAAGGAAAGGAAACTAAGGCTTCCTAACTACAGCTCCTCTTGCTTCTTCATCCTAGCCAGCTCCTCAGCTCCGGACGCCTCCAAGTGAACGGTCCATCTTGATCATCTACAAGGTCTGACACATTATACCGGCGTCGCCACCAATATAATATGTCAGGGTCACCAAAAAGGCAACACCATGAGCTACAACGCTCAATAGGAAAATCTTACCCACCAACCTTACAACTAACAATCACATAATCATATTCGTTTAATCGTCTAACGTTGGTGTCCAAGATTTCTCGATTTCTCCTACGCGACTCATCATAGACCGTGTCTTCCTTTTCCACTTACAAAACAACATTTCAAAAACATTTGCATTGGCTCCGTACCGCGGATAACCAAGCCTTTAAAAAAAATCTTTAGCATTGGCTCCGTACCGCGGATAACCAAGCCATACACACCCAACCTCGGTTCCGCCGTTCCGGGTTCCCGAGTATCCTCACAATGGTTCCGCCGCACCGGGTTCCCATTGGCACACAATTGCATTGGCTCCTCTCCTCGGATAACCAAGCTATACCTCACCATGGTTCCGCTGCTCCGGGTTCCCATGGGAACGCACAATGGTTCCGCTGCTCCGGGTTCCCATTGGCACACACCCTCACAATGGTTCCGCTGCTCCGGTTTCCCATTGGAACACACACACACCTCACACAATGGGCAAGTCCGGCCACATTGCGGTTTTCAAAACATTTCAACCTTTTCGAACACACCCTAGGTGTCATGTCACTAACTTTCTCGATAGAGGTGTCTCGTTACATGCTAAGACTTCGCGGTAGGACAAAAGTAAACATCGTTCATCACAATCCAACAAGATCATCCAATTCTATGTTCAAATCAACGCTTAAAGCTTAACGCCACAAGTAATACAAACAATTCACATAAGCATGCTCATAATCATTTTCAAGATCAAAATACAAATACTTGAAATAAAAAGTAAATAAAGATAACTTGCTTTGAAATGGAAGATAACGAGATCTTACGTATACATAGGAATAGGGTAAAAGTATCCTACCTTGATCCGAAACTAGTCGGGGCCGAATAAGCTAGGTGGAAAATTCTCCCGAATCTGGACCGAACTTCGAACGGCAATAACTCGGTCAATCTTTGGCCGAATAGAGTCGTTCTTGGGTCGAGAACGAAGCTCTCTAAACCCTCTACAACTCTCGAGAAGAAAGTTAATCCTAGAAACGAACCTAGGTTGGAGAAAAATGGGGATGAAGCAAAGGACAGTAAGCTGTCCAGAAAATGGAAATCCAGAAATTTTACTGAACTTCGGATGGCAATATCTGGGTCATTTCTTAACCGATTGGGGTGATTCTTGAGCCTAACTTCAAGGTTTCGAAGTTCTCTACAACTTTCCAGAAGGAAGTTGATCCTAAAAACTAACCTAAGCAGGAGAAAACAGAGGATTTCCGACGGGACAGTGGCTGCCCAGAAAAACTGAAAATGGTTTCTAGAGAGAAGGAAGAGCTATTGCTTTGAGGTGTGCTTTGAAAGGCTTGGAATGGCCTTCTATTTATAGGCAAAGGGCTTGGCCTTCTCCTCTCTCCCTCTCTAAGTCTCACCTTGACACTTGGCAATGAATCTTGAAAGATCAAAACTAATCCTAGACTTGTAAGGCTATTCTTGTACCTTGGTGATATTCTTGGATCAATTGGATGGTTAAGATGATAATGGTACATGATCCAAGGGTCAAGGAGTTTGCAAGGTGTCCAAAATCAAATCCAACTTTTAAGCACAAATCAAGGAAAAATCCTAGGGTTGCATGGCTAGGTTAGTACTAGATTGGATTCTTGAATCAAATGGAAGGATGAGATGAGATTGGTACATGATCCAAGGGTTGAGGAAATTCCAACTTTAATGGAAAATCAAAGGAAAAATCCATGGAAAATCAATGGAAATCCTAGGTTGCAAGGCTATGGGGTACCTTGGTAAGATCTTGGGACAATTGGAGGGTTGAGATGAGAATTGTACACCATCCAATGGTTGAGAAGTTGCTAGGAAAATATGGGAGTACAAAGGTGTAAGGATTTGATTTAGGAAGAGATATATCTCTTGGATTTGAAGTACACATCACAAATCAAGCCAAAGCAAATATCAAATCTCCTTCCCTCTCTCCTTCCTCTCTCTCTCTCTCTCTCTCTCTCATTCGGCTCTCTCTCTCCCTCTCTCTCTCTCACGGCCTCTCTCTCCTCTCTCTCTCTCTCTCTCTCTCTCTCTCTCTCTCTCCCAAGTACACACACACATATGTATATATATATGCACACATGTATACTACAATTAAAATATAGTACTTTTGGTACTATGAGATCAAAGGAGATTTTAAAAGGCAAGATTTTCTCATTTAAAACAAATCAATAGGCACATGGGTACTATGCTACTATTTAAGTCTCCATGAGCTAGTATAATATAAACACATGTACATATGTATCTAAGAAGATCAAAAACCCCAATTTTAAATAATAAAAGAGTACCTAAGAAATCTTAGGTATTAAAATCCTCCAATAAAATATTGTATATCATCCCATGGGATTTTTGAAAAAGATTAGTTTATTGAAATCCTTGTACTTGGTGAAAGATTAACCCCTTTATCCATTGGGTAATAAATCCCCTAACTTCTATTGTCCAATGGACAATAGTGACTTGGCAACTTTTATTTAAAATAATTGGTACTTTGGCACATGGGTTAAAAAGAAAATATTAAATTAATCAACCCATGTACTAAGTTGAAAGATGAACCTTTTACCCAATGGATAATAACCACCCTAACCTTTATTATCCAATGGATAATAGTTGCTAGGGAGATTAAACATTAAAGTAACCCAAAAAGTACTTTAAGGTAATCAAAAAGTTACTTTTTACTATTCATAGCACTTTAATAAAGTAGACATTTAATATAAACTAATGGGGTTTCTATTATCCAATGGACAATAATTTCCCCAACATTTATTGTCCAATGGACAAAGAATATATCCAAAATAATTAAAAGAAAAAGAATATCCAAATTCTTAGTCTAGGTTCAAAATGTTCAAAAGGTTCAAGGGGGGCAAAACGGTCATTTTGCGGTTAGGGAAAAGTAACTAGGTAACTTCCTAGCTTAGTTTATCCAATCGAATGGTTAAAAACTAGTTAGGCTTACTAAGCGGACTAAAGCGCAAAGAATTCAAATTTCAAGGGGCAAAAACGTAATTTTGACAAATCTCAAGGAAATTAAAAGCAATTGCAATAAAATTCAAATACTTAACGAAATTTTTAA
>BPLS01000132.1:349712-371321 GCA_019656275.1 Rhododendron kiyosumense
CCTATTTGGCTAAAAATTGGTTAATAAAAGAAGAATCACAAATATTTTCACAAAATGCCAAAGTAGAGACCGATCTCCGGATTGGGCGAGAGGGGTGCCTTAAAACCCTTCCCCTCTCGTAACCTGGCTCCTGAACCCAGATATGGTTATGACGGACTGGTTCCTTCGCTTTTTCAAATCAAACAGCGCGACAAATGCTTCGAAATACGGTTCCTTGGGTGTTGAACCTTCAAACCCAAGTGGCGATTCTGTATTTTTGCGAGCGCTTGTCATCCAGCTTTAAAAGCGCTCCAATCAAACTGGTATTCTTAGGAAGGGGAATGGAATGCCCCTCTCGGGAAGGGCACGCTGCCCACAGTGGCGACTCTGCTAGGGATAATCAATATTAATCCGTGCTTGAAAGTTTAAAAACACTGGTGATCACTCGCTCAAAAGTTTGTCAAAACGGTGAGCTTCGCGCTGCCGAAGGTTGGAATGGTGATTTAACAGGACTTTACGTCCAGCCAATCCAATCTGGGACTTTCTCGATTGATCATTTGTGTTATTTCCTTTCAAAACGGGCTAAATAAAGTGAGCTAAATTTGAAGAGCATTTTGCGATATTGTGATTCTTCTTCTTCTTAAACCTTTTTTAGCATCTTCATTTGCATTGATGTGGGATAAGCCCCATTGGATCGTTTTGGCAATCCGGCACGGTTTACCGGAGCCCGGGGACCCCGAATGATTAACAACCTTCGACGATGATAAGTCATTCTACCGTTCGACTGTTGCTCTGCGGTTACGTGGGCAGCGGGAGGTATATCTTGGCTTTAGTCCGAGGAACCTGTTACAAGCCAAAACCAGCCTTTGCATATACAAAGCACTAGGACAGGAACCTACAGGGTAAGAACTACTTGCATCTAACCCCATATACTGTCTACATGTTATTGCTTTCCCTATCTCATGCACTGTACATACACATCGTTTTGTGTAGGAGCATGTTTAGGGTGGCTTCTAGGTTGTCTCTCTTTCAAGTCTGTCTTATGCCTATTAGGACACTGCTATGGCCCGATGAAGAGTCGTGCATCTCGTTGGTGCACGTTGTCGATTTTCAAAGTCCTTAAATCAGCGAGACCTTGGGAAATCAAGACTTTCTAAGTCCTTGTCTAATTACCCAATCGAGTTTCCAAACAGAAAACGAGGAACAACGGAGAGAATGTCGTGATGCTCGTGCCACCTCGGTTATCGTGCGCACCACGTACATCGTTAGGCTATGGCGTTGTGCTGCCTATGCCGCCCCGGTTAAGGTATCACGTCATCCACACCAAGTTGTTCCGACTCCAAAGTTGAAACTTCGAGAGGGGAATGGTCAAAAATTTAGACTATTTTGGCATCTCTTAGTCTTAGTTGATTTATTCAAAGGAAGCACCTTCGAAAAGAATCCCGAGGATCAGGGTGATGTTCAAGCGCGTTAAGACAGACTTGTCTTCTAGTCTTAGAGTCTAGGGTGACACCTGCGACGTTGATTGTGCTTTCACTTTAGTCTTTTGTTTAGATTAAAGTTACTAGAGGGCCCTATTGAGCTTCTTTCTTACTTTACTGCAAGCAAAGGTTCCGAACCATTGCACCGCCAAGGAAAGTATCAAGGCAGAGAGCCAAACCCACTTGGGAACATTTGTGACAGAATCCGGTTCAAAGGCTTGTCAGGTTACGGCCCCAATCAATCACAACGGAAGTCTCTCCACGTTCTCTGTTGGCCGCTCTACAGTCAGGATCATCGTCAGTCATCCAGGAAATCGAATCTCCAACGTCACCCGCTCTTTCCTCTTCGTCAAGTTCATCCGAGACCTCCGTTATGGCAGATCATCCACAACCGCTAACTCTCGAAACCATGCTCATGAACCTTCAGAATAGCATTGCCACCATGCAACAAAGGGCTGCTCAGACCGATGCTAATCTTACCAGGCTCAATGACCTTATCAACACTCATCTTCCGTCGGTTGCAGAAGGGGGGGGCGAGGTCGATGAGGACGACCATGCAGATCCAGTCCTTGTTGAAGATCCAAACCAAGCAGGGCGACTCATAGTTCAGCCCAACCCGAGAGAAGCTCGCCCGGAAGCAGCAAACCTGAACCTTACTACTGCAAGACCTGCTCTAGATCCTAATATGACTGCTCTCATGGCAAAGATCGCCAAGCTGGAGGAGTCTGCTTCCAAATCCGAAAAGATCAGTGCCGGAGGGATCGATCTGGATCGCCTCTGTTTGTATCCCAATGCTAAGCTACCCGACAAGTTTAAAATGCCTGATCTGGCCAAGTTTGATGGAAGCGGTGACCCTAAGACTCAACTTTATGGCTACCATGCCGCCATGAAGCTCTTGGCTATTGAACCTGAGGCCATGTCCCAGCTTTTCCCTTAGACTCTCTCTGGACCTGCTTTTCACTGGTTTTGTCACTCGACATCGCCAAGAGGATGACTTGGGAAGACATCGATGCTGCATTTATTTTGCAGTATAGCTACAATTCCCAGCTCAGGATGACAACCCGGGAGCTCGAGTCCACTAAAATGGAGGCTAAGGAATCCTTGGCGGATTTTGTCAAAAGATGGAGGGCGAAGGCCGCGCAGATGACCGATCGCCCAAGCGAGAGAGATCAGCTTCGCATCATCTCCCGCAATCTCTAGCCAGATTATGCCAGACATCTGGTTCTTGTTCAAGCTTCTTCAAACTTTAACACCTTCTTCGAGTCAGGCCGGGCCATTGAGGATGCGCTGCAAAGTGGAATTCTGTCGAAAGGGGAGCCTTCTAACCCTCCGAAATCAAAGCCTCAGGCATACTCCGGGAACACCAATGCACTATTTGGGGTGGGGACTTATTCCAACACAGCAACCAGTGGCACAAATGCCTTTTCTTCCAATACGACCAACCACATTGAGGATGTTAATCAGGTGCAGGCACAACCAGCCGCGCAATCAACCTCGCAGCTTCTCCACCTTTGAAGCCCCTCTGTCATCAATCTTGGAAAAGTTGACCAAATTCAGGCATCTTAAACCCTTGGATCCAACTGCTCTACCCAAGAACCCTTCACCCAATTTCAAGGCTAACCTCTATTGCGCCTACCACCAAGGTGCTGGTCATCTTACGGACTCCTGCTTTCATCTCTGCCATGCGATCCAGGATCTCATAGACGAGGGAACCCTTCATGTTCCACCTCCGCCACCTCAAAAGCCAAATATCCTGTCCAATTTTGTGCCAAAGCACGGTGCTGCTCCACACATCAACCATATATCCACCAGCTCCACTCAAATTGACCCCAGCTCCACTATATTTAACCCCACTGATCACATTATCCCAACAAACCAACCCAAACCAGTTGTGGTTATGCCATATGAACCGCAAGCAGAACTTATGTTCATTGGGGAGCCTTCTTGTCTTAACCCAACCACTCAGCTCTTGCAAGCAGGTCTCAAACTCTTTAATGAAGTCATCGGTGATCTCCACGATGAGCCAGTTCAGACTATACAACTCGATCCCACCTCGACTCGTCGCGATCCCATGTTTGTCATCATGGATCCCAATTCTTCTCCGGATTTCGAGAACCAATTCAGGGCTACAGTACCAGCGTGGCTTAAGCTAGAAACCGGGCTCAGCATGCAAGCCGTAGGTTGGGCCATAGCTAATCATATGGACTATGCCACCCCTACAATCAATGAATGGGCTGAACTTGAACTGGAAGGGTTCCCATTGCATCCCGACTATCTCTCGCTCCCTGAGCCAAATCTATTGGATCAAGCCTGGGATGGAGAATGGCAGGTCAGGCACGACCAGATGATGATCGATCCTTTGGACGGAATCTCCTTGTATATGTTGTTTCATCAGCCGGAACTGGTGCTTCCCAAAGAGGAGTACTTTTGGGACCCTGAACCTGCTTGGCAATATCAGTTGGATTTTGACACTAACCCTGTCCAAGGTTATGCTTTACTGGATTACATGACCCACTTCGTGGAAGACGATTTCGTTCAGGAGGAGCCTTGCGTCCTAGGGGAATGCTTTTTACCCTTTACCATTGACAGGATGGTCAATTCGGTGTCTGATGTTGAGTATGACCCTACCTTCTACATCACCGATGACGGCTCCCCACGCCCAGAGGTTCTTTTCCCGATTGAGGAAGATTGTAGTATCATGGTTATGGATCTTATCCCGCTAGCCGACCTGGGGGATGTAGATGATGTGGTCAACATCCAAGTCGGACCCGAGATCTGGACAGTTAATCGCTTTTTTGCTGATGGAGGGCTTTGGGATGTTCCTTTCGTTGCCAGCTCGGAGCCCGTTGCAGAAGTTGGGGCAGTCAAAGGCTTGGACTTTTGGGACACCTTGTTAGTAAAGGATTTGGCTGGAGATTTGGGTTTAGACATGGAAGTACCTGCGGTGGCGCCGGCGATCAACAAAGGGAAGCGCAAATTAAGAGAGGTCCCCGCTGACCTTTAGGATGTTGTCCAAGTCCCTCAGGCCGTGCCCTCTTTGGGGAACGTTCACAACGTTACGAAGAGTGGACGGATCTTTCAGCTTGCTAATCTGCACGCTGGAGGTTCGTCCAATCCTTCGAACCAAAGGAGCGAACCTTCTGCTTTCCTAAGGTTTGCACCTCTTGAGGTACCTGCTAGTTCCCTAGATGCCGATATGATTCAAAGACAATTCGAGCGGATTCCCGTTGCCATATCAATCTGGGGACTGATTTGTTCCTCTCGCGAACATCGTCAGAAGCTTTGTCACACTCTCTCTTGTCTTGAGGTTCAAACTGATGTCACTCTTGAAGCAATGATATCTCTCCTTCTCCCGGCTACCTCCAAGCACACGGTGGTCTTCACTGACAAGGACTTACCTATTGAAGGAGTTGACCACAATCGCCCCTTACACATTACCGTCAAGTCCCGAGGACTTTGGGTTCCCACCGTGCTCATCGTTAATGGTTCAACCATCAATGTTTGCCCTTTAAGGGTGGCTTACCGTCTGGGACTAACTAAAAAGGACCTCGCACTTTCCAGCTTGGCTGTAAAGGCGTATAATGGTACTCGTTGCATAGTTGAGGGAACGCTAATGCTCAAGCTCGACATGGAGGGTTTTGAAATGAATGTCGAGTTTCACGTAGTTGATATCCCGGCCACGTTCAACCTTTTGCTTGGCAGGCCATGGCTCCATAGATCCGATATCATGGTCGTACCATCCACCCTCCACCAAAAAATCATGTTAGGACTTCCAACCGGCACCTTAACCATTTGCGGGGACTTGGGTATCCGCCCGCTCAAGGAAGATGGTACTCCTATTTTGGGAATTATGCATGGTGAAGAAGACGTCGATTTTGGAGGGTTCTCCTTTGACACACCTGGGTCCGTTCTAGCCATCAACGTGGATGGGGACTTCATCATCAGCTTCGTCGCTTTGGACATTATGAGGAGAATGTCTTATCTGCCCGGTCTTGGCTTAGGCGTTCACCAACAGGGGATCCCGGAGTTCCCTGCCTTTCCTTCCTGCGAGGGCCACTTTGGTTTGGGGTATATTTCCTCTGCCAAAGTGGCCAAAAGGAGGAAATGCACGGGAAAACCTCAAACCATTTATGGTGATCCGGATAGCTACTTCGTATCGGAGAAGGGAAGCAATGTGTACACCGGACAAGCCGAACCGTTCATCGATTCAAAGACTGGGAGACTGCTCCTGAATTTTGAGGTTTTTGCTTATGACACCTGGTCAGACAGCGATGAAGAGCTGGCAAGTTTGGAATTCAAGAAGAAGCTTGGCCAACCAAATATCAAATCCGATTGGCTGGGATCTTTTGATCAAGGAGGTTTGGAGCAGCTTTTCTGTGAGTTCTCTCAAGTGGGTTTGGCTGAGAAAGCTGAAGTGTTCATGCTAGGGCCCGACGCACCCGAGGACCCTACCTCTTTTATTGTAGAAGCTAAGGGTAGCATTAGAAATTGCATTTTCAAACCATGCTTAACTTGCATTGATGATGCCTCTGAGTCTGACACACAGTCTATTGAGTCTTCCGAGTCTAAATCTAGCTCTGAGTCGGAGTTTGTGCCTCTCGGCCCCCCACGTCATGGCTTTTACTTCAAGTTTGACTCTGCTGTACTTGGTTACTCCCTGGGGTCTTCTGTAATGAAAGAATCTACTTCTGACTACTTTGATGATTTATATCTAAACTGTGTCAACCCCGACAATGAGGGGGTAGATTTCGATGGGGACATCCCCAAGGAAATCCGCGCTCTCATCGAGAGGGAAGATGAAAGGCATGCTCAGCCATTAAAGGAAGAAGTAATTTCAATAAACTTGAAAGATGAGAACGATCCTCGAATGGTTCAAGTGGGCTCCACTTTATCCCTAGAGGAACATCATGATTTCAAGGAGCTACTCACGGAGTTCGTTGATATCTTCGCATGGTCTCATCAAGACATGCCCGTGATCGACCCTGAGATAGTGGAGCATTGAATCCCCCTACTATCGGATGCTAAACCTGTGAAACAGAAGCTGAGGCGGATGAGGCCAGATTGGGTACAGAAGATTAAGGATGAAGTCACCAAGCAGATTGACGCTGGCTTTCTTGTGGTCTCACAATACCCTACTTGGGTTGGTAACATTGTGCCAGTTCCCAAGAAGAATGGACAGATCTAGGTGTGCGTCGATTTCAGGGAATTGAACAGGGCGAGCCCAAAAGATGACTTTCCTTTGCCGCACATCGATGTTCTTGTTGATAATACGGCGGGACATGCCATGCTCTCATTCATGGACAGTTTCTCACGTTACAATCAGATTCTCATGGCGCTGGAAGATCGGGAGAAAACGACGTTCATCACCGAATGCGGGACTTATTGTTAATTAGTCATGCCGTTTGGATTAAAGAATGCCGGACCTACTTATCAGCGGGCTACTACGACCATATTGCACGACATGATGCACAAAGAGGTTGAGGTTTATGTGGATGACATGATTGCTAAGTCAAAGACTCGAGAGGGGCATATTTCTGTTCTTTGAAAATTCTTCGAACAGCTCCGCAAGTATTTCATGCGTCTCAAGTCGCAAAAATACATGTTTGGCGTCACTGCAGGTAAGATGCTTGGCTTTCTGATCACTACTCGTGGGATCAAAGTTGATCCATCAAAGATAAAGGCTGTGCTGGAGATGAAACCACCAGAGTCTGAAAATGGAGTGTAGAGCTATTTGGGAAAGGTTCAGTTTATCAGTAGATTCATCACCAAGTTAACTTTGACTTGCGAGCTAATGTTTCGCCTCTTAAAGAAGAACACACCGTTTGTATGGACAGACAAATGCCAAGCTGCTTTCACGTCTGTTCAAAACTACTTGCAGAATCCTCCGGTTCTCATGCCACCGATTCCTGGGAAACCTTTGATACTCTATTTATCCGTAAATCCTTTGTCCATGGGGTGTTTGTTAGCTTAGGAAGGAGACAAGGGTGTAGAAAGGGCCATTTATTATTTAAGCAAGAAGATGATTGGATGTGAGGAGCGCTACACCGCACTTGAAAAGACGTGTTGGACTTTGGTTTGGGCTTCCAAGAAGTTAAGGCACTACATGCTAGCTTACCCAGTGAAATTGATTTCTCGACTGGATCCTCTCAAGTATCTATTTGAGAAGCCAGCGCTTACTGGTAAGTTAGCTCGTTGGTTGCTCTTATTGGAAATCCGTCAAGGGGCGAGCAGTTGCAGAGTTTCTAGCTGACCACCCAATCGATGGGCCAGAAGACTCAGATTTTGTGTTCCCGTATGAGGAAGTTTTGACAGTTGTTGAAGACGTATGGACTCTTTACTTCGATGGGGCAGCCAATCAAAAAGGGTTTGGTGTTGGGGTTTTGCTTGTTACTCCCGATAGTTCTCACATTCCGCGAGAGTCCAAGCTTAACTTTGATGTCACGAACAACCAAGCTGAGTATGAGGCCTATATTATCGGCATGGAGGCCGCTCTCGCTCTCGGTGTTGAAAAGCTCGAGGTCATAGGCGATTCTAATCTTGTCGTGTCACAAGCCAACGGGGATTGGAAAGTTTGTGAAGGCTGAAACTTTATCATCAGGACCTGGAAGACCTAATTCCTCGCTTTAACAAGGTTACCTTTACTCACATTCCCCGATTAGAAAACCAATTTGCCAATGCTTTGGCAACTTTGGCCTCTATGGTCGAACTCCCTTTGGGGGTCAAACTCCGCCCTATTCTGATTGAACAACGAGATTGTCCCGCCTATCAACACATCAACGCCATCGATGATGTAGATGATGGCCTACCTTGGTATCACGACATATGGAATTTTGTGGAGAGCGGAAAATACCCAACTGAAGCTTCTAAAAAGAATCAACTTGCGCTACGAAGGTTGGCTTCCTAATACATCATCTGCGGAGGAAGACTGTACAAGAGATCACATTGTGGAATGCACAAACTCTGTGTTGGTGGTGCTGAAGCCACTAGGATCATGGAGGAAGTTCATGAAGGCGTTTGCGGTCCTCATATGAGCGGTGTCATGCTAGCTAGAAAAATCTTACGACAGGGATATTTCTTGTCCATTATGGAATCTCAGTGCGTGGATTATGTACGGCGATGTCACAAGTGCCAAATCCATGCTAACCTAATGCACATTCCTCCTTCCAACCTATTTGGCATGGCTTCTCCTTGGCTATTTTCTGTGTGGGGTATCGACGTCATTGGTATGTTCAGACCATCTGCTTCGAATGGTCACAAGTTCATTTTGGTAGCAATCGACTACTTTACCACCCTAACTGCAGTTCAAGTCACTCACGTCATCAGAAAGAACATCGTTTATCGATACGGTGTGCCTCAAGCGTTCGTGTCAGATAATGGGACTCACTTCAAAGGAAGGGTGCTGGAGCTCTTTGAGGAATTTAAGATTCAGATCCACCATTCAACAGTCTATCGCCCTCAGACGAATGGACCAGTTGAAGCGGCAAACAAGAATGTCGAGACCATCATTAAGAAGTCTGCGGAGTCTGCCAGGGACTGACACGAGCAATTGCCTCTCGCTCTTTGGGGATGTCGAACTTCAATCCGAACATCAACGGGGGCAACCCCCTTTTCTTTAGTTTATGGGATGGAAGCAGTACTCCCTATTGAGCTCGAGATACCGTCTCTAAGGATCATGGTAGAATCAGAACTTTCAGAATCTGAATGGCTCAGTGGAAGATTTGTTGAACTCATGCTTTTTGATGAAAGGAGGCTCCGTGCCTTGTACCATGTTCAGGGGTATCAGCGGAGGATCGCCCAGGCTTTTAACAAGAAGGTGAAGTCTAGGGACTTGATTGAAGGGGACATGGTCACAAAGGAAATCCGGGCGCCAATGTTCGACCCTCGTGGCAAATTTCGCCCGAAGCGCTCCGACCCCTACATTATCAAGACCATCCTTTCTGGGGGAGCGACTCAGCTTATTGATCTTGACGGCAACGAGTTCAGTACTTTGGTTAACCTGAATCAACTCAAATACTATTATCCCTGAGAGAAGCTCGTTGGGCCGAAAACCACAAGCGTGGGCGGTTCCAAGCAAAAATTAGAACAAGCCTGCTAGACCGAAAACCTAACTGTAACGCCCCAAATTTTGGGTACGTTAAATAGACAATTTATTGATAAAATCAACTGGAGTCTGGCTCATTGTTACAACAAAACTCCCACAAGAGTTCAATATTACAAAAGGGAGGGAAACTAAGGTTTCCTAACTACAGCTCCTCTTGCTTCTCCATCCTAGCCAGCTCCTTGGCTCCGAACGCCTCCAAGGTGTACACCATACCCTGTTCATCTACAAGTCTAACACATTATACCAGCGTCACCACCGATATAATATGTCAGGGTCACCAAAGGTAACACCATGAGCTACAAAAGCTCACCAGAACAATCCCATACCCGCTAACCCATAACTTACAAACAATAGATCGTAATAAAACATCGATTTCCACATGATACGTATATAAACAGCTACGCATCCACATTCGATATTCAACTATCGTTGGTGTCCATGATTCTCTTTGTTTCTCCTACGCAACTCATCGTAGACCGTGTCAATCATTTTCACTTACAAAACAATCTTTCAAAATCATTTGCATTGGCTCCGTACCGCGGATAACCAAGCTACACACCCATCCTTTCAAAATCATTTGACATTAGCTCCGTACCACAGATAACCAAGCCACACACCCAACCTCGGTTCCGCCGTTCCGGGTTCCCAAGTATCCTCATAATGGTTCCACCGCACCGGGTTCCCATTGGCACACAATTGCATTGGCTCCTCTCCACGGATAACCAAGCTATACCTCACCATGGTTCCACCAGTCCGGGATCCCATGGGAACGCACACAACCTCACAATGGTTCCACTGTTTCGGATTCCCATTGGAACACACACACACATAATGCCACCAAAAACGGTCATTATGTAGTTTCAAAAATATTTCTATCCTCGGAACACTTTCCCCATTTAACCACACCATAGGTGTCATGTTTCTGCTTTCTCGGTTCTCGTGTCTCGTTTACATGCAAAGACTTCGTGGTAGGACTTTCCACATAATCAATCATACAACATTCATCGAAATCTTGAAACTAAACTAACAAGATCATCCAACTGTATATTGCTAAACATGTTCAAAACAACACTTAAAGCATAATGCCATATGTTCGGACGCCCTTGGAGTGAATATCACTTATGCTTTTAAAACATAACGCCACATGTTCGGACGCCCTTGGAGTGAATATCACTTATACTTTATCAACAACCACAAGTAATGCAAACAATTCATATAGGCATGTTCACAATCATCTTAAAGATCAAAAAACAAATACTTGAGATAAAAAGTAAATAAAGATAACTTACTTTGAAATGGAAGATAACGAGATCTTACATATACATAGGGATAGGGTAAGAGTATCCTACCTTGATCCGAAACTAGTTGGGGCCGAATAAGCAAGTTGGAAAATTCTACAGGCGGTGAAACCTTCAAATCTGGACCGAACTTTGGATGGCAGTAACTCGGTCAATCTTTGGCCGAATATGATCATTCTTGGGTTGAAATCGAAGCTCTAGAAGCGCTCTACAACTTTCGTGAAGGAAGTTGATCCTAGAAACTTCTTTAGGTAGGAGAAAAATGGTGATAAAGGAAGACACAGTAAGCTGTCTGGAAATGGAAATCCGAGATTTTTTACTGAACTTTGGATGACAATATCTTTGTCATTTCTTCACCGATTGGGGTGGTTCTTGGGTCTAACTTGAAGGTCTCGAAGTGCTCTATAACTTTTCCGAAGGAAGTTAGTTCTAAAAACTACCCTAAGCAAGAGAAAACTGAGGATTTACGAAGGGCAGTAGGCTGCTTGGAAAAACAGAAATGGTTCCTATAGAGAAGTGAGAGCAAAGCTTGAAGGTGTGAGTTTGAAGCTTGGAATGGCTTCCTATTTATAGGCAAACCTTGGCTCTCTCTCCTCCCTCAATGGCCGCCCCCCCCCCCCCCCTTCTCTCTCTCTAAGTCTCATTTTGACACTTGTCATGCCATCATGGAAGATCAAAGGCTAACCCTAGACTTGCATGGCTAGGATTTGATTCTTGGAAGACTTTGTGGGCAAGAAGAATAGTTGTACAAGATTCTTGTTTAAACAATAATAGAAGGACAATAAAGGACTAGATTTTTGGTTAGGAAGAGTTCACACCAAGGATCTTAAGTACAAAAGAAGATCAGGGAAGGTACAATCCCATCTCCTTCTTTCTTTCTTCCTTCCTCTCTCTCTCTCTCTCTCTCTCTCTCTCTCTCTCTCTCTCTCTCTCCCTCCTTGGCTGATTCCCTCTCTCTCTCTCTCTCTTCCCTCTATCCCGGCCTCTCCTCTCTCTCTCCCTCTCTCCTAGTACACTATATACATATATGAATAATATACAAGAACAATAAAATATTAGGTACTTTGGTTCTTTGAGTCAAGAAGACTTAAAGACTAAGATTTCTTCTTAAACTAGTCAATTAGCACATGTGTACTAGGTCAATTAAATATACATCCAAGTACTAAATTAATATATACATAAGTACTTGTGTACTCTAGGTAGTTAACTCCCCATTAAACTAATTAAATTGGGTACCAAAACCCCAATAGAATATAATAAAGGAGTACTAATGAAATCTTAAGCTTTAAGACTACCAAGTACTTACACAATAAAAATTAGGTACTTCCCCACATGGGCAATTTAGGAAAAGACTAGTTTAATAGACCCTTGTACTTGGTTGAAAGAACAACCTATTACCCAATGGGTAATAAAATCCCTAGCTTTTATTGTCCAATGGACAATAGTTACTAGGGAAATTTTATACTAAAATATTCAAAAAGTCCTTTAAAGCATTTAAAAAAAATCTATTTTTTATAAATACTTAGTACTTAACCAAGTATACTTTTATTACAAAGAATTGAGGTTTCTATTATCCAATGGATAATAGTTTCCCTAACATTTATTGTCCAATGGACAAAGAATAAAACCTAAATAATAATTAAAAGAAAATGAATAATCAATTCTTAGTCTAGGGTTAAAAAGGTTCAAGATGGCAAAATGATCCATCTATGGTTAGGAAAAAGTAACTAGGTGGCTTCCTAGTTCAGTTTCTCCAACAAGCTGGTTAGAAGCTAACTAGGCTTGCTAAGTAGGGCTTTAGTGTCAGGAAACGAATCCTAAGGGGCTAAAGTGTAATTATGACAAACTACAGGAAAATAAAAGATAATTCAAATAAAATTCAAATATTTAACGGAATTTTTTCTGACCAAAAATCAAGGCTGTTACACTAAGGAGACGGTTTAGGCAAAAATAAATAGGCATCAATCAAAGCTCGCTAGACCGAAAATCCTAAATGGGCGGTTCTAAGCAAAAGTTAGAGCATAAAAGGAAAGGTAAAATACTCGAGCGAACCTTAGCCTGAACTACGTGCTGACCTGATTCCTTGAAAAGGGATACGTAGGCAATCTCTCTCTGAGATTCGATCACATTCCATCAACTTGATCCATGGTTTCCTATTCCCAGGATGGAGCTCAGTGTTTAAAGCGATGTGGTGTTCAACACTCGAATCAAAAGGAGAGAACTCTTAAGCTTTCATTTTTATTCAAACTATTGCTTTTATTACACGGCTGAGCAAAGTCTTAAAACAGTTAAGCATAAAAACAGAATAAAGTGCTCGAGGCCTTAGCAGGCTCACGGTTTATTCTAGATCATCAGTGTCTGTCAGGAGTCAGTCGTCGTTCTGCCTGCTTGCAACTTCCCTCCTTAGCCAGGTTTTATATCGATGCATGAGCTCCGTGCTAAAATCTGGGTTAGCTCCACCGAGTGGTCTCAGATTCCAATTGTGCTGAAATCCCGCCAGAGTCTGGGCAGTGAATGCAGGGACATAGAAAGTTTCGATCCTGGCTTGGTGAAGCCCTTAGCTTATCCCTAACTGACGGAGGATGCGACCCAAAATGTAGAATGTAAAACTAGACAACCCAGCTATCACCATCCTCTCAAAGCCTGCAGAATTCATGGCCATGTCTGTAATGTTCAAAGCCTCATGCCTCCAGATGATTTCGTTCGGTAGCATCTCTTTCATGAATGTGTACCATTGATTCACCGACATGTCTGGATAAATCATGCCTCGCTAATGCATTCAACCAGGCAAGTGGGGCCAGTTTGCCTCTGGCACTGTGAGTAACCCTAGTTTGTCTGATAGCCATAACTGTGTGAGTGAAAAGACAAGTAAGGAGCCACATAAAGCTCGAGTGGTAAAACAAGTGAGAAACTTCGATATGGCCTTACTCGAGAGAATAGGTAAAAATAGAACGTGCGAAAGTTGGCAAAAGGGTGAGCTGAGTGAGGATTTACCTGCAACAGCAGCGGACTGCCGCCAAAGGTGTTTGCTTGGCCAGTATAAACCAAATCCAAACCCATGAGCGTTTCAGCCAGGACTAACGGCATCACGTTCCTCCGGGCACCCATTTGAGCGACAACACTCACCAACAGGGGATTGACTCGCCCATCCGGGGATACAAGTAAATAAGCAGCCAACACGCTGATTGCCAGAGCGAATCTATGCCGAGCCTGTAGGGCGGTATCCTCAGTGTTGCCTTCAGGCCCATACCATTCCATTAGACGCATAATGTTGATCTGCCCCCCAATTAACAAACTTTCTGCTGCTCCCCTGGTGATGTCGAGACTTGATTGTAGGAGTTTCGGCATGCTTTTTCGATAAGGGGTAACGATGATCACGCTCGAGGCAAATCCTTGGAGGTATGCTTGGAATTCTTCCATAGTAGGGCACAGCTCATTGTCTCCGAATCTGAAAACATGAATGTCCGGATCCCAGAATCGCATGGCAGCCATCAAAAGTTCGGGACAGACCCTCACATTTCGAAGGAAGTGAAAAGCGGCCAGCCCATGGGACCAGAATGATAGCCAATCTCCGGCGACAAAGGCTGTTAGCCATGGATTGATTAAGACCGGAAGGTTATTTGCCATTTTGGTGTATATGGAAGTCCCAGCTTTGGAAGGGACTGCCTTTCATTTGCAAGGGGATGGCTTTTATAGCCAAAGCATGCAAAATATCTTTCCTTCCTAAGGAAAATATCCAAGCAAGGTGGCACTCCCTTTTCAATGCAAGGGCACACCTGTGGGATGTCCCAGAGATGTTCTAGACGATCAAGGACAATGACAAGGCTTTTAACACCTTAGAATTCAAAGCTGGTCAAATAAGGTTGGCTTAGCAGGAGCTAACCTTCACGCGATTATCCCACTGCATCGCGCGATTGTTGACTCATCGCGCGACCATCTCACTCCATCGCGCAATGGTTTGGTCTGCAATTTGATAGATTTCATCAGCTACTGTCCAAATTTGGTCATTTTTCATTCCAAGGGTTGTTTTGCAGTTTTGCTGATTCCAGCAAGTCATAAATAGCATATATGACTGTGTCCAAGCATCGGATTTGAAATGCCGCGGTTAACGAAGTTTTTGGACCCTCGGCGGCCCATTTCAAGTTCGTTTGACGACTTTGGGAAGTCGAAATCCGTTTTGGAGGTCTTTACCAAGTACCCTTATGCCAATGGCTCACATGGACCTTGTGTGACTGTGCGGAGGTGTCGGCTTCAGTCTGGGACATATTAGAGTCTTGTTTTCCATTTCGTGTCACATTTGGCAATTTTGGGTCCAATTTGTATTCCGGGACTTATTTCTAAGTTCTGTCGACGCGTGAGCGTCTTTTTTGTACATATATGATTGTATAGAAGTATCGGTTTTGTCCATATGGGAGTACTTAGAGTTTTGGTATGCTTAATGCCCAAGATTCATTTGTTTCCTTGCATCCTCGTGTCCTATTCTTGTATTGGGATACATTCTTGACTTTCTTTTGAGCTAGTTACACCTACATGTACGCGTGTGTCCGTGAGTGGCCTCGGCACATCATCAATGCAAGTTTGGTATTATTGGTGATTCTCATTCTTTTTACAAGAGTAAATGAGCCATGAAAATGCAAATTTTATAACTAAACCATAATTTTTCCATGTCAAAAGGAAGAAAGCAACTGCACGTATGGCACTTCGGCCAATCATAACCATCATGTCAACTAGGGCACATCTGCTCGCAAGTCAAGGGCACACAGGCCCCAAAAACAACTGTCAAGCATCAGCTAAGGCGCTCCAGCCTTCTATCTATCTACTTGGGAACGCAGGCCCGAAAACAAAAAAAGAAGGATGCAGAAAATAAGATGAGGTTTCATCGTAGCCCTCACTCCTCCCCGAGCCAGTCGCCGTTATCGTCGTCGTCGTCGTCTCTCTCTCTGGGATCTTGTTTGTAGCCAGGATGGTCTATGGAATCGTCAGAGCCGCTTCCCTCAGATGTCTCCTCCTCCTCTTCTCCCTCCTCCTCTTCTCCTCCTTCCTCTTCCTCCTCGGAGACCTTAGGCAGGATCAGTCGCTTCTTACGGACCGGCTCCTCTTGCGTTGGTCTTTGGCGCATCTTGATTTGGTACCGCTCCTCAGCGCGTGCCACCGCTTCTCTGGCTGCCTCCTCCCTTGTTGTTGTCGCCGATGAGCCTCTCATCTCTTGTCTAGTAGTGTGTGGAAGAGTAGAAGTCCTGGCCGCCAGTTTCTTCTGCGGAGGATCCCTGGCGCCTTTTTTCCTAGGAGCCGCCCGTCCTTGCGCCTGCATTATAAATTTTTGCATGTTAGTATACATTTTGCATATTATATGTTTTGAAGGCAGGTACAATCAACTTCAAATCAGTGGATATCACAGCGTATTGTTTATCAAAAGAGGACGCATATATCATGTATTGAAAGCAGAAGTGCATCGTTTTCTAGAGGATATACCTGAGATCTTTGACCCGCCGGTGTAGAGGTTGGAGCAGGATAGCGCAAGTCCAGTGGAAGACCACTTGCCGCCCGTCTTATCATTTTCTCCAGTGCTAGCATGCACCGAACAGCCTCGTTCACCCACTCTTTTGGCACCTGCAAAAGTGGCATTGGTTATGAATAACTTGACCATGGTTCAATTTTATTGAATTATATTAATGAAGACTACGATGTCTTACCGGGATAGTAACGGGTGTAGGCTCGGCTCGGGCAGGGACTAAGTGTATTTCGGCTGGATTGCCCTGAGAATCCACCACTGCTATCTTCCACAACAGCTCTGGTTGCCTGCCACTCACTGGACCGCTCAACCCCCGCTTCACGCGGACCTTGCCACCTCTCTGTCTCTCCACAGCATCCCTCCTCTCCTTAGCTGCCTCGCTAGCCTGACCCTGCATCTCTCTCCTGGACTCTCAATGGCCCCGCCAAGCGCTCTTTCTGGTATGTTGCATAGTCCATGTCTGGACGCAAGTGGCATGTTAGATCGGTGTCAGGCCCCTATATGTGAAGCCCATGGCTGGAGTAGCCCATGCACCTAGAACGCAATATAGCCAAGCGACTGGCGTGTCACTCGGTCACCTAAGTACCATTTGCAACCAAAGGCTGACTCCAACAACACCCTGCTGGCTGTGACAACTCTGCTCCTAGTCAAGTACTCCGGCTTTGGCCCTGCCACCCTCCAGGGATCCCACTCGATCTGTACAAGTAGACAATGCAAGTGTCAGTCAGCGACAGCATTAAAGCAATAAAAAAGGATGTATATTTCCGTTCGATAAAGTTTCGTGTTATACCTGCGAGGGTTAGAGCTCGTCTAAGTATATCCGGAAGCCATCCAGATCACCCCTCCCTTTCTTTTCCCCCATGTTCTTCTTGCTCCAGATGTGAGCACGAGGGAGGATCGCCAAATCCAAGCTCTTTGTCGCCGGGCGACACATGTTCAAGACCTCGTAAGCTCAGAGCTGCATTGTTATTATTTGATCAGATCATCAATACATGCAAGAACACTATTGAGCGACTTATGCAATCAAATGGATACAAGTATATATGGAAATTATGCTTTACTCTTTTGGAATCATACCTCCCAGATCCTCCAGTACCCAGCAGTGCTCACCTCCGTCCTCGATGAATCCCCAAAGAAGCCATAGGTTGCGCCTAGTGCTACTCCGCCCCAGTCAAAGCGCGAGGCTATCCTCAAGTCCCTCAGCCCGGGCAAGTATGACAAATGGACCTTGCTACGGCTGTTTGGGTACAAGGTCGCGCCAAAGAGCTATAACAGGTATGCCCAGGCCATCTGCTCCGCCTCCTGCTCAGTCGTCACTTTCTTCTTAAGGTATCGGACGAACTGCCCGTACCTCGCCATCCCCTCTTCAACCTTGGGCACTTCTCCCAAGAACCACTCTAGGGCTGCCTCGTCCTCCTGAATACTCGAGTCGAACGGGATAGGCTCACCCCCAACTCTCAAGCCGGTGATCGCCGCAAAATCAGTAGGTGTCACCGTCATCTCCCCGGGTGGTAGGTGAAAGGTATTGGTGGTATCCCTCCACCTCTCTGCTAGTGCAACCAGGACAGCATGGTCGTTTCTCACTGGAGTGAGAGTCTGTATGAACTCTCCAAACCCTGCCTCGTCCACCAATTGCCTCACCCTCGTAGGCAAACCCTGGTACAAAGCCAAAGAACTACACGCGCCCCCGAAGCCGCAAATATCTCTTTGCCTTACTCTCTCCTGTCACAGACACAAGAACAAGTAACAAGGAAGCACTTTAGCATGAAAGGTTCATTTTCAAGTTCTAGGTAATCAATGCAGGCTGACAACAGAGGATTGGTTCAAGTTATTATGTTTCATGCATGACGTTCGACGTGAAACTATGGTATCGCCATTCAAGTCTACTTCAAGGATCACTATACATCTTTCGATATTCGAGCATAGACATTGTATTTGAATTTGCAATTGCAAAGAAAATGGGGGATTTTCAAAAATTTACCTTAGACTAGCTGCTCGAAATATGGGTCTCGGGGTCTCTCAGAATGAGCTCAAAGTCGTTCTCCGCCTGCCGTGGCCTGTATGCCGCAAAACCCGATGGTACAAACAAGTGAGGAGCAGGTAGCTCGTACCCCTCTGCTGTGAACGGGACACATGTCAAGCCCTCTGCCTCCGACACCGCTGTCACTCCAGGCCCGTGTACCCTAGTTCTGACCCTCTCCTCGATCTCTGCATCTCTCAGAGCCTCCTCCTCAGCGGCTCTCGCCCTCTCGGCCCTCGCCACGACCTCTGAAGCAGCTATCTCCCGCTCTCGCTCCTCTCGAGCCTCTAAAATGGCAGCCCCGATCATGGGATCCTCCTCGAGGAGCCGGGCTAATCTCTCGTCCCTCAAAAACTCCGTGAGATCCTGTCTCATGATCGGTCTATGGCCCAACGATGTCACTGCTGGCCAAAACAGTACCTCCTCCTCAGGAACCTCTGTGGTACCCTCCTCCTCGGTCATTATACCCTTGCCTCTCGCCGGATCCCTCGCCGCAGTCTCACCCGGCCCGGCCCCGCCACCACCGGCACCTTTACTGCCCGTGCCCTCGCAACTACTACCAACGACCACTGAACCGCTCATGGCCATGCTCGGGTCCAATAGTTCGACTCCAGGACCCACGGCCTCGACTTCCTCCGTCGCACGACGACCTGGCTCCATCACGCGATGCTTAGCAACGCCACCAGACTCCTGCATGCAGCCTCATTCGCCATCGCCGCCGCCTATTACCTCTGCACTGGTGTCCACGGCAGTCTCCACGGGTGTCTGATCCTCTGCTCCAACCTCCATTAGTCCTCCCTCGTCCTCCGGACGATCAATTACATCCCCGCTACCCCCATTGGCGTCGTGATTTGCCATAGGTGTCGGTATGTGTGTGGGTTTCTTGATTTTGGAGCAAAATCAGAGTTTTAGGAGAGGAGTTTGAGAGAGATTTGAGTTAGGGGAGTATTGAAACTGCTGTGAGCGGTTTCAGAATGTCCCCGTCGATTATATGGAAGAAAACAAGCATGGGCCAGGTCTGAGCTTTTTCCAGATCCAAGCCATAACTTGCGTCCCTCGCGCGACGAAGTGACTGCGTCGCACAATGATCCAATTGGGCCTTCAGGCCCAATCCAGTCTCTGGGCGGGCCGGGTCATGTCTCGAAGGCCTGGGATTCATCATTATGGCGCCGCAACAGTTTTTAATTATGTTCATAGCCGGAGCACCTCTCTATTCCCAGCAGTAATCTAACCACGCGCTATCCAATATCAAATCAGCGACGATCCATCCATCCGATATCAAATCAGCGATGATCCATCCGTCCAATATCAAATCAATGACGATCCATTCCGTCCGATATCAAATCAGCGACGATTCATCCGTCCAATATCAAATCAGCGACGATCCATCCGTCCAATATCAAATCAGCGACGATCCATCCGTCCGATATCAAATCAGCGGTCGACCAGTCCTCTGATCCCTTGGTGCACGGTATTTGTATATACTTGCTTGCACTTTTCATTTAATCGGCTTTTGGGTGAATTGGATGGGTGTCTAGAAATCTTTGATGTTACCCGTACTAGCCAATGGTGCTCCGCATGCCGTCAAAGAGGGACTACTGTAGACACCCCAATCTGATCTCCCAATCGTTTTACTTCATTTTTCGGTTTCTCGTTTCCCCGATGATGAATTAGGTCAAAAGCAGTATTGCAAGTGAAATGGTTTAAGCTTGGAGTAAGTGGAGCCCCTCTTAAACCCTAGAAACCTTAGTTAAAACCCTGACCTTAGGTTTGATCATCGCGCGATCTATTGGATCTCTCGCACGATGGTTTGTTTGCCAAGTGTTGGTCAAAGTCAAAGCTTTGACTTTTGAGCGTCGTGGGGCTGGCTTTACCCTCGCGCGATGGTCAACACCTACCGTTTTCACCTTTTCCCAGCTGGACTTTGTGATGCTCAGGGGGTACTGACCTGGGAACCCCGTTTTCGTCGTCTAAACAGCGCCTCCAAAGCTTGGCTTCAACCACCTAGCCCCCCACTCTCCCATCACCTTTTTCCACCCCATCCCTCCACCAAGCAACCACAACCAGCCTTGTAGGCTAGTTTTGTTGCCTTGTTAACTACCAACCAAGCTCCCCTCTCTTCCCATGTATATATATACCCCACTAGTCTTTCAAATAAAGGGTCACAAAAAAATTCTAAGACAAGAAAGACTACTCAAGCCCAAGAAGACCTCATATCCCTTCTTTCAATCTAGCTATATACACTCATTTTCCAAGCTCTACCATCTTGTTCAAGCCATTTCCAAAGCACTCAAACAAAGGTATAACTCCTACTGTTTAATCCTTGAGGGGGGCTGGCAAAGCCAAGGCTGGTAATCAATATCAGTCCTGGTCCCAAAACCAGCAGAGTTACAGGTTACCTCGGATCAGTTCTCCCACGCGCGAGTGACCCACATCATCGCGCGACTGTTCTAGTCAGCATGATATGGTTCTCGTGGGGATGGGATCCTGATCCTTCTTTATTTACATAAATTTCTGCATTTGTCGTGAAGCATGTTTAGAATAGTTCACTGTTTTACATGATAAAATCAATTAGTTCATTTATTTCGCATATTTATTCACTCTGGAATGCCCCTGGGTTGCTCCTGAATATGTCTCAGAGCCCAGGCATGCGAAGCAATTCCTGGAAGTCCAGTCATGACACTCGCGCGATGAAGTGACTCCATCGCGTGATGCTCGACCTGTTTCCAGTAGCTGTTCTTGCATTGGTAGCTTGGTCCTGGACCTTTGTTATAGCACCCTCTTTGTTTAAGGGTTGTATCTTACTTTCTGTTTATCTTGTTTGTAACAATTATTTACTTTCAGCACGTATGAACTGCTTGGTTTGTCCTGGGTGTGCACTGGTTCATTCCAGAGCCCGGAATGAGATAAAAATTAACCTGCTGGCAGGATGCCAACCCTCGCGCGATGGAGTGGGTTTGATGCGCGATGGTGGACTCGCATGCTGGCAGACCCATGCATTCAAGTTGGCCATTGTTTGTGCCAAACTCACACACATGTAGTGTTTTCGTATCCAATCTTAGTGTTAGATTTTACCTAATTTATTTTTCGCTATTTCATATATCCATGCTATTATCTATCACATCCTGCAAACATGTTATAGTTTTAATCTCCGATTAACTATTCCCCCGTCCTATTTGGCTAAAAATTGGTTAATAAAAGAAGAATCACAAATATTT